>BPTQ01000008.1:194803684-195118603 GCA_019973895.1 Chrysanthemum seticuspe
CATCTTTGTGAACCTTAGAGTATGATTACCTGAGTGATTGTAGGCTAAACCATCCGAAGAGCGCCTTAGAGTAGGAGTCTATAATCTCTAAGTGGATTTGTAGACAAGACCCTTTGGTAAGTTCAAAGAGTTAGGGAGAAACGCATACCCTACAACTTTAGAAACACAACGCAACTAGGAATAAGACGTGACACTCAACCATCAATAGGAGATAATTAAGGAGTAGTACAAACTAAGTAAACACATCTTTAAACTATCATACGAGCACACATTAATTAGACATAGACTCCCACAACCTTAGTTTAGATAATTAGATAATAGTAGAGTAATCGGTAGAAATACCAACCCCTAGCTTAAAATCATTTTGGATATAACATTTAGCTGCTTTAAATAAGTTAGAAAAATCTAGTTTACCTTTTCTTAGCGTATAAAGTGCCTTATTCTCAGTTTCTTTTAAGTCCTTTTTCAAAAACATGCTCTGTGCACCAGTGTTGATAGCCTATTTCACAAGCTCTCAGAGAGCTTATTAGTGACCCCTAGCTTATGTACCTTAGTTTTTTGAGAAGCTCACCTAGCTGACTCAAGGTTACAAGTGCTTATTTTCCATTTTTAGCTTATTTACCTAGCCTGCTAGTAGCTTTTAATTCTGTCCATTTTGTTTAAGTATACCAATAAGCCAGTGTTCACAAGTTTTTCAAAAGCTTCTCACAAGCTCACTAGTGTAATCCAAATCTTGAAAATTAGCTTTTTGGATAGCTCAGTGGGTCAACTTGTTAGTTCCATTGCTTATTTTCATTTCCAAGCTTATTACATAAGCATAAATTAGCATCCAAAGTTGTCCCAAAACCTGTTTGGGTAGTCTAGATAACTGGATTGCTTATTTGGTTCCTGTGGCTTATTTAGTGCTTATTTCTAAGTTACTTTACTTATTCAGTTGTTAAATTAGCTTATTAACAGATATATAGCTTATTTCCAGTCTAACTTAGCTTATTTATTAGCTTATAAGTCACTTAGCTAAATCCTAGTGCTTATTCCATTTTTGTTCACTGTTAAGGAAAATAAGCTCAATCAGTGCTTATTTATAAGTTTTTGTGCTTGTTCAGTTGTAATTCTAGCTTATTATCAGTATTTAGCTTATTTTCATTTTTCATTTTGCTTATTAAGTAGATTATAAGCCATTTGGCTTTAATCTTTTGCTTATTTCCAAATTTTGCTCACTGTTGAGAAAATAAGCTCAAACTGAGCTTATTATTGGTTTTCAAAAAAAGTTACAGTTATAAAAATTGCTTATTTCAGTTAGCTTAATAAGTTTGTGAAGAAAAATCAAAAAAATAAAAAGTTAGCAAAAAGGTCATTGCAGGGATTCGAACCCTGGCCACCCAGCTCACCACACACACACACTACCACTCGCCCTTGGGTCTTTTTCTGTTTTTCTTTACAATATTTAATATATACCCCTTTTGTTTCCAATTAGCTTATACGTATTAATCAGCTTATTTCCAGCTTATTTATAATAGCTTTTTCAACTTTTGTATTTTTCATAGATTTGTATTAGTATAAAGTATTTTATAAAAAAGTTTCAGATTTTTCTCAATAGTTTTAGTATTTTTAAACATTTAATTAGTGAAAAATCGTATTTAATTCATAATAAAAAATATAAAAGTCAAAAAAATATAATTCTTTTTTCTAAAATTTTCTTTTGTCATATAGTACGTAAGAAAATTGTTTTTACACTTGTAGGTCTTTTATTTTACAAATTTTACGTTTTTGCTTGCGCACTCGCGTAATTTTCATAAATAACGCTCGTTTTCATTTTAAGTCACATTTTTAGATAATTTAAGTTTACGTTTTAGTTAAAATAGTTTATTTAAGTTATTTTATTTTAAAAATCACAAAAACATCATTGTAAAAATAGTGATAGCGTTTATTTAATATATTTTAACTTTTTAATTTTCTTTAATTTGCATTTAAGCCCCTGTAATTTACAAAACTTTTCATTAGGTATAAATAACTCAAAATCCTTACTGATCACTATCCTTAGTGATTATTCGACATCTGTCTGTGTTAAACACCATTCATCCTCCGTGGGACTTAACGACCCAGGAATCCATTATATTCCTCTGATCTTAATTGCATTTGCTTTCTGAACTGTTTTAAGTTTATTACGGTTGACCATTCACAAGTGGTTAGCTTGTGTGATTAAGCTTGACTGTTTGGAAGCGAATCAGTGGACCCATGAGAGTGCAGAATATTTTTGGGAAGAAATATGTGTTAGTTTGTGGTTGATGATTACTCTCGTTTTATTTGGGTTAAGTTCCTAAGGACAAAGGACGAAACTCCAGATATCATCATTAAACTTATCAAACAGCTGCAGGTTCGACTTAACAAAACTGTCAGAATCATCCGAACAGAAAATGGAACTGAGTTTTTCAATAAACAACTTTGTGAGTTTTATGAAAGTGTTGGAATCAGTCATCAAAGAAGTGTTCCACGAACTCCTCAACAGAACGGTGTTGTTGAAAGACGAAATCGAACTCTTGTGGAAGCCGCTAGAACAATGCTGATTTACTCAAAGGTTCCAATGTTTCTCTGGGCTGAAGCTATTGCCACTGCATGTTACACTCAAAATCGATCCCTACTTCACACTTCTCATGGAAAAACTACATATGAACTTGTCCACAATCGAAAACCTAATCTTTCATTCCTTCGTGTGTTTGGTGCACTGTGTTATCCAACTAATGAGGGTCAAGACTTAGGCAAACTTAAAGCTAAAGCGGACATTGGAGTTTTTGTAGGATATGCACCAAGCAGAAAAGGATACCGAATCTACAACAAAAGAACCCGAAATATCATGGAAACAATTCACGTTACGTTCGATGAGGTAACCGGTCAAATGGCTCTTGGACAACCCAGTTCTGGACCCGCATCATCAAGTAGCCCCATCAGTTCCACTCTTGTATATGATTCTTCGTCAGCAACTCCTTATGTACCTCCTTCAGAAGATGACTTGAAGAAACTGTTTGATCCAATGTTTGATGAACACTATCAGCCAATTGCTAATGATCTATCAATTCCATCAACAGAGGCTGCTTCTATCCCTGTCAATGAAGTCAACCCTTCAGTTTCTATGTCTTTAAGTCAAGAAGCACCTCCTGCTGATCACCCTGACTCATCAACAAATCATCAATCATCGAGTGTACATCATGGAATTGTTTATGGCACCATTGATGGAGAGAATCCCTTTGCTACTCCTGAAGATGCCCCCTTTGAAAACATATTTGCTCCTGAATCATCATCAGAACCATCTTCATCAAGAGAAATCGACACTGCTACTTCAGTTACTCAACAACAACCACACGAACACCTTAGAAAATGGACACATGATCACCCATTGGACAACATCATTGGAAATCCTTCTCGTCCAGTATCCACTCGCAAACAACTTGCAACTGATGCCTTATGGTGCTCCTTCAACTCTGTACTATCCAAGGTCGAACCAAAAGATGTCAAAACTGCCATGAATGAAGACAGCTGGTTCAATGCCATGCAAGATGAAATTCATGAGTTTGATCGACTAGATGTATGGGAATTAGTACCTGCTCCTGACTGTGCTATGATCATTGCTCTAAAGTGGATCTTCAAAGTAAAACTTGATGAGCATGGCGATGTATTAAAGAATAAGGCTATATTGGTTGCAAAAGGATACCGTCAAGAGGAAGGTATTGACTTTGAAGAATCATTTTCTCCAGTTGCTCGTATCGAGGCAATCAGAATCTTCTTGGCTAATGCTGCAAGTAAGAACATGGTAGTCTATCAGATGGATGTAAAGACGGATTTTCTTAACGGAGATCTTAAAGAAGTCGTATACGTCAGCCAACCTGAAGGCTCTGTGAATCCAGAGCATCCTACTCACGTCTATCGTTTAAAGAAGGCTCTTTACGGTTTGAAGCAAGCTCCAAGGGCATGGTATGATACGCTATCAAAGTTTCTTCTATCTACTGGATTCAGCAAAGGAGCAGTTGATCCTACATTGTTCACCAGAAAGTCAGGCAAACATTAAATTCACGTTCAAATCTATGTTGATGATATTATTTTTGCCTCGACTGACCCAAATGAATGTGACCATTTTTCAAATGAAATGGGTTTCAAATTTCAAATGTCAATGATGGGATAAATGTCATTTTTCTTGGGATTACAAATTTCAAAAAGTCCCGGAGGCATTTTTATAAATCAATCTAAATATGCAAATGAGATTTTAAAGAAATTTGGATTTGATTCTTGTGACCCTGTTGACACTCCCATGATAGAGCGTACTAAACCGGATGAGGACCACTCAGGGATCATGGTAGACCAAACGAAATATCATAGTATGATTGGATCCCTGATGTACCTCACAGCCAGTAGACCAGACATTCTGTTCGCTGTTTGCATGTGTGCTAGATACCAGGCTAAGCCTACCAAAAAGCACCTTGAAGCGGTTAAACGGGTCTTTCGGTATCTCCAAGGAACCATAAATATGGGACTATGGTACCCGAAGGACACCGGTATGTCACTAACAGCCTATGCAGATGCTGATCATGCAGGATGTCAAGATACACGTCGAAGTACATCAGGAGGTGCTCAGTTTTTAGGTGATAAGCTTGTGAGTTGGTCTTTAAAGAAACAAATGAGTACTTCTATATCCTCTACAGAGGCTGAATACATAGCCATGTCATCTTGTTGTGCTCAAATCCTATGGATGAGATCCCAATTATCTGACTATGGCTTTGAATTCAACAAAATCCCTCTGTACTGTGATAATAAAATTCTATTGCTCTCTCATGAAACAACGTTCAACATTCAAGAGCAAAGCACATCAACATTCGACATCATTTCATCAGGGAGGAAGTGGAGAACGGTGTGGTGGAACTCTATTTTGTGAGGACTGAATACCAATTAGCAGACATCTTCACCAAAGCTCTTCCTAGAGAACGTTTTGAGTTTATCCTTCCACGACTTGGTCTAAAGAGTCTAAAACTGGAAACACTCAAACGTCTTCAAGAGGAAGACGAGGAGTAAATGTCTTTCTTCATCCATCCCTTGTAAATATTTATTCGAAAAGCAAAATACAAAATTACAAAACCTACAAAAAGCAAATAAAAAAAATATATAATATTGTCATTTTGTCATGTTTTTCTCGATTCGATAATATCTACGGACTTCGTGTTGACATTCAAAGAATGTCACGGGTTTTTAGATGTTCTTCGAATGTACATAAATTGCTTTAAAAAAAAGAAAAAAAAAAGATGCGGAGAAAAATGGTGGCTTATTGTTATTTCAGGCAATAACCCGTTTTTAAAAAGTAAAGAACAGAGCCATGCTTAATATTATTTTTCAAATCTCATGCTCTGATTCTTAAAACAAATGTTTGTCACCAAAAGAACAAATATTTTCTTTCCAAATATTTTTCCGTCTAATGATTCATCTGAAAAATATTTGTCATCTAATGAAAACATAATTGCTTTGAAAATACCTCGTACTCTATTATTTTTGAAAAATCATCTGTGCTTATCATTTGTCAAAATCTCTATCTCTCAATCATTTGTTAAAAAGAGTATTTCTCAAACAATTGGCACGTAAACGAGCAAGGTCTACTTTTGGATAATCAAAAACAATGTTTTATACAAGTGGTTTAAGACCTTGGCTATTGTTATGTTGCATTAGATAATCAAAGCATGTTTAATCCGTGGAGTTTAAAGTCTCAGATTTGATCCTTATCGGTTAAATGTTTTCATAAGCAAGTCACAATTCTTCTCAAAAGCTTTCAAAAACAACTTAAATCTATAAAGATCACAAATCTCAAATGAGTTGGAGATTGTGATCGGGGGAGAATTTGTGATTTAAATTGGATTTAAACTGGTAACTCGATAATTGGTTTTATAAGTGTTTAGCAAACTCTCCACCATTCATGTGCCAAACGATTTCAAATTTTCCATGCACATGTTAAGGGGGAGCACCTTTTTATTTAAACCAAAAAGGATTGAAACGTGATTAATTTGTTTCAAAGTGCAGGTTTTCCCTAATATATGCAAAACTCATTCAAATCTCGATGCACATATTGAGGGGGAGCAATCTTTATTGAAAACCAAATTCTTTCCCAAAAACATCTTTAACTGTATATGAATCACTGATTTTTGATTGGGAAAGTTATGTCGATATTTTTAGAAAATATTTATCAAAAGAAGTGAATTCTTCCTCTTGCCTCCATGTGCCAAAATGATTTCAAACATATGATGCACATGTTGAGGGGGAGCCGTTTTCTAAAAATATCATAAACGATTCAGGTACAAAATGCTTTGATAATATATCACAAGTACTTGGATTGATTTTCAAATGGTTTTCAATTGGTTCCAATGGCTGATGAACAATACCAAAAGACCGACCAATTTGTTTATGCATAGTGTTATAAGGATGGTTAGGTTAGGTATTCGTTTCCACGATCCCGACAGAGCTGGAGGGATCTACCCAGGGACAATCCACTAGATAGTGTAGAGTCCTTAGGTATGATGAAAAAAAAGGGAGAAAAGTGAGATATGGGAAGACTGCGGACTGAGATAGAGCTAGAACTAGAATAAACCCAACAAGGTTCTAGTAATGAAGTCTCTGTAAGCACTGAAGGGGTTGAAGAATGAAAAAGAATAGAATGTGAAAAGGGTGAAAATAAATAGCCTTCCAATAATTCAACCTTAGGGCAGAAACCGGGTTCAATACATATGCTACTGGTGGTTACTAAGGTAACACTAGTATTGAAGACAAGACGTCATGAACCCAGTGACGCACTGCACTACAACTTCCCAAACTACTCAAGTTCCTCTTAAAAAGACTTGTTTCATTCTCACAAGGGAACCTACATTATCTATCGACCTTCTCTTAGAGATGGTTGATATTGAAGAAGGAGACCCTCTCCCTAGTCTCCGGCATATGAACCAAATGTGCACAATTGAGTCTAGAGCCACGAGATCATCAATAAATCTCATTAAGGACACAATCAATGAAGACTCTCTGTTTCACACAATGTGGAAAGAGAGAGTATACTTTTAGAGTCCTACGCATTATCCTTGTGGTATTGCCAGAACATCTGAGTAATATACTAACATATTCACAATGAAGATGGAAAGCCTTCTAGAACCAACATCAAACAAGCTCTTGGTAGGTGGCATGTGAGATCTATCCAATAGATTAACCATGTGACAACTGAACAGAAACAATGGGGCGATTCAAATTCTTGAGTCAATCCTGGTTCAGGTTATGGATTGACGAATATCTTTGAAAAACCGGTCGTTGTGCTTAAAAATCTTTTCTCTAGCACATAGACTGTGTATTAATATCTCAAAAAGAAAAGGTGTTTATGATTGATAGTTGATTTACGTTAAAACCTTCGTTGTATTGCAAAAAATACTTTATTTTGAGCAGTACACGATTGTTTTTCAAATCTCTTTTCATCAATCAGTGAATCTCAAATTCGCTGGTTCACTCACTCCGTGTTGTCTACTTTGAGATGTTTCGGTTTGAGAACAGCTAGAGCAGCTGCGAAACCCTGTCAAGGAGGTTCTTCAGAATTATACCTGATCACAGGCAGTACTTGTACTGATCAACGGGGAACCGTGGGCCGTGTACCTTAATTCAACGAAAGTGATCAAAGATACTTTCGTGCGCTTTATTGATAACTGTTTTATGCAGGTACACCCAACGTTTGCAGCTGATCAGAATGGAGAGGTCAATCCAAAGCCGCATGCTCACACAACACATTCATTTCAAAAGAAATCATGATTAGTGCATCAATGACTCTGATATTCTCACTCCATGCTTCTGCTACGCTGCTGCAAATATCATGAATCATCTAAAGCTTCCGCTACTCTGATAAGAAGAAATCATGATCCAGAATGTGAGCATGTCGGTCCACTGCCACAACGTCACATAATGTCAACACCACAATGGAAGAGTCAGAGATTTATGTATGCTGATGATCTCAAAGCTGGCTCAAAACTCATCATCACGTGGATCAGTTAAAGACCTCCACTTGAATTATTTAAACATGGATAACATGAAGAATCAAAGACTACGAGCTACTGAGAAAAGAACTTAAACAAGAATTCTAGAACAATCTTAATGAAATATCTGTTTGTATTCAGTGTAAATTGAGGTGACCTCCCTTAGGGGGAGATTGTTAGGAATTAGAAAATTCAGTCATTAAAGTGTCGGTCACCTCAAGTATATGTAATTATTAGAAAGCTCGTAGTCGTAGTTATTTAATGTTAGTAAGTTGTTAGTTAAGTAAAATCGTGGAGGACAGACGGGTCTTTACCCACTGTATGCCTGATCCACAGCCCGTAGGTGGCGTTTATTGTAAGACACTATAAATACCCCCTACCTCCCAAGGTAGAGGGTTGGAGCTTCAATACCATTTTTCTTTGTTTCATATAGTTCCCAACTCTCTTCCATTTCTCTCACTAGAACTTTCTCTCTCTAAAACTTGTTAATGCCTCATGTGATCATGGTTTGATGTGTTTGTGAAATCCTATAACTTACACAAATTATTCAATTACTGCTTCTCAATTTCATGATTTATCGATTGCATTGAAACTTTCCCAAGATCGTGTCAATGAGGTTGAAACCAAAAATTCGAAATTGCATGATAAAATCGAAAAGGATGATCATGATAATATGGTCATGCATTTTTCTAAATTAGAAGTTGATTATCTTGATCTACAATTAAAATATCAACATCTTGAAGAGAAAATCAAAACTTCAAATGCCAAGATATCCTTTGATGCTCCTGTGTTTGATGCATATTTTGAAATAAATTCATGTGATGAAAGGATTCAGGCTCACTACAACACGATCAGAAAGATAAAAGCACAAATTTCCCAATTGAAGGGAAATATGAGTGAAGTGGTTGGTACACAGATACCTCCGCCTTTAGATTCTCAGAATTTCCAACTTCAAAACATCATTAATAAATTGCAAAAAAAAATGAATGTTTTCAAGCTGAAATTTCAAGGTTTAAAGTTCAAAACAAAGAGTTATGTGATTCAGTCAAGCTTAATCATGGTAAACACATTGAAAAGATAACTTCTTTGCTTAACGAAATTGAGAATCTGAAGCGTGTAGTAAAAGGCAAAGTGCAGATTCCCACTTGCAATTATTCTGTTCCAAAGGTTTCTGCTTGTAATAATTATGCTATTGATGTGTTGTATATTCCAATGAACTTGCATTTCAAGCATATATTTCATACCTTAAGAATTTTAGAAGGTCTCCGTGAGATCGTAAAAGATGATAGAATAGAGAAACCAATTGATAGTGTGGTTAACTATGCTTGCATGTATGCTAAACGATCTCAGGAACTCTTAGAGTATGTAATTGCGACATGTCCTAATCTGGTACTAGGCGAGATAGAATTGTTTCACCCATTGCTATGCCTAAAGTCAAGCATGTTACCTTTGATGTGCCTCCTAAAGTCTCAGAGCCCAGCACTTAGACCAGAAATTCAAAAAGTATTGAAACCAACTAATATTACCGCCGTTCCTTCTATAGGAGTAACCAGTGGCACTAAGGTTAGCGGGACAAATCCTTCAGGCAATACAAAGAAAGATAGGACCTCGCGAGCTGAAAGTTATCAAGAAAAGAGAGTAGAAGACCACCCCAGGAATAATAAGTTTATGTTGAACAATAAGAATCGTGTTGATTCTAGTATTAGCTATAAGCATACTGTAATTAATTCAAATTCTGATGCTGCTTGCAAAACATGTAATGAATGTTTGGTTTCTGGTATTCATGATGAACGTGTTGTGACATATTTGAGAGATGTTGTTAAATCTCCATTTAATAATGTTAGGAAAGCTAAACAGGTTAAGCAAGCTTGGAAGCCTACAGGGAAAAGGTTTAGTAATCATTGGAGGCCTACAGGGAAAAAGTTTAGCAATGTAGGTTATCAGTGGAAGCCTACTGGCCATAAATTCAAGATTAGTGAAATTTGCCCTAAATTGTCTAGACCGCTGCCCATTTATGAATGGAAGCCCACTGGTAGAATCATACCTTTAGAAAGCCAGCATGCTTCGTATAGGTCCACTGCCTCTACTAGTATTGCTCCCACTAATAATATCATGGCATCTAGAAATGCTATAGATTTACAAATTGCTTGTACTAACCAATCGGAACCCATATTCTCATGGAGATCCAAATCTTCCAGTTATCCATTCTTGTCTGTTTTCAAATGCAGGTCGTTCAAATCGTCCTTTGGTATTTGGATTTAGGCTACTCAAAACATATGACTGGAGATCGCTCTCGGCTCAAGAACTTCATGAATAAGTTCATCGGGACTGTTAGATTTGGGAATGACCACTTTGCGGCAATTATGGGTTATGGAGATTATGTTTTTGGAGATAGTGTGATCTCTCGGGTATATTATGTGGAAGGTCTTGGTCATAATTTGTTCTCTATTGGCCAATTTTGTGATTCTGATATCGAAGTAGCCTTCAGAAAACACTCTTGCTTCGATAGATAATTAGATGGTGTTGAACTTCTAAAAGGAACTCGTGGCACAAATTTGTACACCATCTCTATCGAAGACATGATGAAGTCCTCTCCTATTTGCTTATTGTCAAAGGCATCTAAGAACAAATCATGGTTATGGCACCGTCGCCTCAATCACTTGAACTTTGGAATCATCAATGATCTTTCAAGAAAGGACCTTGTAAGAGGCTTACCCCGGTTAAAATATGAAAAATATCATCTTTTTTCAGCATGCCAATTGGGCAAAAGCACGAATTATGCCCAAAAACCCAAACCTTCCAATACCATTATGGAAGTTCTTCATACCCTTCACATGGATCTGTGCGGACCCATGAGAGTACAAAGTATAAATGGGAAGAAGTATGTGCTAGTCGTTGTTGATGACTACTCTCGGTTCACTTGGATTAATGTTTTGAGAACAAATGATGAAACTCCTGATGTTATCATTAAACTTGTTAAACAACTGCAGGTTAGGCTTAACAAAACAGTTAGAATCAACCGAACAGATAATGGAATTGAATTTGTGAACAAAGAACTTAGTCAGTTTTAGAAAGCATTGGAATCAGTCATCAAAGAAGTGTTTCACGCACTCCTCAACAGAACGATGTAGCTGATAGGTGAAATGGAACTCTTGTAGAAGCTGCAAGGACTATGCTAATATTTTCAAAGGCTCCAATGTTTCTCTAGGAGAAAGCTATTGCCCTGCCTGCTACACCCAAAACCATTCCCTAATACATACTATTCATGGAAAAACTCCATACGAATTAGTTCACAACAGAAAACCGGATCTCTTATTTCTTCGTATGTTTGGAGCTTTGTGCTATCCAACCAATGATGGTTAAGATCTAGGAAAGTTGAAAGCTAAGGCTGATATT
The DNA here is from genome assembly GCA_019973895.1 of Chrysanthemum seticuspe. Classification (NCBI taxonomy): domain Eukaryota; kingdom Viridiplantae; phylum Streptophyta; class Magnoliopsida; order Asterales; family Asteraceae; genus Chrysanthemum; species Chrysanthemum seticuspe. The sequence continues at coordinate 194,815,111 of BPTQ01000008.1, forward strand.
GGATTTTTCGTTGGTTATGCACCTAGTCGGAAGGGTTACCGAATATACAACAAAAAAACCTGAGACATTATAGAAACTATTCATGTTACATTCGATGAGCTGACTGAGCAAATGGCTCCTAGACAATCCAGTTCTGGACCGGCACCTCAACTTTTGACACCTGGACCCATTAGTTCGGGTCTTGTATAAAATCCCACTATTGCAGCTCCTTATGTACCTCCCTCAGAAGAAGATTTGAAGAAACTGTTTGATCCAATGTATGTTGAATACTATGAGCCTTCAGCTGATGATAATCCTGCACCACTAGTTGCTGCTGCTCCTACTCCAACCAACTCAAATGGCCCAACTATTTCAATGTGTTTATCTCAAGAAGCGCCATTTGGCGATCATTCATCATCATCTTCTAAACCTCAGTCATCTTCTGTACATCAAGGAAATGAAGCTGCCAATTCTTTTAGAGATAATCCCTTTGCTACTCCTGAAGATGTTCCATTTGAAACTTTATTTGCCCCTCAACCCACTCCTGAAACATCATCACCAGGGGATCCTAATTCTACTACTTCAGTTCCTTACCAACAACCTCATGAACATCTCAGAAAATGGACAGACGATCATCCACTCGCTAACATCATTGGGAATCCTTCTTGTTAATACAAATAAGCCGTAAAAACGTTTATTTATATTTTACAATCTTCTAATGTTTTGTCGATAACAAACGTAAAATCATTTTAACGAAACAAATAAAATACGTAAATAGTTTGAGCCAATAGTTTACTAAAACACTTACGTTTTCATACAAAACACTAAACAAGTAATATTGTTTATATTTTATAGAAATGCATATTTATAACCAGTGTTGTAAATATCGGTCTTGGCGGCCGATATATCAGTGATATATCGCTTATCGGCGGTCCACCGATACGATATTTCACTTATTGGTCAAATTTATCGGTTGGTCAATATCGGTCAAATATCGGTCAAATATCGGTCAATATCGGTCATATCTTGTAAATATCGGTAAAATATCGGTAAAATATCGGTCAAATATCGGTCAAATATCGGAATATCGGTCAAATATCGGTTAAGAGTGGGAAATACATAACTAAATGCATATACAATGTAAAATTTGTAATATTTATATAAAATATATAATTAAAAATATTAAATATAACAATAAAACTAATAAATATTTATAAATATGTATATAAAATATATAAATACCTATAAAAAAAATTAATTTCATTATAATTTAGGGTCTCCGTTATATCACTGATATATCGCCGCCATAACCGCTATGGCGCTTGGCGGTGGTCGACCGCCGAGCGATATTTACAACACTGTTTATAACAACTAGTGTTTACATACTGGGTATATATATACATACTTAGTATATATTGTAATGGGTAATGCAATGGGTAAGAATCTAAGTACTTAACCCATTAACTAGATACATTAAATGTAGTTGGGTAAAACCCAAAGTCTATGACCCATACCCATGGAGCACGATCCATAACCCATTACCCATTGCATGACATCATGCATGAAGTCATGTTGGGCATTATTCATAACCCATGGAGCTAACCCATGACCCATTGACTAGACACATTGTATCTTCTAGATACATTGTATCTATTTGGATACCCATGATACATAGTCCATAACCCATGACCCATGATCCATGACCCATAACCCGTTTAGGAGGAGCGTCCTATGGATCCCCAGGAATACACTGGACGGATCCCTCAAGCAAAGGATCCGGGGGACAGTATTAATTTTTGCCTATAAATAGTGAGCCATTTCCTCATTGTAACACACCCCTTTCACATACATTCTCTCTTAGTGTTGTAAAATCTCTAACCTCAGATCCAAAGGATCTTTCTATGTAGTTTTGTGTTTGTGTGATTCTCTAGGTTCCTCTTAAAGGCGAGATCACTACCTCTTGAAGTCGAGCAAGCTCAAGTCCATGGGTTGCCAAGCTTCATCATCATAGATACTACTGATGTTATCTTGTTGATAGTTCTTTCCTCTCTCATTAGAAGTGTTGTGTTGAAGACATAGGTGAAAGATGTCTAAAGAGTCAAGTTGAAGGCATTAGTGAGAGGTGCTGAAGGTTTATGTTGAAGGAATTAGTGAAAGGTGCTAAAGGTTCGTGTCAAAGGAATTAGCGAAGGGTGCCTAAAGGTCGTGTCAAAGGAATTAGTGAAAGGTGCCTAGGGTGTACATTCGATATGGTGCATCGATGTATAAGATAGACTAGTTTGGGTCAAAGAATATTGATATCCTTGTTGATGTTGTAATAAGGAGTGTGTCTCCTTTGGGATAAGTGTTGTGTAGTGTTGGGTAGTAGTTCCTCCTTTGTAATAGAACTCGGTATCTAGCCTTGTACCGAATAAAGTGAAGGTGACATTGTGATAGGTGTGGTTCTACCTCGTGGAAGAACCCGATGTCTAGCCTTGTACCGGATAAAGAGTAGGCGATGTTGTGAAGGCTTCTCAGCCATAAGGAGTTTGTGTTATGTAGTGCTAACGAACTCTCGAGTAGGTGACTCAGGGAGTGGAGTAGGGCAAGGAAGGTGTCCTTGTAGCCGAACCACTATAAACACTCGTGTCGTGGTTTTGTGTTTCTTACTCTTTTCCTTTACATTATGTATTTACATACTTATCTATCAACATCCAACATACACATCTAATAGATTGAGGATGCGCGTACGAAGCGCGTTCGGGGTCAAACGAACTTCCTTTTCTTCGAGCAAGTTTTTCAACCACCTAGGTAGTGAACCTAATCGTTGTAGTGTAGTATTGGGTAAGCCTCGGGGATTGATATCGTTCTCTAGGGGAATAGGAATGATAGCAAGAAATGTATGACGAGAAGGTGGGTGTTAAGGATGATTCTTTTTTATCTTTCTATGGTTTTTTAGAAAGCTACGGTAAATATATCGGGGCAATTGGTTTGGGGGTGGTACTTCTAGCGATTACTTCTACATATCTTATTATCTAATTATCTATTACTACGGGTAGCTATGTCTATTTGATGTATGCTCATATGATGATAAAAAATGTGTTTACCTAGATACTATTACTCCCTAGTTATCTTTTATTGGTCTGTTGAATTGTCACACCTTATCTTAACGCGTTGTATTCCTAAGGTCATAGGGTATGCGTAGTCCCTAGTTCTTTGAGGCTATCTCTCGGGTTTAGCATACGAAATCGGCAAGCCCTTAAGCTATTTCATTCATAAGCCTCACTTTCATAAAGCATACTCAAGCATTAAACATAACGAATGATGCCTAGTTGCACTCCTAAGCCAATTTAAAATTAAGATAAGAAACAACCTAACAATAATCAATAACTAAGTTTCATAGATCTAAGCAAACACACAAGAAATTTAGCTAGACATGGTAAACAAGCAAGCATACACACAATCAATTGAAGACATAATGATACTTTGGATTAAAATACTTATCTCGATGTGTAAAATAGGGTTTGGGACCCTAAGATACTATCCAAATCGGACTACAAACCACTTAGGGTTTTTACTCCAAAAGTCTACCTCTCTAAATGCAGAAAAATTGAATTCTATATATAGATTTACACATGCGACAGCGTCAACTTTTGCATGGGACGCTGTCAGCTCGCCGTCATTAGGGTTTCGTCTTGGCCAAGTCATCGATGGGACGGCGACACCTTAGAGTTGTGACGCCGTCATTCTTCAGTTGAGACGTCGTCTTGATTCTGGATCTAGGCCGTCTGAGTTGAAAACTGTGAGTGACACCCTCCTTCTTTGCAACGTGACGCCGTCAGGTAGCGTGAGAAAAATTTCCACTGATCCGTCTGGTGCTTGTTTTGATCAAGTCTTTATAGAGGGACGGCGTCGCCCTTTGATTGGGATGCCGTTAGGTTCTGTTTGAGTATCTTGAGTGGCTTCGATATTGACTTTGCCATTTTTTCATGTATTTGCTCCTTTTCATCCAAAAATGCTTCATTCTAGCATTTTGCTTCCAAGAGACCTAAAAAGTGAAAAGGAACGAAATTAAGCAGTAACGGATATAAAAGTGGTCGATTAAGGGCTTAAATGACCCCCTAAAAGCGTACGTTTTAAATCCCTATCAAATATCCCTACACTTGGTATTTGCTTGTCCTCAAGCAAATGTGCTTTTGGCCAATCAATTTATAAGTTAGGGGGCATGAAGCATGAGTTTAAAATAATTCATAACAAGTAAAAGCACCGCAATAGTCATAAAAAGCATGAAAATTATACACTAGCACCTCACAAGGGGTGTTTGGATTCTCTCATCTCTCGGGTTTATATAAAATATAATAAATGGAAATGGAAGATAAACACTCATTACCTGGCATAGTACATAGATTACCATAGGCTTGAGACTAGATCAAACCTCCACCGCTTTGGCGTAAGCACCTAGGAACAACTATCTAAGAGGTCTTTACAAGGGTTGTAACGTTAAGCTTACGGTAACGAAAAAAGGGTTTTGTTGGATAGGCGATATTTAGTGGTGGCAAGTCAAAAATCTTATGTTACAAGCATGAAAAGCGTGGCGTTGCTAAGCCAAGAGTCTAACTCTAGATAACTTGAAACAAACAAACATAAATTTAAAGACATAAACATAAAGATAGATGTAGGATGGTAGCCCGTATTCATTTTTTTCATATTTATATATACACACACACACACACACACACACACACACACACATATATATATATATATATATATATATATATATATATATATATATTACACTCTCTCTTTTTTCGATTTTTTTTTCATACATTTTTACTCTACCATCCTCTACGATAACATCCAAATATAAGGAATTCATAGGAGCATCCCTACACTTGAGTTTTTATTTCTCTAACACTAATTGACCCGAATTGAAAAGATCAAAAACACTTGGTGTATTTAATTACGTAGACAAAGGGAATTTGAATTTATCGTTCTTTCCCATTACTCCATAAAATATTACTTTTACTCATGAGTCCCAATCATCCCAAAAATGTGTACAAAAGATATGACTCGACTTAACTAGATATTTGAACTAAGGGTTTAGTAATGATAACAATAACGCACTAAAGGTGAGTGCATAGAAGGTAGGCTAAGGTGATTTGGGTGTACATTTGGGGGTGGATTGTAAATAATGCTCTTCATTGATATTCTGGAAAACTGAAACATCACGAGAATCACGAAAAGGATAGGCTTTGAGGGGTTAACTAGGGGTATCGTGTACTAAAGATGAGTACATCGCAAGGGTGTGGGGTAATTACTCAACCGATGTGGAAGAAGTAATTATAATACAGGTTTCAATAAAGGGTTATCCTAATGCCTCTTATCACTTAGTTATTCCTAACTACACAAGTGTAGTCTGACTAGCGATCTCGGAATGCATCACAAAACAAGTTCTACAATCTATTATACGATTGGTGCACTCTATAAGCATTAAAGGTGAACGCTTTTATTCCTAAAGATCTAGGGCGAACCTCATATTTTTTGGGTGGAATTTGAGTGGTAAACGATTTTTGTGCTAGTCATATAACTCCTATCCATGTGAGGTTGCGGTTAAATTCTTTTTCAAGAAGAATGCATAAGTGATAAGCTCCATCGAATTTATGTTTCTTCTTTTTTCCAAATATAACCTGCACACTTAAGAAAACAAACGAAACCTTCGCGTAAAATCGGCGGTAAAACTATATATGACACAACTACACTAGAAAGCAAGTAAGATATAATGCTTGTGGAATGGATGTTTGCAGTTTTTCTGGAAAATTAAGACATGAGAATTTCCAAAAATTTATAAGTAGCACAGAAAACGAAAAATTGTATAAACTGTTTCTGCTTAACCTGGTGTCATCAAGATTTAATCCTGACGCCGTCAGGTTGTCATGACTAAAACTGGTCTGCTGCGTTTTCCTAGAAAAATTCTAGAAAAATTACATCTTTAAAACTTGGAAAAATTCCTGCAAAACATCCATTATGACTCGATACAAGCACTTGATTCTAATAAACACACACACACACACACATACATATATATATATATATATATATATATATATATATATATATATATATATATATCAACTTCACTAATTGTAATTCTCATGTTCATGTTCTTCAAAAACGTATGTGATCTTCCCTACACTTATCTTTTTGTAAAATACCTTTATATGTAATTAAGACGAGGTTAAAGACAAAATAAAGCATTTTCAAAAAATCAATCATGAGAATAAACAACAATGAAAAAGATATATGACACACAAACAAGCAAACAATTAAGCATGAGTTGCCTCCCATGAAGCGTTTTTCTTTATTTATGAGTCTTGTAGCTAGACTCGAAGTCGTGCTCCTACGTACCTATGTAAGTAAGTTTATCCTTAAGAATGTTATAGGGATCAAACTTATCTTTTATCTTCCTATTGGTACGCTTATTCCGGTATGCCTTTTCAAACTTTTCTCCATCGGGATCATAAATTGTCATCCTAATGTGCCATTCTTCATTTCCATCACTAGGTGGTCTATCCCAACTCCAATTATGCTTAGGCTGCTCACTCTCAACTTTCCACTTATTCATGTTAAGATTAATAGGCAAGGTTCCTAGGAACTCGGTCATCATCCTAAACACTAAGGTATCCTCGAACGGGTTCACTTCAATGTCCCAAGCTAATTGTTTTTCATGGAGAGTTGTCTTACTTATGAAAGTCTCTTCTAGATAGGACGGTCGTTGAGGACCTACAAAATCTCCATTAATCCAAGGTCCATATCTAGATGATTTTCTATCCAACATGATCTCACAGGGAATTTGTTCATCCTCTTTGTAGTAGATATGCTCTTTGACATCGTAAATTGACCTAGCACTCCCTTCTCCTACCACTATCTTAGACATCTTACAATCAATTATAGCACTAGAGGTAGCTAAGAATCCTCTTCCTACTAACAATGGGCATGTCGGGTCTTTATTCATGTCTAGCATATGGAAATACGCCAAAAGAGTTAATCGACCTACGTGCACTACCATGTCCTTAATTATCCCTACCGGATATGCAATACTACCGCCCGCTTGACCTAAGATGGTTTTCGTTGGCTCTATCTTACCTAGGTTAAGGCTCCTATGGAGGGACAACGGAAGAAGATTGATGCTTGATCCTAAATCGGCTAATGTGTTGAACCATTTGGAATTTCCAATTCTACACGGAAGAATGAATAGCCCGGGATCATCTAACTTCTTAGGTAACTTATTTTGCACAAATGCAGACCCACGTTCTCCTAATTTTAGTTCTTGCTCATATTTTTCTTTTGGGTTATTATACATAGAAGTCACTAAAGTTTGCGCGAAATTTGTCCTAAGTCACTAAAGTTTCAAAGTTGTCATCCAGGTTACTAAACTATAAAAAGTAAACACGTCTACAATTTTAGTGATTTTTACATATATTTTTTTGATATGTTAAGTAACATAAATGTCATGTCTTTACAAGTTCAGTAACCTGGATGACAACTTTCATAAGTTCAGTAACTTGGATGACAACTTTCATAAGTTTAGTAACCTGAATGACAGCTTTGAAACTTTAGTAAGTTAGGACAAATTTCGCGCAAACTTTAGTGACTTTTATGTATAATAACCCTTTTCTTTTGCATTATAATAAGGCGCATGAGTCAAGACTTCAAGAACCGGTTTTTCTTGGTGGAGCTCCTTATACTCCTCTTCTAGATTAGGTTTGGGTTCTTGGTTGATGGGTTTCTCAAGATTTGGACGGACCGTTGGTTCAGGTCCTTGGTATCTCATGAAAGATCGCTTGGAACCCGTGTTGATGGCGTTGACCGAGTGGACTTTTGGGTGTGAAGGGCATGGATACTCTCCCATGGTGAGCAAGAACATGAAGTTGATGAAATAAAATTCACTTTTGGGTTCTTTATGGTGTCACTTGGGAGTGCTTCAATTTCCCAGTCATTGAAGGCTTTTAGGAAGGCGTCGAGCTTGGTTGTCATCTTGCTTTATCGTTGCTTGAAATCAGCTTCAAGCTTAGTCAATCGAGCTTCTTGAGACGAGATGAATTTGGACACCATTGCCTCGAGACCAGTGGAATTCCCAGTGTTTGAGGGGTTGTTGTAGGAGGTGTGGTTTGGTTGAGACCTATTGGGTGGACTAGATGAGTTATTTTGGGACGTGTTCGAGTTTTGGCTCTACCTAAGGTTAAGGTGATTTTTCCATGAGGGGTTGTAGGAATTTCCTAAGTTGTTTTTCTCGGGCTTGAAACTGTACCACTTCTCCTCCGCTTCGTCGGTACACGTGGAGGCGTAGTCTGCAAAAGCTTGTTCGGGGAGTCTTGTGCAATCACGAGTGTCGTGGGGATCACTACATAATTCACAAGGGAGAGTTATTTTATTCACTTGGTATGAAGACTTGGATTCTCGTAGGAGCTCATTAGGAATTTGACTTGATCTTCAAGTTCGAGCATCCTACGATTGGAAGTTTGTGAGCCAATGCGAGGCAAGGAGATTGCCTTAATGGTTTTGGGCAACTCACGGGGGTCATTCCAACATTCATTGTCCTAGAGGGCAAGGTCCTCTATTGTACCCAATGATTCTTCTGTGGTGAGTTCACTAAGTTTGCCACCGGCCTCTTGGTTGATGGTTTGCCTAGTTGAGAAGTTGACATGATCGTAAAAGATTTGGACTTGAAGCCAAAGATCGATGCCGTGATGAGGGATGATTCGTTGTGAAGTGAGTGGTGAAAAACACAATATCAACGTATATCAAAATAACCGTAAAACTCGACAAATTAACCCTTTAGGAAAAAGATTAACGTATCAAATCTTACGGGTGTGATAAAAGTGATACCGGAAAAGTGATTTCCCGGGTCGTGTCTCAACGAGGTGTGAAATTGACGGAGACGCTGAGTTTCGTGACTAGAGCTTGAATTGGCTTAACAAATTTGGAATTTGATAACGTTATTCTACAAATTAATTAACGGGAAAGCAATTAAGGCAAGGGAACTACAATTAAACAATTACTAATCCTAAGGAATGATAAAACAAAGCTAAACTAAGTCCTAGAGTGCTACAATGCAAAAACGTGAAAACCCGGGCTAATCCCGAGCCTCGAAAAGGAAAAATATGCAATTTAAATCCTACGAGTGTAAAAACAATTTTCCTACATTCTACATGACTAAAAATGATTTTAGAAAAAAGCCGGGTATATTTTTGAGTTTTAAATTATTTATTATGAATTACATAAACTTAAAACTAAATTAAATTATAAAAAATAGTAAATGATTTTGGAAAAATCTGAAAAATTCATGAAAACTACTTATTTTGATGCTCTACTTAGGAAAAATAAAAAGTGAAAATAAGCTACTATGAAAAAGCAGTAAATAAGCTAATAAAGGAATAAGCTTAAAAGAAACAAAGCATGATAAATGAATTATTTATGCACCTTAAGACATAAAAGTCCCAAGGGCACATTTGGTTAAGAAGCTGTGGCTGTTGTGTGTGCTTGGGCTAAGGGACCAGGGTTCGAATCCCTTGGTACCCTTTTTTGAAAACTTTATTTTTTTTTTCTTTTTGCAACTTTTATCAGACTTGAAAACGAGACTTTTAATAAAAACAAAATTTTCAAAACTAAAGAAATGAGCTCTTTAGGAGCTTAAATCAGCAGCAACAACAACTATGGGATAGTTTGGTTACAACAGCTACCTAAGGGAATTATAAGCTACAACTAGTATCTAATAAGCTAATACTAATCATGTCCAACCTAAAACGACTAACTATCACCTAAGGCACCTAAATAAGCTTAAGCATAAGCACTAAAAAAAAGGTAAAATGGCTGCTATGGGACAGTGGACAGGGGGCTGCTGTGGGTGACAAAAACAAACACCCCTTTAGACGACTTTAAAACACGGAAAGCTTCATGAGCAGCAATTGTAAAAGGTTGAATAAGTGAATCATGCATCCGGTGAGCTAAAGTAAGCTAGAAACACAAAAAACAATTAACTAGAAAGGGGGGGGGGAAACAGTTGGGAAATAAGCTACACTAGTGGGAAATCCTAAACTACAAGTAAGGAAATAAGCAAGTGGAAAGAAAATAAAAAGCACTAATAAGAAACAATGAAAGCTAACCTATTCTAAACACGCTAAAGAAAAACTCTTAGGAACCTGAATAAGCAAATTCTAAAGTCCTAACAAGCTAATGGGACACTGATAAGAACCAAAAAAAAATGAAATGTCTGCTGCTGCTGTAACAGGGAATGAACAGCCCAATGGGGCCCTGTTTGAGCCAATCCTACAAGAGCTATAGTGGAAGCTAGCTTATGAGCTTAAGGGTTCTTGAAGACAAGCTGGGGGGCAAGCTTTTGCCCCCGCAAAATCTCAAATAAAAGCTAAACAAACTCACCTAGAGGCTGCTGTTGGTAAGACAGAAAAGCAGATTAAAAAGAATCAAATGGCAAACTGCATGAACACATTGAAAATGATCAAAAATCTTGTTGCACAAACTAACTAACAGCTGATTAAGACTGTTTCAACACCCAAAATGGGTCAAAAGGTGAGCTTGACCCAAGAAACAAACTATTCCAAACACCCCTTAAGGACAGAAACGATTTAAAAAAAAGCTGTAAAGATTTTGAAAACTTGTTTTAATCACTACAGGGACTTCAATTTGACTTTAAAACACATTAAGAGCTCAATGAATGGAATTTAAGAACAATGAACAACAAATATCAACTGCATAAATTTGTAAATACTGAAACTAAAAAAAACAGGAATTAAATTGCATTAAATTTAAAAATGACAACAATGTAAATGACAATGATATTTAAAATGGACTAGAACATTGAATTTCTAGAAAAAAATCTACACTATCACTAGAAGCCTATTTATACAAGATAATAAAAAGTGTCTTCTTCTCTTTCTTCCTATGTTTTTCTTCTGTGAGACAAAACCAACCAAAAGCATATTTGTGCTTCCTCCATTCATTCACAGCCAATAGATTACTTCTTGGGAATCACTTTTAAACCTCAGCCATAGATGGATTTTTTGTAATGGTGTGGATTGCCAAGTTGGCAAGTAAGACATGTGAGGGTGAGGGAAACCATAGGAGAACATGTGAAGCTTGCTTGGGTATATGGGAAAGAAAGGGACAGGGGAGGGAATTTTGGCGCCATGGAGGGTTTGGGAGGTTTTTTATCTGGTTTTCTGGGTTTGGGTGTGTATTATCAGGGATTGGATAAAAGGGTGAAGGGGGGTTCATGTAGGAAAGAGAAAGGTTCAAAAAGAAGTGAAAGGGTCATTGGGAGGGTTAAGGTTTATTAAAAGGGTTTATTTTCCCATTCTCACTCCAAAAACATGTCTCGGGCTTCGAAAATATAGAAAATCGCTTGCCGGCTCCGTCTGTTTCAGCACGTTTTCCAGTTTTAGCTCGATTTAGCTCGTTTTCGCTCTGTTTTCCATCCTTTTGTACCTGCAAGACATAAAACACACTCCGAGGATATTTTTAACATAATTTGATCGTATTTGGGTGTTTTTAGTCATTTTTTTGAGGTCTTAGGCGGGTAAAAACGATGAGTGAATAAGCACTCATCATGGGAATTTATGGAGTAAGTCCTTGAATCGAGTCCATGCCTCATAGAGATTTTCGCCTTGACGTTGTTGGAACATCCAGATGTCATTCCAAAGCTTGGTAGTTCTCCCCGGTGGGAAAAATTGGGCAAGGAAACGAGTGGTGAGATCATCCCAACTTGAGATGGATCCGACAAGAAGTCGCTCAAGCCAATTACTAGCTTGGTCCCATAGAGAGAATTGAAAGAGACGCGAGCGTGTGGTCTCCCGTGTGGTAGCATCAGGGTCGATGAAGTCAACGATTTTAAGGAAGTCTTTGAGATGCTGATTAGGATCTTCAGAACGAAGTCCATGGAATGCACATCCGTTTTGCACTAACCGGATGGTGTCGGATCGCAGGGCCTCTTGGCAGATCAATTGGTGGTGGGTTATAACCTTCCATGATGAAAAGTGATGGGGTTACGAACAAAGTCACGAAGAAGGGGGATAGACTACAAGGAAGCTAATGAAAATGAGAAAAAATCTCACTTGATAGGAATCAAGCAAGGGAACCTAAACGAGATAAAGATCAAACTAGCTATTCTATTCCCTGGAAGCGGAGCCAAAAACTTGATGCGCGTACGAAGCGCGTTCGGGGTCAAAGAAACTTCCTTTTCTTCGAGCAAGTTTTCCAACCACCTAGGCAGTGAACCTAAACGTTGTAGTATAGTATTGGGTAAGCCTCGGGGATTGATATCGTTCTCTAGGGGAATAGGAATGCTAGAAAGAAATGTATGACGAGAAGGTGGGGGTTGATGATGATTCTTTTTTATCTTTGTAAAACCCTAAAACTCGTAAACGTGTAGAATGACCATAATGCCCCTCAACTAATAATCCGTAAAATAAACAAGCTCGATAATTACACTAACTACTAAATTGTAAATGACCTTACATGGAACATTTGAAATAAAACTTACATTTATATCACAAGTAAATATAACACATTAAAAGGTTACATGGACTAGATAAAATACATGTTTAGACAATTAAATAAAAGGTGACACTAGTAATATTGGTAAGTAAATAAAGTGGTGATTTGGTCTTCTTTGCTCCCCCTTTGTTCAACCTATTCCAAGGCCCCAACATCCCACATCTTTGCCACAAATAATTCATCCATATCACATTTATATTGTCCCATATCTCATTCCAAATAATCACAAGAAAACCCTAATTCATCTAGACAAAAAGTGACGGCAAAACTTCTTCCCTCTCCCATTTTATGTCGACACACAAGGAGGTCCAAGAAGGGTTCGTAGGCTTCATATAGGGATGGTATCATGGGTATTGTGGTTCAAGGAGTCGCTTGGTTTTGTCATTGGTTTAATATTGCTGATGTCGTGGGTTTTGGAGCACAAAGGGTGCTTCATTTTCTTTGTTTTAATCTCGTTTTCTTCCTTTCTTTGCACGTCTCAAAGGTAACATCATCACCTCGCATTCTCCTTTTGTTTTCTGAGTTGGGGTCGTGATTTATGTACTCCATGCGCATGATGTTATACTAGTTAAAACACCACAATTAAAGATACCTTGAACCTTGTCTCATGAATAATTGTTTGTCACATAAATTAACAATATGTATATATATGTATGTCGATTAAAAGAGTGCATGGATGTGGCCTTGAATATGATCTTTAAAACCTCTCGTCATGAATATCTTACTTGTTATTGTCAAGATTAAATGAGTCTAAATAATGTGTATATACTTAGTGTAAATAATGTCGAATAAAACCAAGGTTTAGGATTTCGTTTTGTCACTCATAAGGGGCGCATAAAACTGATTTGGGGAGGGTATATGGCTCAACACAAAAAGGGTTTACACAAGGAGATTATATAAACTTGTACTATCGCAACTAAATGGTTAATAACATATATGGTAATCGTAATATCAACTAGGGTTTCGTTGGTTTAATTATTCGTATCGTATGGTAATTGTTGGGATGTATATGGTGTCGACAAAATGGGTAACCACATAGAGTCGTCTAAACTTGTTCTAGATCAAAGCTAAAATAATGGAAAACGTTAATAGAAACCCTAATCTAATCTAGGGCTTGAATCACATACGTACGAATTATATAAGATGGTTTTGTAATTATGAATCTTAAAGGTTTGATATGGTAACTTGATAACAAAAAGGACTAAATGAGTAAAATGAGTAAGTATGATATATTTACACTTTAGACCCTAAACTTGTGTAACTTGGTATAAATGATCCTTAAAGTATAATAACACTTATTTTGCATCATTTAACCTAATATGACTTGAATATATCATAAATGGCTAAACTTACTAAATATAAAAACCTGCTATTTTTGGAAAGTTACTTAATTATGGAAACCTGCTAATTATGGAAACCTGCCTAAAATAGAAAGTTACCTAAAATGAAAAGTTACTAAAAGTGGAAAACCTGCTAAAAATGGAAAGCCGTCTAAAATGAGTAATCTGATCTTAATAAGTGTTATCTAATTCATAGGTTCCGGACGGCGGGATTGATTCATCGTGTGACCTTACTTTCTATTTTGCTTGCTTCGAATGAGGCACATATATTCTGACCTTTCTTATAAGGTTTCTCGTGATCTTTTTGCATCTTTGGTCTCTTGACATTTTGTTATTGAATCTCTGCTATTGACCCCTTTGTTATTGAACCTTTTTTATTGACCCCTTACTATTAAACCTTGCAATTGAACCTTTGCTATTGAACATTGATATTGGACCTTGATATTGAACTATTGATATGAACCTCTGAATTGGAAACTATTGATATTGAACATTTGATTATGAAGACTTATATATTGCTACACTTTGGACCTTTTGTATTGACCTGTCAGTTTGATACCCGAGCCATTAACTACGCATGGGGGTTCCATGTCTGTGTCATTGATGCACCAATGGCATGATTCTAGTGTGGTTGAGTGATGCTCCACACTGTCCCTATATTGTATTGATTATGCGCGCTTTATTATTATTGTTTTGGCCACTATTGTTCTGCAGGGGCGTATGGATGCATCCTAGATTTGTATTGTATTGTATTGACATTGATATATTGTATTGGTGATGTGGTGCGTGTGTGCAATACACTCCCTCACATATTGGGAGCTGATCACTCTACTGGCTACCTGAGGTCTCCCCTCTTATTGGTTTGGTATTCTGAGGTCACCCCTCTGAATACAATGGTTACTATTGGATACTTGGCTGCTATTGCCACTACTGATATTATTGTATTGTATTGTTTGCTCAGGATAGATTTCTGACAACCCTTACACTTTTGATATACCTATATTGTACCTTCTGTATTTCCCAACGCACCATATTCTGTATTAATTGTTCATTACTCAGTACTCTTATGTGACTCACTCTACTACCATGATATATATTCCATTTCATTGATTTGTCATTGATCTGTGCTAAACTAGTCAAGTCTAATCACACAAGCTAGCCACTTGTGAATGGCTAACCGTAATAGACTTAAAACTGCTTAAAACACAAATACAATGAAGTCCTGGAGAATAGAATGAATTCCCGGGTCGTTTAGTCCCACGGAGACTCAATGGTGTGTAAACACTAATTCAGACGATAGAATGATCACTAAGGATAGTGATCAGTAAAGGTTTTGGATTGAATATTACACTACTGAAAAAGTTTATAAATTAAAGCGACTTAAATACAAATTAAGAAAATTAAAAAGTTAAAATATATTAAATAAACGCTATCACTATTTTTACAGTGATGAACGTTTAAAACCGAAAACGTACGTTTAAATAAAATTACGTAAACGTACAAAATAAAACGTGAGAATAAAGAAAGAAAATACCTACGGATATGAAAAATACATTTTTACAATCCTAATTATAATTAGAAAATTATTGGAAAAATAAATTTATTTTTAAAACTATTTATCTAATTATTATTAAATAAAAACTATTTTTAACTATTTAATAATACTATAAAATAAAAGAAAATATGAAATAAGGTTAGAAAAATAAAATTATGACTTGGAAAAATCTAAAATATTATAAAACTAATTTTAAAACTGAAAATATATTTTTTAGACTTTTTATATATTTATTACTAATTTAAAGCTATTTAAAACTAATTACAATGCTAGAAAATACTATTTAAACTAAGAAAATTATGGAAAAATATTTTTTTGGCTTTTTATATTTATCTTAACCTAAGAAAAATGAAAAATTATTTTTTTTAAACTTTTCTTAATGATTTGTATTAAATCCTAATTAAAAATGCTTAAAAACTGAATTAAATCAAGAAAAATACTAAACAGTACTGGAAAAATCTGAAAAATTCAAGAAAACTCTATAATTATATTTGGAATCTAGGAAAAATGGAAAAACAGGGGGTTGCTTGGAGGAAAATGAAACTGCAAGCACAAGTGCTTAGAAATAAGCACTTGGAATAAGCTAATGAGCACCAAGGACCATCCACTGATCACAGAAGCTTGGATAAGCTAAAACAACTCAAAATGAACTAAAAACAACAACACACAACCTCTGAATAACCAACTGCAAAGATTTGAGGTTATGAGCTCAAGAGATAAAACATATTTAGGTACCTATTTTGGACAAGAAAATAAGCACTTGAATAAGCTGGAAACTAAAGAGCAAATGTTGGAACCTCAAGAGGACCTGGCCAAGTTTGTCTAAACCAAATACCAGACCTAGAGGTGCTCAGATGAGCTCTGTGCAAGAGCTACAAGATCTGCACAAAACCTGTGCAGATCAGTCCCCTGCACAAGGCATATAAGCTCTAATTGACAAGCCAGTTTAGGGCTTTTAGAAAATTCACAAAAATATACTAAAATGGACATGAGAAAATAGACCAGTAGGAATTTCTAAAACCACAAGTTTTATTGAGAATGACTCATAAATGAGTCCAATAAAAATCCTTCTATCTTGGCCAAAACTGAGTTTTCACCACTTTGACTTTTTAACAAAACTGAAATGTTGACTATATTGAACTTTGAATCAAATTTATGAACTGGAAATGATATATTATGATGAAATGAAGCTAAAGCAAACTAGTTATATGAATTTTGAACACAAAATAGGCTTTTGAATTTGTAAAACTCCAACAGTAGGCTGCTAAGACAGATTTCAGTGGGAATTGACTTTTGTGAGTTGCAAACACAATTTGATGACTCAAATGAGCTCAAATGAGCTAAACAGACTTAAACTAACAAGACTTAATCACTGAAATAACTTTAAAAACAGATTTGCTGTCAAATCCAAACACCACTTAAACATTGATATGCAAACTTAAACTGAGACAAATACTGAACCAGATAGTACAATGGATCAAAATGAGCTCACATGACCTAAATACAACTATATGAACAAGTTTACACTACTGATAACCACAAATACTTAGACAAGCATAAAAATGCAAAATGGCTTGAAAAGTGAAAATAAGAAAATCACTCACCACTGTCCAGATGTTATGCAGGCTAAAACCAATTCCAACCCTACACTAAATGCAACTATTCCAACCCAAATCAAGCATCTGCAACAACCATATCCAATTCCATTGCAATTTGAGCTCACAGTTGACTTTTGTTGACAATATGACAAATTTGTTTGAAAATGATTTGAAAGCTTATCAAAAGCTAAAAGAAGCTTAAGTGAGCTTGTATGGGCTTATAAATAAACTACTAACACTTGTACATCAGATTTTTGAAACTGAAAACTGCAACAGTGACCAATAAACTTAGAACTTGAATAAAACTTGGATTGATACTTAACAACACTTTACAATGATAGTTTAACTTAAAAGTGATACAAAGAAACTGAGATTACAACATTTTAACTAAACTAAGACATTGATTAAAAAAAACGACATAAGGAAAATTTTATAAAACTAAAACTCCTTTTTTTTCTTCTTTCTTCCTTCCTTTTATAGATCCAATTGCTTCTCTCTCTTGGTCTGAGATAATCCCACCTCTGTTTATGGCCATTGGATGGCTTTGGGATCATATTGGCCATTGATCATATTTGGCGCCAAATTTGGTTTTGACCCGTTGTGGTTGAGTGAGGAGGTAGAAGTAGCATTAAATGCATTTGGATTGTGGTGGAGGAGGGGGGAACAAGAAAGAGATAAGGTGATGGGAGCTTGAGTGTATGCAGGTGTTGCAGGGAGTCAAGTGGGGGAGAAGGAAAAAAACGCGCCAAGGGGGTTGGTTTTGACCAAAGGGTTTGACTGGATATTAGTTATAGGCAGGGGTCCAAAATGCTATTTGACAGGGGTCCAAAGGGAAAAAGGCAGGGGTCCAAATTGGTATTTGGCAAGGCCAAGGGTATGAAAGGGTTTAAATGACAAGGACTTGTGTTGTAATTTCTGAAATTTCAAGGACCAAGGCTGCCAATTCATCAAAGATGTTTCAAGGGACCAAAAGTGACAAGCTCCAATAGTATAAGGACCAAACTTGACAATTTCCAATTTCCAAGGACTATTTTTGCCACTTTTCAAAGTTGAAGGACCTTTTCCGCCATTTGACTAAAAATTCATTCAAGGACCGTTTTTGATAATTTAAAATATTTCAGGGACCTTGAATGATATTTTTCTTTATTTTGATATACCAGGGACTGTTTTTGACAACTTTTGAAACTTGGGGGACTAAAACTGCCAATTTTGCAAATTTGATACGTTTTTCATCTGATTTTGATATTTTTGCATTTGAAACACATAAAACACTGATTTGTGATATTTTTATCATTTTGATGTAATTCTGAGTGTTTTCAGATGTTTTTGCAGTCTAGTTAGTACAAAAATGATGAGTATTTAGAGACTCATCAATCCCCCACACTAAGATATTGCTAGTCCCTAGCAGTGATTTGAAGCTTTAATGGATTTTAAAAACTCTTTACCAAAAGCCATTACTTCTGGAGTAGCCAAATGTTTTAGTTCAAGTAAGAACCTTGGTACACTGATAACCAAATGATTTTGAGCAAATCATAAGCTGTAAACGGATTTGATTTGTCTTTACCAGAAGCCGTTTGCTCTGGACTAGCCAACTCTTAGATAAATTATCAATATTATCTTTGGTGAGCTGATTACCAATTATGGATTTTCCACTGCCTTTACCACAAGCCATAAACTTGCGGGCTAGCCAACTCTTCACTTTTTAGGATATGGTGAGTTGAATACCATACAATTTTGGGCAAATTGCAAGCCGTCAACGGATTTGAGATATCTTTACCAAGAGCCGTTTGCTCCTGGATTAGCCAATCCTTTAGTTTATTAGACAAGGCGGACTGATAACCAATTGAGTAAGTGAAAAACACTTACTCAAAAAAAAAATTTTGGCCAAAAACGGGGGAATTGGGTGGATAATACATGAAATTCGTGAGAATTCCCCCCCACACTTAGAAATGAATATTGCCCTAAATATTCAAAGTACCGGCGGCTATGCCGAAACAAAGAACGTAAAAGGGAAATACTACGGCCATTATTTGAAAGAGATATATATTTTTTTTTTTTTTTTTTTGATATATATATATAACATGTGGGGTATCTCCCCCACACTAGGGTGGAACACATGGGTGAAAACCCATGTTTAGCTACTGTTTTTGATTACCGAGTCGCTAGCTTGACTCGACCCCGAATACATTTGTTCATGGGGAAGTAAAGTGGAAGAAACAATCTCCATCGGACTTTCATTCAAGATGTTTGGATAAACATTGAAGCACGCGAAAGTTCCACACCGATGAGATATAGAGAGACAGACCCGGCTCACAGATGATAAATGAAAATGCCGGGGTCAAAGATAGTATCCTCATTCCCGAAGGAGTGAAGAAGAGAGGAAGTCACATCATATGTGAGGAATGGAAGAAAGATGTTTATAACAATTAGGATCCATTCTTCATCCTCAAATGTAGACATATCGGGAGGAAGGGTGAGGGTAGTATCATCAATAAGCAAACTCTTATGATAGAGTACATCTTCCTCCGAGCCAATATCATCCTCAAGATCAAAATAGAAATGATCATATTCCGGAGGAGATATGTCATGAGAGAGTTCACCGGAGAACTCTTCATGAAGAGAATCATTGGAAAAAGCCTCAAGTTCAGGAGATGTTTCGGGCTTGTCCAATGTAGAGTCACTATCCACAACGGGGATAGGAGATGAAGCTGACTTAGTACAGAATGATTCGATCTTAGAAACGAGGAGATTTATATTGAACAATTGTTCACGAAGTATCTCGTCCTCAATTTCCAGATCATCAGAATCTCTCACTTCCTCTAAGTTAACTAGCTCAGAAGGTAGCTCCTCGACATAATCGATGTCTCCATAGGATAAAGAATCGTCAAACGAAGTACAATCGTTGTCAGAATCGGAGAACATCTCGACATGATCGTTTGGAATGTCACGAGGAGGAGAAGGATCACCATTAAGAGGCTCATCACACATATTACCGGAGATAACCTCGGACTCACTTGGGATTGGGACAAGGCTCTCAACACTAGACGATTCCATTTCTGGAATAGTGCTAAGAGGCTCATCCCCCATTATGAGAGAGTCAATGGGAGCTTCGGGTGTGATTTCAGTTGACAAGCTCTCATAATATTCCTTCATTTGAATAGAATCCTCATCATCATCGTTATCATATCTGATTCTTATATTCATCTGCTGAAGCTTACACACCATTCTTTTCATTTGTAGTTTCTTTCGAATGCGTATTTCTTCAGAACTTTGTGGAAGATTACACTCCTCGTAATCATTGAGATGCTGTGAAGGCTCGGAAGTCTGATGACTAATGGAATACTGTGGGGTTTGGAAATTGTCAAAACCGGGAGAATTGGAATTGTGAAAATTTTGATTCATCGGTTGACATTCAAAAGTCGCATGAGGACCCCCGCAATTCTCACAACAGAGATAATTGGGAAAATAACTTTCACCAAAGTTCTGATTGTAACATGGTTCCGGCTCATAGACAAGCGGAACCCGTGGTGGACAATCAAAACCGTAATGAGAATCATTCCCACAAAACTCGCATGAGTAGGATTCGTATTGGGGCTGTGGAGGTAGGTATGAAAAATCAGGTGTTTCATTATTTGAAATGGGATCGGGATTACCGACAAACTTGTCTCCGAAACTCACATTGGTACATCGCCGACAATTTCCACCGTTAAATGGACCTCCACACCAGGAACATGTCGAAAACCATGACATAAAGAATTAAACGGATAAGAGGGATAAGAGATGAAGAATTAAACGGTTATAGAGGATAAGGAATGGAGAATTAAACAGGTTTGAGGATAAAGAAATGTAGAATTAAACAGATTGGAGGATAAAGGATGGATATTTTTGAAAAACAGGCTATAAAAACAAAGAATGAAAATATTTTTGGTGTTGATAACACTTCAGGAAAAGTGTTAATGAACTTTTGGATTTTTGAAAACTTTACAAATTTTTTTTTTTACAAAAGATGGTATATGTGCAAGAATGGGTCTGAAAAAGGTTTAGAACACGCTAAAGCCTCCCCGGCAGCGGCGCCAAAATTTGATTGTGCTAAACCGTCAAGTCTAATCACACAAGCTGGCCACTTGTGAATGGCCAACCGTAACAGACTTAAAACAGCTTAAGCACAAATGCAATGAAATGAAGTCCTGGAGAATAGAATGAATTCCCGGGTCGTTTAGTCCCACGGAGACTCAATGGTGTGTAAACACTAATTCAGACGATAGAATGATCACTAAGGATAGTGATCAGTAAAGGTTTTGGATTGAATATTACACTACTGAAAAAGTTTATAAATTAAAGCGACTTAAATACAAATTAAGAAAATTAAAAAGTTAAAATATATTAAATAAACGCTATCACTATTTTTACAGTGATGAACATTTAAAACCTAAAACGTACGTTTAAATAAAATTACGTAAACGTACAAAATAAAACGTGAGAATAAAGAAAGAAAATACCTACGGATATGAAAAATACATTTTTACAATCCTAATTATACTTAGAAAATTATTGGAAAAATAAAATTATTTTTAAAACTATTTATCTAATTATTATTAAATAAAAACTATTTTTAACTATTTAATAATACTATAAAATAAAAGAAAATATGAAATAAGGTTAGAAAAATAAAATTATGACTTGGAAAAATCTAAAATATTATAAAACTAATTTTAAAACTGAAAATATATTTTTTAGACTTTTTATATATTTATTACTAATTTAAAGCTATTTAAAACTAATTACAATGCTAGAAAATACTATTTAAACTAAGAAAATTATGGAAAAATATTTTTTTGGCTTTTTATATTTATCTTAACCTAAGAAAAATGAAAAATTATTTTTTTTAAACTTTTCTTAATTATTTGTATTAAATCCTAATTAAAAATGCTTAAAAACTGAATTAAATCAAGAAAAATACTAAACAGTACTGGAAAAATCTGAAAAATTCAAGAAAACTCTAAAATTATATTTGGAATCTAGGAAAAATGGAAAAACAGGGGGTTGCTTGGAGGAAAATGAAATTGCAAGCACAAGTGCTTAGAAATAAGCACTTGGAATAAGCTAATGAGCACCAAGGACCATCCACTGATCACAGAAGCTTGGATAAGCTAAAACAACACAAAATGAACTAAAAACAACAACACACAACCTCTGAATAACCAACTGCAAAGATTTGAGGTTATGAGCTCAAGAGATAAAACAGATTTAGGTACCTATTTTGGACAAGAAAATAAGCACTTGAATAAGCTGGAAACTAAAGAGCAAATGTTGGAACCTCAAGAGGACCTGGCCAAGTTTGTCTAAACCAAATACCAGACCTAGAGGTGCTCAGATGAGCTCTGTGCAAGAGCTACAAGATCTGCACAAAACCTGTGCAGATCAGTCCCCTGCACAGGGCATATAAGCTCTAATTGACAAGCCAGTTTAGGGCTTTTAGAAAATTCACAAAAATATACTAAAATGGACATGAGAAAATAGACCAGTAGGAATTTCTAAAACCACAAGTTTTATTGAGAATGACTCAGAAATGAGTCCAATAAAAATTTTTCTATCTTGGCCAAAACTGAGTTTTCACCACTTTGACTTTTTAACAAAACTGAAATGTTGACTATATTGAACTTTGAATCAAATTTATGAACTGGAAATGATATATTATGATGAAATGAAGCTAAAGCAAACTAGTTATATGAATTTTGAACACAAAATAAGCTTTTGAATTTGTAAAACTCCAACAGTAGGCTGCTAAGATAGATTTCAGTGGGAATTGACTTTTGTGAGTTGCAAACACAATTTGATGACTCAAATGAGCTCAAATGAGCTAAACAGACTTAAACTAACAAGACTTAATCACTGAAATAACTTTAAAAACAGATTTGCTGTCAAATCCAAACACCACTTAAACATTGATATGCAAACTTAAACTGAGACAAATACTGAACCAGATAGTACAATTGATCAAAATGAGCTCACATGACCTAAATACAACTATATGAACAAGTTGACACTACTGATAACCACAGATACTTAGACAAGCATAAAAATGCAAAATGGCTTGAAAAGTGAAAATAAGAAAATCACTCACCACTGTCCAGATGTTATGCAGGCTAAAACCAATTCCAACCCTACACTAAATGCAACTATTCCAACCCAAATCAAGCATCTACAACAACCATATCCAATTCCATTGCAATTTGAGCTCACAGTTGACTTTTGTTGACCATATGACAAATTTGTTTGAAAATGATTTGAAAGCTTATCAAAAGCTAAAAGAAGCTTAAGTGAGCTTGTATGGGCTTATAAATAAACTACTAACACTTGTACATCAGATTTTTGAAACTGAAAACTGCAACAGTGACCAATAAACTTAGAACTTGAATAAAACTTGGATTGATACTTAACAACACTTTACAATGATAGTTTAACTTAAAAGTGATACAAAGAAACTGAGATTACAACATTTTAACTAAACTAAGACATTGATTAAAAAAAACGACATAAGGAAAATTTTATAAAACTAAAACTCCTTTTTTTTCTTCTTTCTTCCTTCCTTTTATAGTTCCAATTGCTTCTCTCTCTTGGTCTGAGATAATCCCACCTCTGTTTATGGCCATTGGATGGCTTTGGGATCATATTGGCCATTGATCATATTTGGCGCCAAATTTGGTTTTGACCCGTTGTGGTTGAGTGAGGAGGTAGAAGTAGCATTAAAAGCATTTGGATTGTGGTGGAGGAGGGGGGAACAAGAAAGAGATAAGGTGATGGGAGCTTGAGTGTATGCAGGTGTTGCAGGGAGTCAAGTGGGGGAGAAGGAAAAAAACGCGCCAAGGGGGTTGGTTTTGACCAAAGGGTTTGACTGGATATTAGTTATAGGCAGGGGTCCAAAATGCTATTTGACAGGGGTCCAAAGGGAAAAAGGCAGGGGTCCAAATTGGTATTTGGCAAGGCCAAGGGTATGAAAGGGTTTAAATGACAAGGACTTGTGTTGTAATTTCTGAAATTTCAAGGACCAAGGCTGCCAATTCATCAAAGATGTTTCAAGGGA
This sequence comes from Chrysanthemum seticuspe, assembly GCA_019973895.1. NCBI lineage: Eukaryota > Viridiplantae > Streptophyta > Magnoliopsida > Asterales > Asteraceae > Chrysanthemum > Chrysanthemum seticuspe. The sequence goes on from BPTQ01000008.1 coordinate 194,839,219, forward strand.
CCAAAAGTGACAAGCTCCAATAGTATAAGGACCAAACTTGACAATTTCCAATTTCCAAGGACTATTTTTGCCACTTTTCAAAGTTGAAGGACCTTTTCCGCCATTTGACTAAAGATTCATTCAAGGACCGTTTTTGATAATTTAAAATATTTCAGGGACCTTGAATGATATTTTTCTTTATTTTGATATACCAGAGACTGTTTTTGACAACTTTTGAAACTTGGGGGACTAAAACTGCCAATTTTGCAAATTTGATACGTTTTTCATCTGATTTTGATATTTTTGCATTTGAAACACATAAAACACTGATTTGTGATATTTTTATCATTTTGATGTAATTCTGAGTGTTTTCAGATGTTTTTGCAGTCTAGATAGTACAAAAATGATGAGTATTTAGAGACTCATCAGTCATACTCTCATTCCGTTACTTCAGACTATCATTCCATTCACGTACCGTGTTATTATACGATTATTGAATTTGATTATGCTATTCATGTTTTATGTGACTACCGTTTACCCTGCTGCAATATGATTAATATGAGATTATATGATTCACCTATTGTCATTTGACTATATGTTATCTTATTGTTATGTGACCCTTTGATTTTGTCTGGTGACCATGCTAGTGTGTAATCGATTGTTTTATCTGTTTATCATGTATACTTTCATTCAGTTTATCTCGTGGACTATGATTATCCGTTAGTATCTTTATATGCTAATTTTTTACCTGCCATTTTCCCACTCTTGCTTATGCCACTGTTTGATGATGTAAATGGTTCATCCTACGTTATCTGTCTAGTTAACTTGTTCAGTTGCTATGCTATGTCCTTAATTCATTCAATTATAACGTTCATGCTGTATTCCTACTTGATACATGTGGCTACCATGTTTTGACTATTGTTAGTACTTCCACTGTTATGATACTTGCTATGTTATAACTATGGGTTATGATACTTGCTATGTTATTAACTGTGGGTTACTAACTTGTGTGATTTCTATGCTCACTTTCTAGTTTTTTGCTTCCGCTAGCTTTTAGATTTCTGGTTGGCTTATATGTATTCTGATTTCCTGATTAATTGTATGCCTGGTTATTTAGATGTGCTTATGTATATGTCATCGATGCGTTATGTGCTTTGTTCTCCTTTGTTATATGTTCCTTCTGGATATCCGTTACTATTGTGTTCTGCAGGTTCCCCATTGACTCATTGTACTCTCTTCATTGCGACTTTGTTATCCGTTTCCTTTGTTTCATTTTGCATTTCAGATTTTGTTTAGCTTTCGTTTTGTTATATCCGTTCACTAGGCTTTTTAAGCTCAGCCGCATTTCTCTTCCTGCGGCAGGTTTTAGGTTGGAAGATGGGCTTGACGGGCTGAGAGTTAGATTAATTGAGTGGATCGACCCTAGTTACCTTATTATTTTGGGACTTATTTTGAAGAGTCATTGGTTTGATTTTCATTTGATTTTCATATATTGGATTTTGTAATCTTCTTTGTAAGTCATTCGTTTATATGACCTGGTAATTCATTTTGTAAGGTTTCCGTTTGCAAAATTTTAGTTGTATGTTCTGATATGACACCAGAATGTAATACTTCTACCCTTGCCGGGTTGGGGTGTTACAATCTTTTTATGGTTTTTTAGAAAGCTAAGGTAAATATCTCGGGGCAATTGGTTTGGGGTTGGTACTTCTACCGATTACTTCTACTTATCTAATTATCTAATTATCTATTACTACGGGTAGCTATGTCTATTTGATGTGTGCTCATATGATGATAAAAAATGTGTTTACCTAGATACTATTACTCCCTAGTTATCTTTTATTGGTCGGTTGAATTGTCACACCTTATCTTATTCTTAAGCTCATAGGGTATGCGTAGTCTCTAGTTCTTTGAGGTTATCTCTCGGGTTTAGCATATGAAATCGGAAAGCCCTTAAGCTATTTCATTCATAAGCCTCACTTTCATAAAGCATACTCAAGCATTAAACACAATGAATGATGCCTAGTTGCACTCCTAACAATAATCAATAAGTAAGTTTCATAGATCTAAGCAAACACACAAGAAATTTAGCTAGACATGGTAAACAAGCAAGCATACACACAATCAATTGAACATAATGATAATTTGGATTAAAATACTTATTTCGATGTGTAAAATAGGGTTTGGGACCCTAAGATACTGTCCAAATCAGACTACAAGTGATTTAGGGTTTTTATTCCAAAAGTCTACCTCTCTAAATGCAGAAAAATCGCATTATATATATAGATTTATACTTGCGACAGCGTCACCTTTTGCATGGGACGCCGTGAGCTCGCCGTCATTTGGGTTTCGTCTTCGCCAAGTCATCGATGGGACGACATCACCTTAGAGTTGTGACGCCGTCATTATTTAGTTGGGACGTCGTCTTGATTCTAGATCTGGGCCATCTGAGTTGAAAACTGTGCGTGACGCCCTCCTTCTTTACAACGTGAAGCCATCAGGTCATGTGAGCAAAATTTCCACTGAGCCGTCTGGTGCATGTTTTGATCAAGTCTTTATAGAGGGACGACGTCGCTCTTTGATTGGGACGCTGTCAGGTTCTGTTTGAGCAGCTTGAGTGGCTTTGATCTTGACTTTGCCATTTTCTTCATGTATTTGCTCCTTTTCGTTAAAAAATTATTCATTCTAGAATTTTGCTTCCAAGAGACCTAAAAAGTGAAAAGGAACGAAATTAAGCAGTAACGGATATAAAAGTGGTCGATTAAGGGCTTAAATGATCCCTAAAAGCGCACGTTTTAAATCCTTATCAATTGACATAAGTGAATCTAAATAGCTTAAAACAAAGTTTTAATTGATAAAACTATTCAACCCCCCTTCTAGTTTTCACACTTCTTGATAACGCTCAAAATGAACATGTTTTTAGTAGCGTTATTGTTTGTTTTGTGTATGGTAATCGGCCATATTTACTCATATTTGTTGCTAAAGTGCAAAAGATTCGTATTGTGTATGTGTATGTAGCTAGGTATCACAAAAGATGAAGAAATGAAGTTTTCATGCACGTTTGGAGAATTCCCGAGAAAGGAAGTCAAGTAAGGAATCTCTTGGAATCAATTAATAGGAGGCGCAATGATTTCTAAGTATCTACAACAAGTAAAGATCAAGTTTCGTCTTGGAAATCATCAGCGAAAACAAAGAAAAAGGCGCAAATCAAGAAAAGTCAACGAAAGTCAAAACTGGCGGTACGGACAGCACCCAACCGTTCGGTTGGAGCCCGCAACCGATCCGGTTACGTAGCAACCGATCCGGTTGCATGAACTGGAGTTACACAATTTTCATTTAATGTTGCCTTAACTCCCCATAATCATTGGAGGCTGATCATTTCATGTTATTTACTTGTAGAGAACGTTTTTGGCCAGTTAGTTATAGTTCTATGGCTATATAATTAACCTAGACTTAGTAGTCTAGGGGTGACACAACCAAAAGTGTAATAGTTTACACCAAAACTATTACCAACCATTTTATTCATCCCAAAAGTTTATTTATTACTGCAAAACGTCCAAGAGGTTGGGGAGACTCATTCTCATCTATTTTTTTGATCATTCGGAGTTATACGGTTAAGCTAGGTGATTGCAGGCGTGTGGTTGCTATAATCCACGAATTCTAGTTCTTGTAATCCCAAAAGTTTAGGTATTCTATGAAACTTGTTATGGATTTCTATTCTTTTGAATTATTGGAATTACTTTGTTATTACTTGTGTTTTATTATAACTATCATGGAGTAGTTCTTGAATATATTTGTGTGTAAGGATGTGGGAAATCATACTAGTGTTCTCATATGTGATGCATGTATATATGATCTTGTTTAAATGAGTTTGTTGGAAAACTACTAGTCTTGTTTGATTTGTCGGTAAAACATGTTTTAAGAAAAAGGACCGAAAGGATTTCTCTTGTGTTTTATTCCAAAAAGTTGAGTGACAAACTAGTATGGGGATATGGTGATTGACAACCACCATGTTTACTTATTAAAACAAGACTAGAAACATTTTCATCACGAAAGGTCGAAAGATTCGTAGGAACAAGTTTAATAAGAACATTTTACAAACAAACGGATTTTCTAAAGGATAATCATTAGGATAAGGACCGAAAGGATTACCTATATGTTATTGTTCTTAAAGTGATTATTACAAAACATAAACCATGGTTTGGAAAGCATTTTCTTATGATTTGTGCATCACATCAAGAGTTTACACCAAGCCTTCATGAACACTTATTATGATTGCCTATAGACTACACACAAGTATATGTTTCTTTATATTAAATTTTACTAAAACCATCATTTTTGGAGAGAGCCTTGACAAAGCTTTCTTGTTACCAATCTTTTAAAATAATTTCAAAAACCAAAATCCCTTGGGACGATCTCGACTTACCCACCTTTGCTATCGCGAACGAGTATACTTGCTCGTATGTGTTTTTAGTAATAGCCGGATAAATCGTGTTTATAATTTTTTAAAACTTGCACTCGGTAAGCACATCATGTTTTTGGCGCCGCTGCCGGGGATTTTGGATTTTTAAGTATTTTGATCTTGTTAAGATTCTGTAAAATTGGTAATATTAAAATTAGATTTCATAAAGTATAAAGTAAAAAAATTTGGTTTAGAGGCTAACCGATCCGGTTGGAGCTCTCGGATTTTTTTTTGTTTTTGATTTTCATAGTTTTGCTTTACCTAGTGTTTTGTGTTATAGTTTTTAGTTTAATTCTTATCATTTCTGATTTTTATAGCTTGTCTTATAGATTGTTTATGCTTTTCTTGGATATTTTCAGATTTCTTTTTATTTTGATATTTAATCATTTTTAGTTTTATTTACTTTTTAGTTAATTTTGTCTTAATTGCAGTTATTAACTTAGTTAATTTTCAGTTTTTATAGGTTTAATAAGTAGTTAAGTAGATTAGTTAATATAGTTTTGATTAATTAACTTAATTAATATTTATAATTAATAAGGATAATGAGAAGCCATAATTAATTAAGAGTTTAAGTACAAGTAATGGTCTTTAATTAAATTAAATTAACAGGTTAAAATAAAAATAAAATAAAAAATAATTTTTTTTTGGAAATTGATCCAACCGTTCGGTTGCAGCCCGCAACCGGATCGGTTGGAAGTTTTGGTTAAGAAGTTCTACCACCAACCGAATCGGTTGGAGGGCCAACCGATCCGGTTGGAGCTCTCGGTAAAAAGAAATTCTAGTTTTTCGATTTTGAGTTTTAGCTTGTGTTTTTAGTTTTGTTAAGTGTCTTTACTTGTTTAGTTTATGTTTTTGTAGCTTGCTTTTGTTTTTACTAACTCTAACCCTAATGATTTGGATTTTTGTCTTTGGTTTTGTTTTATCTTGTTAGATAGTTGTTATGGATAGTTTAAGCGGAATTTCTGAGTACCTATGTAACTTGGATGAGATGTTTAAAGACACCGGGAATTCGTTGGAGAAGATTGGGAATATTTTAGAAGAGAGTAAGAAGGACTTGGGTATTGATGCGGATAATGTGAAAGAAGTGGGAGAGAACAAGGTTCAACTTCCTAAGAAGGGTAGAGTTGTGGTATTCATGCAAGCATCACTAACGGAGTATGATTCACCACTTATGAGGTTCGGTACGCCTTGTAGTGTCGAGGGGGTGAGTGCGTGGGACGCTCAACTAAACATGGCCTTTGGTGAAAATTACATTGTGGAGAAAGTTCTTGATCAAATTGGCCACGTACGTTTGGATTCCGAAGCTTACGGGAGGAGAATGGTTAAGAATCTTAAGGTTAACATTCATGGTCACATTTTCGAAGCAGATTTTGTTGGCTTGGAGGAAGGAAACGCTGATGAGCCCAACGTATGTTTTGGGCGGGATTTTCTTGTGACTACCAAATGTCAAGTGGACTTTGCTTTAGGGGAGATGAGAATCAACATCACCGACTTGGAAGAAGAGAAAGGGGTGAATGAAATGCTTGTGGAATTATGTTCTAATATGGAAAAGGAGAATGTGGAAGTCGTTAAGATGGGGAAGGCTAGTAGAAAGAAAACCTCATCCAACAAATTAACTCCTACCACATCCACCAACAAAAACAATGATTACATACCTTCACCACCCAATACACCAAACACCTTCAAACCTTTAACACTATACCAAAAAGAAGCCATCTTGGAAAACCTTGAACAAAAATTTCTCGAGCTAAATGAGAAAAAGCCCGTAATTGAGGTACTACAAGATTATGTTTTATACCGCAAGAAACTAGATGCGGTGATGTTAGCAAGAGCAAGATTGGAGGATAAAGATCTATCGGAGGAGGATAGACATAGGATTTTGTTTAGGGGTATGCCACGTAAGGAGAAAGACCCGAGAAATTTTGTTTTTCTGATTAAGGTTAACGGGACCACACCAATGTATGCTTTGGTGGACACGGGTTCGAGCATCAATGTTATGCCCTATCAATTATTTAAGACGTTGGGACTTAGTAAACCACAACCAAACCACTCAAAACTTACCATGGCGGATAACTCCCAAGCAAAAGCGATGGGGGAGGTGAAAAACGTAAGACTTCAAATTGGCTATCAACCCTACTTGGCCGATTTTCTAGTTCTAGACATCCCGGTTAATAAGAGTCTACCTCTTCTACTAGGAACACCGTTCCTACGCACGTGTGGTGCAATCATAGATATGGGTAGGAGTACGATGACAATCGATGATGGGATCTCAAAACAAACCTATTATCCCAAACCGAAGGGACCATTTGTGGAATTCATAGAAGATTTAGAATTGATGGAAGCGGACAATGACTTAACTTATTTTGAAATTGGACGTGATGTCCATGGAAACCCGATTTATGGACAACTAGCTCCACCATACTTTGATATTGAGGATGAGATGAAACGCGCACTAGCGGTGGAAGCATTTTACAATCCATTCAAAAACTTCCTTGTTTACAAGAAGCTAGCCGATTTCTTAGGTTCTCTACCGGTTCAACTAAAAAATTTGGAATAGGTAGCCGAAGGGTCAAGTGTTTACAAAAGAGAGGATGGAGACGGATAATGGCACGTCAAATTTGATATACTATGCCCGGATGGGAGAAGATTTATAAGGAAGTTCAAAACTTACGAAACACACCATGAATTGACCGGGAAATTTCTAAGTGAGGACATCTTAAGGCATGAGTATTTCGAGGAGTAATAAGGAGAAGCAAAGCACCATAATAACAAGCAACTGTTTGCTTGATTTTCATGAACTTTTAATTTTATGCATTTAGGATTTCTTGTTTTTCATTTCATTTTTATTTTCTGTTATTGTTTTGAAGATTAATTCATTTTGAGTTTTAGTTTGAGTTATGAGTATGATGATTTAGTTTTTGAGATTAGATGTTGTTGAAATTTCCAAATGGTTGGATGAATGTTGTGTGCATCTTTAAACGAATTTTTGAGTAAATGATTGTTACTTGGAAGGTAAAATGCCCAAGTAAAATGATAAAGGAAAAATTCTGCAAAAATGAAAACCGAAACGGTTGTGTCCATGAGTGATCTGGTTGCATGCAAGTATATATACCAAAAATTCAATTTTTCCAGAAAAACACACACACACACACACTAAACCTCCAGCTGGGTTTCGCAAAATTCAATGATTAGAAGTTATTTGAAGCTTGTAAAAGTTGTAGAAGATCATCATGGCACTTAAGCAAGTAAGCATCTGCAATCAATTAACGTAATTAAGGTTTAATTAGAGCATTTGATTCGAATTACAAATTAGGTCACTAATTTGGGGGTTATTTATAGAATTCGAATTAAGTTGTAATCTTTTAGGATTAATTGGGTAATTGATATAGGAACGCATTGCAAAAAGAATTATAGTGATTGATTCAACATGGAATGAGTATTTGATGATTGAATTTTCTGATTTAATTAGGTTATGCCATTGAATCAATTAAGTTGCAATTGGGGATTCCTAGTTGGTAGATGATGCGTTTTTAATGATTTTTAGATGCCACATTGTTGATTAGAACAAGTAATTAAGAATTGAGGTTTAGATTGTTAAGTTCTAAGCAAGATGAATATTTGATGATTGCAAGCTTTGGAAAACGAATTAAGAACAATTTGAGGGTATGGGAATCATTGATAATGTTAGAATGCAGTCTAGGACTGAATTAGAATTGGAAGAATCGATTAGGAAATAGATTGGAAGAATATATTTTTTTTGCAGGTTGAGGAACCGATCTTGTTGCGATGCGCAACCGAACGGTTGGATAGAGGAAGCAGGTGGAACCGATCCGGTTTCTCCTCAACCGATCCTGTTCCACGTTCTGTTTTGGAAATTTTTGAATTTTTGAAGTAGACCTTAGAGGATTCCATAGACCTTCCTGTTTGTTCTAACACTCTTATGTTGACTTATATTTATGATTTCTATAGAGAAATGTTGTAGGTTGTTCAAGCTCGACACAGGTTCCACTAAATCCGATTGTTGCCAAGTATTGCCAAAGGAACGCAAGGAAGAAAGTCACGTATAGCTTGAAGGCTGAAGCAAATGCAAACTTGAAGTTCAAAGATCTCACCAACGAGGAGAAATATGCTTTCAGGGAACGATTATCAAAGTTGAAAAATAGGACAACAATGGTTCCAAGGGTGATTGATTGGGATTTGTTTGCCGAGTATGAGTGTGAAAATGAGTTGCGTAATATGATGCAGATGATTTATGTCTATCCGGTTGATGGGGATTCGTTTGATGATTTGTCATGGGAAAGAGCGTTTAGCATTAATGAAGAGGTTTATCATGAATGGTGTATGGAGTTCTTTTCGACCATGTACTTTGAAAGAAAGGTCAGTGTTCGAAACATCATGGAAGAAGTTTGTGTTTGGTTTAGGCTATGTGGGCAGGATCACGCCTACACATTGCCGGATTTTGCTGTTGCTCTTGGCTTGTATGAACCGAATGAGGTAAAGCATCGACTGTTTGAAGCTCATTCTTCGAGGCTTAGGAGGTTTGAAAAAGAATACCCTAGTATCCCCGCTTACTGGAATCGAGTGGGAGATCCTTCTTGTACTAGGAGGAATGCTGCAACCATTAGAAATCCATTGATGAGAGTGCTACACAAGTTGCTAGTAACTGGGCCGTTTCATAGAGTTGGAAGCAGGGAAAAATGTCATAAGCCGGACTTGTGGGTTATGATGTTATTGGAGGAAACTAAGGACAGAAATGTGGCTTGGCTCATAGCCGAGTATTTGTCTAGGAGAGACCGGGGAATCAAAGGTAATAGCAAAATTTATGGAGGCCATTTTGTGACAAGGTTGGCAAGGAATCTTGGGTATTACAATTGTAGTGAATTGGCTAAGTGTGGAGAGCCAAAGTTTTGTGAGATTTGGAATGCAAATGGTTTTTGAAATGCTTTGAATAAAAAGACGAAAATGTTGGGAGCATGGATTAAACCGGAACAACAACAATAACAACCACCACAACAGCAAGGAAATGTGCCAATGGGCAATATACCAATGGGAAACGTACAAACGGGTACGTCTAGTAGTTTTGACTCAGGTTGGGGAGAATGGAACCAACATTTGGATGAAATTCAGTGTAGGGACGTTTGGAGAGATTCGATGATGTTGAGAAACAATTACATCAATGATTATTCAATGCATATTTTTCAACACATGGCTCAAGAAGCCAATTACGAGTTGCCACCCTACAATCCACCCAATGTTCCACCATATCCTTTCCCCTACACTTCTTATCCTGGACCCTATCCGTATCCATATCCTGGATATGCACCATTTCCTGACCCAGTGCCTGCCTATGGTAGATTACCCGAGGTTGGGGGATCAAGTAATGATGTTGGAGGATCTTCATCGGGCGTTGCAAAAGAGAAGAAGAAGAGAAAGGTTTACACAATCTTTGATGAGGAGGAGAACTATGAAACCGAAAGCGATGATGAAGAAGGTGATGATATGATTGAGGATGATGAATGATCGTGGATCATTCTTGATTTATGGTTTCGAAAACAATGGTTATCATGTGTTGAAAAATATTATGTCTATCTCTTAACTATTTCTTTAGGATGATTATCATACTTTGTTTATTTTTCATATTTTTAGTAGCACTTGGATTGTTTGCTTGTTTTGTTTTGTGTATTGCCTATTTTGCAGTTTTGTTTGCAGGATGGATGTGATGGAAGCTTATTGTTGGTCAAATATTTGGAGTTGGATAACTCACATACTTGCTTATGACCCAATATGCGTATTTCATATTCTATCCCGTGGTATCTTTTTGACTATTTCTTTTTCCCATTTTCTTTACTTTAAAGTTTATTTTTATTGCATTGAGGACAATCCAAACTTAAGTATGGGGGAGGGAAGAAAATAGAAAAAATGATACGATTTTTAATTTTTAGTTTTATTTTTAATTTTTTTGGAATTAAGTAATTAACAGGAAGTCGCCCTTGATTCTCTAGTTGTTTTCACACGTTATTGAGATATATTAAAAACAACTTGGGTACTTTAATGGTAAAATGAGGTTTTTGAATTTTTTTGATTTGAACCAAATTACGGAAGTAATTCATTATGGATTCGATAGTATTTTCTAGCACGCATTATAGCCTTTCATTTTACATCTAATGTTTTTTGCTAACCACATCGCTTAGTTAACCACCTTATATGGACCCATTTGTTATTGCTCATTTTTAGCACTAGATACCCTTAGTTACACCCTTCGAGCCAATCTTTTCATTCTTGTTAAATCCAGAAAAATACAAAAAAAATTTACACTTTAAACCTTAGCCTACCCATGTCATGTCTATTGGTTTGTTGCTAGTTGTTTGGAGTGTTGGATTGTTTTTGATGATTATGAAGAAGCTACACTTTGTCTATAGTGTGTACCATTCTCCAACAAAGATGAAGGATACGTCTTTCTCATTTGTATTTTTTGTGGTGTATGCTTACACTAAGTGTGGGGGAACTTGAAAAAAAAAATGGTTATAGCCAATGTGCTATATGAAGAATATTTATTGGCCAATGAGCTAAATTGAGTTATATATGTTTGGAGATCGATATGCGAAGAGGAGAAGATATAATCATTTTCGGGATTGTGGTTTGTATGATGACTAGCAACATGGAGGTTTAGACTTGACTTTATTTTTCTTTTAACACCAATTTCATTAACTATCCCATGCCTTATCCATAACTTTTATAAACCCGAAGCCTTAACGTTATAACCCGAATAAAAGCCCTCTTTGATGAATTTAGTTTCTTTGTTTTGATACTTGTCCAAGCTTATGGTAAAAAGCATTAATCATGACTAGGCATTGAGTGATTTACATATACCACCAATATATGAGTGTTGAATGAATTCTTAAAATCATTCGTGATGTGTTCTAGTTATGTTATCTAAAGTGTTAGGTTCATTTTAAAGTTTTCACATATTAAAAGCAAATTAATGATTATTTCTTTTGAGATGATTGTTAAATTTTCGGAACCACGGTATCAAGATCATTGAAATTGATTTTTGCAAATGTTAGGCCTACTCGAGGGCGAGTAGAACTTAAGTGTGGGGGAATTTGATAACGCTCAAAATGAACATGTTTTTAGTAGCGTTATTGTTGGTTTTGTGTATGGTAATCGGCTATATTTACTCATATTTGTTGCAAAAGTGCAAAAGATGCGTATTGTGTATGTGTATGTGGCTAGGCATCACAAAAGATGAAGAAATGAAGTTTTCATGCACGTTTGGAGAATTCCTGAGAAAGGAAGTCAATTAAGGAAGCTCTTGAACTCAATTACTAGGAGGCGCAATGATTTCTAAGTATCTACAACAAGTAAAGATCAAGTTTCGTCTTGGAAATCATCAGCGGAAACAAAGAAAAAGGCGCAAATCAAGAAAAGTAAAGGAAAGTCAAAATTGGCGGTACGGACAGCACCCAACCGTTCGGTTGGAGACCGCAACCGATCCGGTTGGGCGATTGAAGAAGGCGCAACCGATTCAGTTACGTAGCAACCGATCCGTTGCATGAACTGGAGTTACACAATTTTCATTTAATGTTGCCTTAACTCCCCATAATCATTGAAGGCCGATCATTTCCTGTTATTTACTTGTAGAGAACGTTTTTGGCCAATTAGTGATAACGCTACACGCGTCGTTCGGGGTCAAAGGAACTTCCTTTTCGTCGAGCAAGTTTTTCAACACCCTAGGCAGTGAACCTAATCGTTGTAGTGTAGTATTAGGGTAAGCCACGGGTATTGATATCGTTCTCTAGGGGAATAGGAATGCTAGTGAGAAGTTACTACGCTAAGGTTGGGGTTGAGGAAGATTATTTTTGTATTTTTATATTTTTATAAAATGGAAAGGTACGAATCTCGGGGTTTGAATTTGGGGGGTTGGTATTGCTACCGATTACTCTACTTATCTAATTATCTAATCTAAGGTGTATGTAGTCTATGTCTAATTATTGTGTGCTCGTATGATAGTTTAAAGATGTGTTTACTTAGGTTTTACTACTCCTTAATTATCTCCTATTGATAGTTCAATTGTCACGTCCTTATTCCTAGTTGCGTTGTGTGTCTACGGTTGTAGGGTATGCGTTTCTCCCTAACTCTTTGAACTTAACAAAGGGTCTCGTCTACAAAACCCACTAGGGATAATAAACTCTTACTCTAAGGCACTCTTTGGATGGTTTAGCTTACAACTACTCAAGGAGTCATATTCTAAGGTTCACAAAGATTTAATCAAGAATTAAGTAGACAACGAATGACCTATCGCATTACTAGATCATTAATCAACTAAGATAAGAGACAACCAATCAATACTCAACAATTAAGTTTCATATTCCCTAAGCAAACACACAAGTAAATTAGCCGGACATGGAGAACATGCAAGCATACACACAAATAATCAAAGACATAATTGTATTAATGAAGTAAAACACTTATCTTGGTGTAAGATAGGGTTTGCAACCCTAAAATACTGTACAAGACAGCCTTGGTTCGGTTTAGGTTTTTACTCCAAAAGACTACACACCAAATACTGAAAAATTCAGATTCTATATATAATATTACATATGCGACGGCGTCACCTTATGTTTTGTGACGCCGTCGTGTCGCCGTCATTAGGGTTTCGTCTTGGCCACGTTAGAATTGCTACGGCGTCACCTTATGCTTGTGACGCCGTCCTCTTCAGCTTCTGACGCCGTCTGGATTACATCTAGGCCGTCTGAGTTGCGACGGCCTACTCTTTTATAACTTGACGTCGTCACTTGAAAATAGGAGTTTTGGCTTCTGTCCCGTCACAAAATCCTCTGACGGCGTCGCAATTTAACACCTGACGCCGTCACCTTATGTTTTCAGCAGCTTTGTGTGTCTCGATTCTGACTTTGGCCATTTTCTTTGTATATTCACGCCTTTTCGTCCAAATAAGTGCCATTCCAGCATTTTGCCTTCAAGAGACCTAAAAAGTGAAAAGGAACGATATTAAGCAATAACGGATACAAAAGTGATCAAATAAGGGCTTAAACGACCCCTCAAAAAGGTACCTTTTAAAACCTTATCAAATATCCCTACACTTGGTATTTGCTTGTCCTCAAGCAAATGTGCTTTTAGCCAATTAATTTATAAGTTAGGGGTCATGAAGCATTCGTTCAAAATGGTCCACAACACATATAAGCCCCGCAAATGTCATAACAAGCATGGAAATTACATACTAGCACCTCACATGGGGTGTTTGGATACTCACATCTCTCTCGGGTGTATATGAAATATAAAAAATTGGAAATGGAAGATAAACACTCATTAACCGGTCCTAGTACATAGATTACCATAGGCTTGAGAATAGATCAAACCTCCATCGCTTTGGCGTAAGCACCTAGGAAGGACTATCAAAGATGTCTTTAAAGGGTTGTAATGTTAGGCTTACGGTAGGGAAACAAAGGGTTTGGTGGGATAGGCTATATAGTGGTGGCAAGTCAAAAATCTCTTATGTTACAAGCATACGAAGAATGGCGTTGCTAAGCCAAGACTCGACACTCTAAACTCTAGCTAACTGAAATAAACAAACATAAATTTAAAGGATAGATGTAGGATGGTAGCCCGTATGTTTTTTTGTTTTTTTTTTGTTTGTTTTTTTTTCACTCTATTTTTTTTTCTTTTCTCTTTTTCTATTGTTTTTTTTTCGATTTTTTCTTTTTTTTTTTTTTTTTTTTTTTTTTTTTTTGTTTACTTTTCCATACACTTTTACTCTACCATCCTCTACGGTAACATCAAAGTGATAGGGATTTATAGGCACATCCCTACGCTTGAGTTTTTATTACTCTAATACTAATTTGACCCGAATTGAAAAGATCAAAACACTTGGGGTACATTATTACGCAAACAAAGGGAATTTGAATTTAACGTTCCCTTCCCGTCATTTCATAAACTTTAAGTTTTCCCATGAATCCCAATCATCCCAAAACTGTATACAAAGGATATGACTCGACTTAGAAACTCATGCAAGCAACTAGATAATTGAACTAAGGGTTTAGGGTGATAACAATAATGCACTAAAAGTGAGTGCATGCAGGGTAGGCTAAGGCGATTTGGGTGTATATTTGGGGGTGGGGTGTAAACAATGCTCTTCATTGATATTCTGGAAAAACCGAAACATCACGAGAACCGCGAAAAGGATAGGATCTGAGGGGTTAACTAGGGGTATCGTGTACTAAAGATGAGTACAACGCAAAGGGTGTGGGGGAATTACTCAACCGATGTGGAAGAAGTAATTATATTATGGGTATCAAACAAGGGTTATCCTAATGCCTCTTATCATTTAGTTATTCCTAACTACACAAGTGTAGTCTTACTTGCGATCTCGGAATGCATCACAAAACAAGTTATAGAATCTAATATACTACCGGTTCACACTCTAAGCATTAAAGATGAATGCTTTTAATTCCTACTAATCTAAGGGCGATCCTCACATTTTGGGTGAAATTTAGGTGGTAAAGGGTTTTTGTGCTAGTCATGCAACTTCCTATCCGTGAGACGCTTTTGTTAAGACTAATGGCCCACTCCTATATGTCATGAAAAAATTTTAAATTTGGTGCCAAAATTACCCTAACCGACATTTTCTCATGGTTTATTACACAAATACAATTGGACAAAGCAAATAATCAAGGATAAGCATAGTTTCAAAGTTCCCGTTTTATTTTCCCTCCCTACACTTAAACTGAACATTGTCCCCAATATTCCCCGAAAGTATCAAATTTATGATAAAAGAAGGTAATCAAAAACGAAAGAAACTAATACTCCCTTGATTAGCTAGGTAGGATCCGTGTGTGAAGTAGTGGTTAAATCCTTTCCAAGAAGAATGTATGCGTGAAAAGCTCCTTCCAATCTTATGTAGCTTCTTCTTGATAAATTAAACCTCCACACTTGAAGAAAACAAATGAAACCTTCGCGTAAAATCGGCGGTAATAATATATATAAGACTCGATTTAAACTAGGATGTAATGCTTGTGGAATGGATGTTTACAAAATTTCTGGAAAATTAAGACCTGAAAAATTCCAAATTTTTTTAAGTAGCTCAGAAAATGAGAAAAAAAGTAATCTGTTGTTTTTACTCCTTCCTGACGCCGTCAGGTTGCGATCCTGACGCCGTCAGGTTATCCTGACAAAAACTGGTCTGCGATTTTCTAGAAAACATTCTGGAAAATTTACATCTTTAGAATCTGAAAAAAATTTCTGCAAAACATCCTTTATGACTCGATACAAGCATTTGACTCGAACAAACACACACACATATATATATATATATATATATATATATATATATATATATATATATATATATCTTTTAATGAATTGTTATTCTCATGTTTATGTTTCCTTGAAAACGTGTGTAATCCTCCCTACACTTACCCCTTATGTAAAATACCTTTAGATGCAATTAAGACGAGGTTAAAAACAAAATAAAGCATTTTTACAAAATTAAACATGAGAATAAACAATCAATAAAAGATATATGACACTAACAAGCAAACAATTAAGCATGGGTTGCCTCCCACGAAGCGCTTTTCTTTATTTAAGAGTCTTGTAGCTAGACTCGTAGTCGTGCTCCTACGTTGCCTCACTTTGCATTCTCAATGAGAATTCTATCATGTTGACAAAATTTTCATCGACTCTATACTTAGGTCCTAGGGTCAAGCAATCCTTATAATAATGCCTCCTTCTTTCCCACATAAATTTATAACCTTTTTCAACATCGTCCTTGCTTTTGTCCTCAAAAGCTTTGATGTTGTCTCGTTCATAAATGGGCAGGTGGCCATATTCATTTGTTTTCCAAGGCATCCTATAAGTAATCTCATCGGTTCCTTCCTTAAACCTAACCGTTCCATCATGCTTGTTATGGCTCATTTTAGATGTTTCAACAAACGGTTTCCCTAGCACAACTTAGGATAAGCTATAGTCAATGACGCATCCTACATCTTCTAGGACCATAAAATCAACTAGGTAGGTGAAATTTCCTATAAAGACATGCACATCCTTGACTCTTCCCACAAAGTTGCAAACTCCACCTGGATACTTAGGGTCTCTCCTAATATTAAGTCGCTCATTCATAATGTCATTGTAAACAGCAGATGACATCACATTAATGGGAGATTCCGTATCAATGTAAGCGTGGTCGATACTCCTATATCCGATCATACAAGGGATTTTTAGGTTCCAGGGATTTCCTCTCCTAATCTTTGGGCATATCCTAATGATAGGTGATCGTGGATTATCAATTATGTATTGATGGTAAGCACTATCTTCCACATTCACATTTTTATTCATCATGCCATCTTCCGAATTACTGTTAATCATAGAGCCAACTACGGAGGCGCTGACTACTTTCTCAAAAGCTTCCCTAATTGTACTATCGAATATTTTCTGCAAATCCTGAAGGTCGGTGTTTCTACTCACATAACGGCTTCGGCGGTTGTGTTGGTCATTGGTTTGGGTTTTGAGTGACAGTGATTTATTTAATGCTGGGTTAATGAGTGGTGGGTGGTTATCACCTTCCATGATGAAAAGTGATGGGATTACGAATAAGGGTCACGAAGAAGGGGGATAGACTAAGAGAAAGCTAAAAATGAGAAAATAGTTTACTTGATAGGAATCAAGTAAATAAAACCTAAACGAGGTGGACTACTAACTAGCTATTCTATTCCCCGGCAGCGGCGCCAAAAACTTGATAACGCTACACGCGTCGTTCAGGGTCAAAGGAACTTCCTTTTCGTCGAGCAAGTTTTTCAACACCCTAGGCAGTGAACCTAATCGTTGTAGTGTAGTATTAGGGTAAGCCACGGGTATTGATATCGTTCTCTAGGGGAATAGGAATGCTAGTGAGAAGTTACTACGCTAAGGTTGGGGTTGAGGAAGATTATTTTTGTATTTTTATATTTTTATGAAATGGAAAGGTATGAATCTCGAGGTTTGAATTTGGGGGGTTGGTATTGCTACCGATTACTCTTCTTATCTAATTATCTAATCTAAGGTGTATGTAGTCTATGTCTAATTATTGTGTGCTCGTATGATAGTTTAAAGATGTGTTTACTTAGGTTTTACTACTCCTTAATTATCTCCTATTGATAGTTGAATTGTCACGTCCTTATTCCTAGTTGCGTTGTGTGTCTACGGTTGTAGGGTATGCGTTTCTCCCTAACTCTTTGAACTTACCAAAGGGTCTTGTCTACAAAACCCACTAGGGATAATAAACTCTTACTCTAAGGAACTCTTTGGATGGTTTAGCTAACAACTACTCAAGGAGTCATATTCTAAGGTTCACAAAGATTTAATCAAGAATTAAGTACACAACAAATGACCTATCGCATTACTAGATCATTAATCAACTAAGATAAGAGACAACAAATCAATATTCAATAATTAAGTTTCATATTCCCTAAGCAAACACACAAGTAAATTAGCCGGACATGGAGAACATGCAAGCATACACACAAATAATCAAAGACATAATTGTATTAATGAAGTAAAACACTTATCTTGGTGTAAGATAGGGTTTGGAACCCTAAAATACTGTACAAAACAACCTTGGTTCGGTTTAGGTTTTTACTCCAAAAGACTACACACCAAATACTGAAAAATTCGGATTCTATATATAATATTACATATGCGACGGCGTCACCTTATGTTTTGTGACGCCGTCGTGTCGCCGTCATTAGGGTTTCGTCTTGGCCACGTTAGACTTGCGACGGCGTCACCTTATGCTTGTGACGCCGTCCTCTTCAGCTTCTGACGCCGTCTGGATTACATCTAGGCCGTCTGAGTTGCGACGGCCTACTCTTTTATAACTTGACGTCGTCACTTGAAAAGAGGAGTTTTGGCTTCTGTCCCGTCCTAAAATCCTCCGACGGCGTCGCAATTTAACACAAGACACCGTCACCTTATGTTTTCAGCAGCTTTGAGTGTCTCGATTCTGACTTTGGCCATTTTCTTCGTATATTCGCGCCTTTTCGTCCAAATAAGTGCCATTCCAGCATTTTGCCTTCAAGAGACCTAAAAAGTGAAAATGAACGATATTAAGCAATAACGGATACAAAAGTGATCAAATAAGGGCTTAAACGACCCCTAAAAAGGTACCTTTTAAAACCTTATCAAATATCCCTACACTTGGTATTTGCTTGTCCTCAAGCAAATGTGCTTTTAGCCAATTAATTTATAAGTTAGGGGTCACGAAGCATTCGTTCAAAACGGTCTACAACACATATAAGCCCCGCAAAAGTCATAACAAGCACGGAAATTACATACTAGCACCTCACATGGGGTGTTTGGATACTCACATCTCTCTCGGGTGTATATGAAATATAACAAATTGGAAATGGAAGATAAACACTCATTAACCGGTCCTAGTACATAGATTACCATAGGCTTGATAATAGATCAAACCTCCATCGCTTTGGCGTAAGCACCTAGGAAGGACTATCAAGGAGGTCTTTAAAGGGTTGTAATGTTAGGCTTACGGTAGGGAAACAAAGGGTTTGGTGGGATAGGCTATATAGTGGTGGCAAGTCAAAAATCTCTTATGTTACAAGCATACGAAGAATTGCGTTGCTAAGCCAAGACTCGACACTCTAAACTCTAGCTAACTGAAATAAACAAACATAAATTTAAAGGATAGATGTAGGATGGTAGCCCGTATGTTTTTTTGTTTTTTTTTCACTCTATTTTTTTTTCTTTTCTCTTTTTCTATTATTTTTTTTCGATTTTTTTTTCCATACACTTTTACTCTACTATCCTCTACGGTAACATCAAAGTGATAGGGATTTATACGCACATCCCTACACTTGAGTTTTTATTACTCTAACACTAATTTGACCCGAATTGAAAAGATCAAAACACTTGGGGTACATTATTACGCAAACAAAGGGAATTTGAATTTAACGTTCCCTTCCCGTCATTTCATAAACTTTAACTTTTCCCATGAATCCCAATCGTACCAAAACTGTATACAAAGGATATGACTCAACTTAGCAACTCATGCAAGCAACTAGATAATTGAACTAAGGGTTTAGGGTGATAACAATAATGCACTAAAAGTGAGTGCATGCAGGGTAGGCTAAGGCGATTTGGGTGTATATTTGGGGGTGGGGTGTAAACAATGCTCTTCATTGATATTCCGGAAAAACCGAAACATCACGAGAACCGCGAAAAGGATAGGCTCTGAGGGGTTAACTAGGGGTATCGTGTACTAAAGATGAGTACAATGCAAAGGGTGTGGGGGAATTACACAACCGATGTGGAAGAAGTAATTATATTACGGGTATCAAACAAGGGTTATCCTAATGCCTCTTATCATTTAGTTATTCCTAACTACACAAGTGTAGTCTTACTTGCGATCTCGGAATGCATCACAAAACAAGTTATAGAATCTAATATACTATCGGTTCACACTCTAAGCATTAAAGATGAATGCTTTTAATTCCTACTAATCTAAGGGCGATCCTCACATTTTGGGTGGAATTTAGGTGGTAAAGGGTTTTTGTGCTAGTCATGCAACTTCCTATCCGTGAGACGCTTTTGTTAAGACTAATGGGCCACTCCTATATGTCATGAAAAAATTTTAAATTTGGTGCCAAAATTACCCTAACCGACATTTTCTCATGGTTTATTACACAAATACAATTGGACAAAGCAAATAATCAAGGATAAGCATAGTTTCAAAGTTCCCGTTTTATTTTCCCTCCCTACACTTAAACTGAACATTGTCCCCAATTTTCCCCGAAAGTATCAAATTTATGATAATGGAAGGTAATTAAAAACGAAAGAAACTAGTACTCCCCTGATTAGCTCGGTAGGATCCGTGTGTGAATAGTGGTTAAATCCTTTCCAAGAAGAATTTATGCGTGAAAAGCTCCTTCCAATCTTATGTAGCTTCTTCTTGATAAATTAAACCTGCACACTTGAAGAAAACAAACGAAACCTTCGCGTAAAATCGGCGGTAATAATATATATAAGACTCGATTTAAACTAGGATATAATGCTTGTGGAATGGATGTTTACAAAATTTCTGGAAAATTCCAAAATTTTTTAAGTAGCTCAGAAAACGGGAAAAAAAGTAATCTGTTGTTTTTACTCCTTCCTGACGCCGTCAGGTTGCGATCCTGACGCCGTCAGGTTATCTTGACAAAAACTGGTATGCGATTTTATGGAAAAAATTCTGGAAAATTTACATCTTTAGAATCTGAAAAAAATTTCTGCAAAACATCCATTATGACTCGATACAAGCATTTGACTCGAACAAACACACATATATATATATCTTTTAATGAATTGTTATTCTCATGTTTACGTTTCCTTGAAAACGTGTGTAATCCTCCCTACACTTATCCCTTATGTAAAATACCTTTAGATGCAATTAAGACGAGGTTAAAAACAAAATAAAGCATTTTTACAAAATTAAACATGAGAATAAACAATCAATAAAAGATATATGACACTAACAAGCAAACAATTAAGCATGGGTTGCCTCCCACGAAGCGCTTTTCTTTATTTAAGAGTCTTGTAGCTAGACTCGTAGTCGTGCTCCTATGTTGCCTCGCTTTGCATTCTCAATGAGAATTCTATCATGTTGAAAAATTTTTCATCGACTCTATACTTAGGTCCTAGGGTCAAGAAATCCTTATAATAATGCCTCCTTCTTTCCCACATAAATTTATAACCTTTTTCAACATCGTCCTTGCTTTTGTCCTCAAAAGATTTGATGTTGTCTCGTTCATAAATGGGCAGGTGGCCATATTCATTTGTTTTCCAAGGCATCCTATAAGTAATCTCATCGGTTCCTTCCTTAAACCTAACCGTTCCATCATGCTTGTTATGGCTCATTTTAGATGTTTCAACAAACGGTTTCCCTAGCACAACTTGGGATAAGCTATAGTCAATGACGCATCCTACATCTTCTAGGACCATAAAATCAACTAGGTAGGTGAAATTTCCTATAAAGACATGCACATCCTTGACTCTTCCCACAAAGTTGCAAACGACACCTGGATACTTAGGGTCTCTCCTAATATTAAGTCGCTCATTCATAATGTCATTGTAAACAGCAGATGACATCACATTAATGGGAGATTCCGTATCAATGTAAGCGTGGTCGATACTCCTATATCCGATCATACAAGGGATTTTTAGGTTCCAGGGATTTCCTCTCCTAATCTTTGGGCATATCCTAATGATAGGTGATCGTGGATTATCAATTATGTATTGATGGTAAGCAACCTCTTCCTTTGTGGGGCAAAGATTGAAGTAAGCACTATCTTCCACATTCACATTTTTATTCATCATGCCATCTTCCGAATTACTATTAATCATAGAGCCAACTACAGAGGCGCTGAATACTTTCTCAAAAGCTTCCCTAATTGTACTATCGAATATTTTCTGCAAATCCTGAAGGTCGGTGTTTCTACTCACATAACGGCTTCGGCGGTTGTGTTGGTCATTGGTTTGGGTTTTGAGTGACAGTGATTTATTTGGTGCTGGGTTAATGAGTGGTGGGTGGTTATCACCTTCCATGATGAAAAGTGATGGGATTACGAATAAGGGTCACGAAGAAGGGGGATAGACTAAGAGAAAGCTAAAATATTAGAAAAAAGTTTACTTGATAGGAATCAAGTAAAGAAAATCTAAACGAGGTGGACTACTAACTAGCTATTCTATTCCCCGGCAGCGGTGCCAAAAACTTGATAACGCTACACTCGTCGTTCGGGGTCAAAGGAACTTCCTTTTCGTCGAGCAAGTTTTTCAACACCCTAGGCAGTGAACCTAATCGTTGTAGTGTAGTATTAGGGTAAGCCACGGGTATTGATATCGTTCTCTAGGGGAATAGGAATGCTAGTGAGAAGTTACTACGCTAAGGTTGGGGTTGAGGAAGATTATTTTTGTATTTCTATATTTTTATGAAATGAAAAGGTACAAATCTCGGGGTTTGAATTTGGGTTGTTGGTATTGCTACCGATTACTCTACTTATCTAATTATTTAATCTAAGGTGTATGTAGTCTATGTCTAATTATTGTGAGCTCGTATGATAGTTTAAAGATGTGTTTACATAGGTTTTACTAGTCCTTAATTATCTCCTATTGATGGTTGAATTGTCACGTCCTTATTCCTAGTTGCTTTGTGAGTCTACGGTTGTAGGGTATGCGTTTCTCCCTAACTCTTTGAACTTACCAAAGCGTCTCGTCTACAAAACCCACTAGGGATAATAAACTCTTACTCTAAGGCACTCTTTGGATGGTTTAGCTTACAACTACTCAAGGAGTCATATTCTAAGGTTCACAAAGATTTAATCAAGCATTAAGTAAACAACGAATGACCAATCGCATTACTAGATCATTAATCAACTAAGATAAGAGACAACCAATCAATATTCAATAATTAAGTTTCATATTCCCTAAGCAAACACACAAGTAAATTAGCCGGACATGGAGAACATGCAAGCATACACACAAATAATCAAAGACATAATTGTATTAATGAAGTAAAACACTTATCTTGGTGTAAGATACGGTTTGGAACCCTAAAATACTGTACAAGACAGCCTTGGTTTGGTTTAGGTTTTTACTCCAAAAGACTACACACCAAATACTGAAAAATTCGGATTCTATATATAATATTACATATGCGATGGTGGCACCTTATGTTTTGTGACGCCGTCGTGTCGCCGTCATTAGGGTTTCGTCTTGGCCACGTTAGACTTGCGACGGTGTCACCTTATGCTTGTGACGCCGTCCTCTTCAGCTTCTGACGCCGTCTGGATTACATCTAGGCCGTCTGAGTTGCGACGGCCTACTCTTTTATAACTTGACGTCGTCACTTGAAAATAGGAGTTTTGGCTTCTGTCCCGTCACAAAATCCTCCGACAGCATCGCAATTTAACACCTGACGCCGTCACCTTATGTTTTCAGCAGCTTTGAGTGTATCGATTCTGACTTTGGCCATTTTCTTCGTATATTCGTGCCTTTTCGTCCAAATAAGTGCCATTCCAGCATTTTGCCTTCAAGAGACCTAAAAAATGAAAAGGAACGATATTAAACAATAACGGATACAAAAGTGATCAAATAAGGGCTTAAACGACCCCTCAAAATGGTACATTTTAAAACCTTATCAGTTAGTTATAGTTCTATGGCTATATAACGAACCTAGACTTAGTAGTCTAGGGGTGCACAACGAAAAGTGTAATAGTTTACACCAAAACTATTACCAACCATTTTATTCATCCCAAAAGTTTAGTTATTACTGTAAAGCGTCCAGGAGGTTGGGGAGACTTATTCTCATCCATTGTTTTGATCATTCGGAGTTATACGGTTAAGCTAGGTGATTGGAGGCATGTGGTTGCTATAATCCACGAATTCTAGTTCTTGTAATCCCAAAAGTTTAGGTATTCTATGAAACTTGTTATGGATTTCTATTCTTTTGAATTATTGGAATTACTTTGTTATTATTTGTGTTTTGTTATAAATATCATGGAGTAGTTCTTGAATATACTTGTGTGTAAGGATGTAGGAAATCATACTAGTGTTCTCATATGTGATGCATGTATATATGATCTAGTTTAAATGAGTTTGTTGGAAAACTGCTAGTCTTGTTTGATTTATCGGTAAAACATGTTTTAAGAAAAAGGACCGAAAGGATTTCTCCTGTGTTTTATTCCAAAAAGTTGAGTGACAAACTAGTATGGGGATATGGTGATTGACAACCACCATGTTTACTTCTTAAAACACTACTAGAAACATTTTCATCACGAAAGGTCGAAAGATTCGTAGGAACAAGTTTAATAAGAACATTTTACAAACAAATGGATTTTCTAAAGGATAATCATTAGGATAAGGACCGAAAGGATTACCAATATGTTATTGTTCTTAAAGTTATTTTTACAAAACATAAACCATGGTTTGGAAATCATTTACTTATGATTTGTGCATCACACCAAGAGTTTACACCAAGCCTTCATGAACACTTACTATGATTGCCTATAGACTACACACAAGTATATGTTTCTTTATATTGAATTTTACTAAAACCATCATTTTTGGAGAAAGCCTTGACAAAGCTTTCTTGTTACCAATCTTTTAAACAATTTCAAAAACCAAAATCCCTTGGGACGATCTTGACTTACCCACCTTTGTGTTGGGTTTTAGGTTCCTCAGATCATGAATTATTCTAAGTATTGGAACCACGGACAGAGTTAATGAAACCACTGACAGAAGAATGAATCCACTGCTGAAGTTAAACCGCGGCTATTAGTAAAATAGAATCACTTATAATGTATTGCAAACCTTGCTAGTTTTGTATAGTCGGTTTAATATTTTGTATTAGATAAATATGGAAAAGATATTTATCTTGTAGGTTACGTATTGTATTATGTAAAGGACTCCTTAGCCTATAAAAGGAGGTCCTAGGTTAGATTAGATAGACGTGTGTTTTATATCTAAGGTCGATACACTTCAAGGTTGTAAAACCCTAATACTGGTTAGAGTATTCGTTATTAATATAATTGAGGTGTTTAAGTGTTATTTTTATTGTTCTTCTTCTTAAGGTTGAATATTAAATTCCGCGTAATATTTAACAAGTTATTATCAAGTCAGTTTCTATAAGGATCGTTTGCTCAACTGGGATCAACAAGTGGTATCAGAGCTTGTGATCTAGAAACTGAAACCAAGAAGAAGTCTGTTTAAGCTAAATTCAAGCAAGTTAAGATGTCTGACGAAACTCACATGGTTACTGCATCTAAGTTGCCCATGATCAAGCAAGGTGAGTATCAGGTATGGAAAATGCGAATGAGGCAATACATTCGTATGATTGATTAGTGTTAGGAATTGGAAATTCCATGTTAAAGTGTCGGTCACCCCAATTATGGTCTAGCATATATTAGCTCGTAAACTTGTAGTTATTTACGTTGTTTAGTAGTTAAATAGTTAATAGTAGCGTTGAATAGTTTAGTGCAACACCGTGGAGGAAGGACGGGTCTTTACCCACCCTATCCTTGATCCACAGTCCGACAGGAGGACGTTAGCTTTGTAACTATAAATACCCCTTCAATCCATGGAAGGGGTGGTGCTTTTCTCATAATCTAACCTTACATTTGTGAAGCAAGTCTCTACCAAGAAAACACCCTCTCTTATCTTTCTCTCTCTAAATGGCTAACATGTATTTCCATCATCCAAGACCACCCAAATCATCAACACAATAATATTAAGATCCTAACAATTGGTATCAGAGCCATGGTTATGGTGTTTTGTTGATTTGTGTGGTTTCGTATCTTGTTTTAGGCTGTTTTTGTACTAATTTTATTGGCTGGAAAAGTTGTTTTCCTATCTTTGTGGCAAAACAGTTTCTACATATTAGTTGTATCCTTGTTTTGGTCAAGAAAGTCTTATGGTCCTGTTATCTTGCCATATCTGTGTTGTGTCATATGTTGTCCAAACAGATTCATCTCAACAATATTATCATTTACAGATTTTTCCTGTACCAAACCGTGTATTACATGTAGTCAAACTTGTTAGATTTCTTGTGGTCAAACGGGTCAAATATGTAGTCCATATGCTGTTTTATGGGTTTGTTTTTGTAACTGGTCAAATTCTTGGTCTAACTGGGCAAAATGAAACATATCTTTATGCTGTTTTTCTGGGTTTTGTATGAAGATGGTCGGAAAAGTGGTCGGAATAACTCGCCGGAAAAACTTATAATCAAGCTAGCGACTTGTGACAGAATAAAAGTAGCAGACTTGGGTAAAAAATGATAGCGACTTGTCTTTACAAGTTAGCGATTTATGGTAAAAATGAAGCGACTTGGTGACGGTTTGACTTTTGAGTCAAACTGAAATGTTAGCGACTTGTGAAGTAAAGATAAACAGGAAGCGAGTTGTTGTGCATATACTGCTTTTGACTATTGAGTCAAAAGCGAGTTGGGTTAACGCAGCGAGTTGTGCACTTAAAGTTTTGTAGCAACTTGACTCATGCATAACGACTTGACTTGACTTGACTTAGTATAGCGACTTGACTTGACTTGACTTGACTTGACTTGACTTAGTATAGCGACTTGACTTCGTTTCATAATCTAAAGACTCAAGTCGCTGTGATTAACAATTCCAAATACCACAAAGACTCAACGACCTCAGCTTCATTATGAACATCATCAGTCAAATGAGCCAAATGATAAATTCATAACACGACTTGTAAGATGACTTAATTAGATTTACTCCAAAAAATCAGTCCGTATCCAAACTGAAACCAAAACCTACAACATCCTAGTCTATCTAACATCAACTATCACATGACTCAAACTTGTTTTGATCTCAGCGTTTCTTATTTCGTGTTATCAATGCAACATCAAGACTTTTTACAGTTTACCACACGAATTAAACATATCATCATCGATCTAATGTACTTGAAGACCCAACTTCAATTGATATTCAAATTAAAAAGGAATAGAGTATTAACAATTTCGTTAATCTCTAATTCTTTGGTTCGTTTAATTAATCAATACAACAAACGAAACCTACCCGTGATTTTTACAAGATCTTGAAGCCGTGTCCTTCACCTTGAAGCCATCCATGTGGCGTTTATGCAAGCCTCAAGCCATCCCTGTGGCGAGGTCAACATGGAAGATGGATTTGATTTTCTTGTATGAGTTCTAATGAGCAAGTAAAGGGTAGCATTCAAGGGCTTGTTTATAGGTCTTGACATTATCAGTGAGGTCTAATTTGTTTGTGAGATTCGTGATATTAATGATTGAGAGGGGCGTATTGTTTTTCAGTCTCTTGGGAGAGATTCAGTTAGTAAAGGGAGGCGATTATCTGATTATTTGAGAGATTAGGGTTTCAAAAGTGTAGGGTAATAATGTGTTGTGTGATGTTTTATACCCGATGAGTAGGGCATAACTACTTCTGGACCTTATTGGATATAAATGGGCCTCATTGAACGTTGAATGGATGGGCCGAGCTGAATAATGTTTTATGAGCCGAATAGGTATGACATACGTGGTGTCATTTAAAAATGGTATATTGGGCCTGTACCTTCATGGTGTATGTGATATTAGTATGATTCGAATAGATTGAGGTATAGTGCTACTGGATTTTGAGACATCAAGTTTGTTTGTGACAATTATATTACTTGTAGTTTTTTGATATTCACAGTTGTGATTATTTGGGTCTACTGGTTGTATGGGTATGTTTAATATATTTTTTGATCCAGATATGTGATGGGCTTTATGCACCTTGAAGTGTTATGGGCCTTATGTGATTTAATGGTCTTAATGGATTTAAGAGGACAAAATATGGGCTGGGTGGATTCTGTTTATCAAGAATTGGATATGCAATTTGATGATGAGATTTGTTGAGTTATGAGTTTTGGTGATAAGGTTTGATGATGAGATACGTTATGATGATTGGTACTTTGGTGTACATACTTTCACAAAGAATATTATGTCACGTCTTGAAGTGTTTATTGGAAAATGTTGACTACGAGGTTGTTTGGACGGTATCTCTTATTTGGATTTAAAGTGAGGTTTTTTGGGCACGTTTACTTATTTCGTCTTCTACGGCACTAATTATTCCGCAAAGATGACTTGTTTGGGCGTTTATAGAGTGTGATAAAGACTTGGCTATTTAGTTACTTTTGTGATTCTTTCTCACTTAACCCACAACGTAACTATCACTTCGGTGTCTCACCCAGTTGAGGATATGTCAAGAGGTTTTGTACATTGGGTACATCGTTTCTTTTTCACGGGGATTAGTACAAGTTTAAGTAACAAATCTGGGAAATTTACTTCATGCTCAAGTTTGGCATATCGGGTCTACTTCTCCAAGTTGTCATTGCAATAGCCGACAGAATGCGTGACGATGTGTTCACCAAAGTGTTTATTGGATGATTGATGATGTTGATATTTTTGGATAATGAACCGTTGATGAACCACTGCATGTTCCCATAAAACAGATATTCACTGAAACCAAAGTTGTCATTACACATTCAAGATGATATTGTTTACGGTTTTATCTTGATTTTGTAAAATCCCGCGAAAGAATCTATTTCTCGGTTTAAATCATAGACTTGTAAAATCCCGTGACAATGTAAATATCCTGGTAATTGTAAAGTGCATTTTCGGATCTATCTTACGGTTTATTCTTGGTTTTGTAAATTCCCACGAAAGAAACTATTTCTCGGTTTAAACCATAGAGTTGTAAAATCCCGTAATGATGGAACCATCTTGGAGAAGAGAAAGTGTAATTCTGGATCTTACTTGATGCTGGTGCTACGGTTTCTGCTTCGAAGAAGGGATAAAAGGGTGTACTTCATGAATTGGATGTGTGTTTGGATATTCGTCATGACAGTTTGGCTATTACATGGTTTTACGGGGTTACGTGCTTTTAACCCTGGTCGAGATGAAACCATTATCAAAGTTCACTTTTAAGGTCAAAGGAGGCTAGATTTGAGCTTTTAACAAGATGTGACAACGGGGTTAATTCACTATTATTTATTTGAGGTTGAAGTGAAATATCACGGGCAAGTGTACTTAGTATGTGAAGGTATCAGGGATGGTTGGATGAAGATTCTTCATGATCCTTGTTTGAGCTTATTATCAAAAATGAAGACTTGGATTTCTAGTTATTGTTGGGTGACTTTTCCTTTTCTTTTACCACTTGGGGGAATTGGGCTCTTATCACCTCAAAATAACTATCACTTTAAGGAGTTACGTTGTAGTGCTCAGTGTCACATTCAATTGTGGATTTTCAAGAGGTGATGTACGTCTTATACTTGATGGTTGGTTGGATGAAGAGTATAGAGTACTTAGAGATTCAATGGAGGATGAAGTCTCGGCACCGCTCTTTGTTACATATGTGTAAGTTTAAGTCACAAGTTTAGGTTAGTTTACTTCAGGGTCAAATTCATCATATTGGGTTTTCTCCATCAGCTGTCACGACAAAGAGCCTACTGAATGATAATGGGGTGATTACATGTTTTGCCAAAAGATGATGAAAAGAGAGAGATTATGACGTTTGAACACAACAGTTCAAGCCTCGTACTCTAAAGAAAAGAAAAGTGTACATCTCAGTGTGCTTTATCTTGAAAAGAAGAGAAATCTTTTTATGACGTTTAAACACAACAGTTCAAGCCTCGTTCTTTAAAGAAAAGAAATGTGTACGTTTCAGTGCGCATTATCTTCCGAAGAAGAGAAATCATCTTATTATGACCATTCTCATCGACATGCTTCATGCTTTTTCCATGCGCTTCAGTCATCAAGTGATCCGGACTACTGATAATTACTCTTATTCCACTTGCTCAATATAATGAAGATGGAGACATCATGTGCTAATTTTGCGGGGGAGAAGTGTGAATAGAATACATTTGGATGATAATCACTTGTTTAATCAAGAATGGCATCTCCGTATGCAATTCTTGAGGGGGAGAAGAAGTGTGAATTTTTTGCATGGTTGATTGATATTTGAGAATATATGGTCAAACGACTCATAACTTATGTAAGAACCGAGTTTCTTCTTATCGGATCATCTTCACATGTAGTTTCTTCTAAGAGTCGTTGGTTGACATCTTCACATGGGCTGATATGATTAAATGACAAAGTGCTTCTAGTTGCTGGGCTGATTTCTTTGATGAACATCTTTCTGTTCTTGTTTGATTGGGAGGGATTTTAATTAAGGGGATTTGCTATTTACAAGTTAACGGGAATGCCTTTGGTGTGAAGAACATGTTAACTGTCTATTTCCCCATTTGGAAAATCTTGAAGAAGGTCGAGTCTACAGTCTGTTCTACATTTTCTGCTACATGTTAGAAGGCCAAAGACGAATTGCATTTGATGATCTAAAGACTTCTTCTTAATCTGGGCTGAGAAGAACACTTGAATATCTTCATCAGTTTAGGGGAGAGCACTAATTGGGGGAGATTGAAATGCCAAATTTAATCCCCAATTAGACTTGCTCATATTCTTCAGCAAGTTGATTCTCATAGATACATCTGAGCTTATGATGTTCTTCTTAACAAATTTCTAGTATACGGGCTTATTATTTGTTGCTGATTCTGAAGTATCAAAACCAGAAAGGGGCAAGGAGACAACCATCTAAACGCGAGTAAACTTGATGAACTTAATTCTTCTATGTGATTGAAGATATCCCAGGAAGACGAATGTCATAACCGCAGAGAAACTCAATGTTTATCTCATCATGGCGTTTAGTGCTCTTATTCCAACTACGTGGGGGAAGAGATGTAAGAGAAAGTTTCTGAAGATAAAATAGGTACACAAGTATGACATATTCAGGAGGAGATAAATGTATAACATGAGGGAGAGAGATTGTGTACATTGGGGATGCTCAGTTGTCTCACTTGAGTGCTTAATCAGTGATTCAGAGATATAATCACTTATTCCGGAGTTGACATCCGCAGAGATTGTCATCCGCAGAGATAATCAGTGATTCAACATGCTTCTTCAATGTTATCGGTTAATCTTTCTTTGGGAATGTGTGTACTTCGGGTTCTTGAGCTTCATACACGATCATCAGGGAAGAAAAATGTGAACATTGGGTAGGTGTTTTCATTCCCCTCATGATGTGTATTCGGGAGAGCTCTTGGGTATTGGTGTACTTCGGGTTCTTGAGCTTCATAAACGATCATCATGGAAGAAAAATGTGAACATGGGGAGGTGTTTTCATTCCCCTCATGATGTGTATTCGGGAGAGTTCTTAAGCATTATACAAAGAGACTGACTGCATCAATTCAACTACTTGGGGGAATTGTTCTCTTGACACCTTTTTAGAATGGATTGCTTCAGACTTCAGTGGAAAAGGAATTTGAGAAGATTATTTAAATGTGGGATGATACGTTGTTGTTGTTCTATTTAATGATATAACCTCGAACGAAAAATCACGGTGATTATTCTTAAAAGGAGCAACAGGATCGATGATAATGGTGTGCTTCTTTGTACACCTGGCTAATGGAAGCTTGAAAGAAAGCTTTGAATCTGCTCAGCTAAAGGATTTTTGGTTTGGGGGGGAAGCTGCCAAAGTCTCTGTTTATCAAAGGCTCATGTTCTATCGTCTATTCTGAAGCCTCGGAAGCTTTGTTGGTGAATGTTTAAGATATGATGACTTCTATCTTCTACAACGGGGCTGCTCGATATCTTTATCTCGGTACTCGTATCATCATCTTCTTAAACTATATCATCTATTCTATCTGTAAATATTTATCAAAAACAAAATACAAAAATATAAAACCAACAAAAAGAAAATAGAAAAATATAAAACCTTCAAAAACCCATAAAAATCAAAAAATTTGAAAATTCCAAAAATATTTTTTTCTTTAGACATGTCTTCTGGTATCGATAACATCTACGGCCTTAGAAATGTCATTCATTAATGGCACGGGACCATAGATGAAGTTCGAGCAGGAGGTGTAAATATTATTTTCTAAACATGTCTCAATATATGGCTTACAGTTAATTCAGACTGTAACCCGCTCTTCAAAACTATGGCTTGTAGTTATTTCAGACTGTAACTCGTGCTTAAAACTATGGTTTGCTATTATTTCAGATAGCAACCCGCTCTTCAAGAAAGGAAAGTGCTGCGATAAACCAATTTTCAAATATTTCGTGCACTTATCCTAAAACTAATTGAGGAAAGTCTGTCGAAGGACTGCTGTTCCTACTCAAATATTTTTCCTTCTAAAATTCTTCATAAAAATATTTGTTGTTTTCCAAAAATGGTGGTAAATTGTGTTGCTTGTAAATCAATCAGTATCGTAGTTTTCATAAATTTGCAAACTCAATCAATGACTTCCGCGCTTTTAATCTTTTCATAAAATGAGTCATTGATTGGGGGGGATAATGTTTTCAAATCTGTATCATCTAACGGGCTTTCTTAATTATCCTACGTGCTTAATTAAAAATGACATGTGTCTATGTCGAAGGACTAGGAATTTAGGATATGTTTGTTAGAATTAGATGATTATAGTTTGATGAAACACATTATTCCCATGCCTTATATGAACTGATTGATATGTTGGATTGACTTTTATTAGTCGATTGCTGTTTGGGTGTTGTCGACCACCATATATCTGTTTGTATGTTTACTAACGCATGCAGATATCATGGTTCATAAGAATGTTCCCGATCCGGATCCCACAAATGAAGATGATTGGATGCCGAAAGGAAAGGGTAACTATATCTTGGGTTGACAAATGAAGAAACGGAGCTTAATTTGACTTCTATGGAGAGTTGGCATAAATGCAACGTAAGAGGTCTCACTACATCAGCAGATGGTTTTCTTCATCATCAAATGAAGAAACGAAGCTTAATTGGACCTGTATGAAGAGTTGGCATGGAAAAATGCAACGAAAGAAGTCTCACTGCATCTGAAGATGGTTTTCTTCCAAACCATACAGCAACAACAACAAAAGCAGCTTAACCACCTAACGTATCTTTGTGTAGGGATACCATTTTTCGAAAACTTTGAATAAAATTGTTTTGAAAATGGAAAAATATTGTTTTGAAAATAAATTGGACAAAATTTTGAAAATCACCGGACTTCTTTTTATCAAAACCTAAGTCACTCAATTATCGACTTCGGTCATCGATTGAGGGGGAGAGTGATTTAAAATAAAATATTTTCAAACGATATTTCTTCATAAAAGTTCCGGTTTGTACGTTAAAATGTGGTGATCTAAAGATTTAATGTTATGTCATGGTATGATTTCCTTTAAAACTCAAAGATCTGTCAAAATGAAATTTTTTCTGTTCTTGTTTGATTGTGAAATTGTTTTATTTTACTTAAAGATCTCTTAAAACAATCATACCTGACACTATCAATCTTTAATGTCTTAAATTGGTCCTTATCTGTCATTTTTCAAAATTAAATCTTGCCACGTCTTTCCCCAAACTTTTCTAAATGATTTTAATCAATTGGGATCACAAATCTCAATTGGTTTGAAAGTTTTGATCAGGGGAGAAATCGTGATTTAAATCTCAAATCTGTTTTAATGGAATTGATTTTAGTCCTTCAAAGGTACTCCTGCCTCCATGTGCCAAACGATTTCAATATACATAATGCACATGTTGAGGGGGAGCATTTATCCAAAAACAAGATGAGTATTTAAACCAGGCACATATTCTCCCATGTTTTCTAAACCTAATTAAATCACTTGAGATCCAAAATCTCAAAGGATTTGATATTTTTGATCAGGGGGGAATTTGTGATTTAATAATGAAATTTGATAAAAGGTGATTGTTTGATTCAATTGTGCAGGCTGCTCTCTCATATGTGTTAAACGCTTTCGAATCTTGAAGCACATATTGAGGGGGAGCATTTCAAAAGAAAATAAACTATCGAGGTACAAAAGCTTTTATGTTTTAACATAAAGTACCTTGATTGAGTTTTAAATGGTTTCTTAATGGATTTTGTGATCGTGGATGTATTTCAAATGAGCTCTTTCCTCTATGTGATAAAATAATTTTATATATCTTACGCAAATATTGAGGGGGAGAATTTAACAAAGAAAATCAAATGGCTTTTTCTATGAAAACTGTGATCAAAGAAAATATTTCAAAGAACTCTTGCCTCCATGTGATAAACAATTTCAAAATCATATGCACATGTTGAGGGGGAGCTTTTCTAAATGATCAAAAACAATTAAGGTACAAAATACTTTGATATTTTGTCACCAGTACCTTGATTGGTTTTTCCAAATGATTTTTCAATTGATTTCAAGGAAGAATGAACTGTACCAAAAGACCGACCATTTTACTTTATGCATGGAGTTATAAGGATGGTGAGGTTAGGTATTAGTTCCCACGATCCGCCAGAGCCAGAGGGATCTACCCAGGGACAATCCACTAGATAGTGTAGAGTCCTTAGGTATGATGAAAAAAGAGGAGAAAAGTGAGATATGGGAAGAGTGCGGACTGAGATAGAGCTAGAACTGGAATAAACCCAATAAGGTTCTAGTTATGAAGTCTCGGTAAGCACTGAAGGGATTGAAGAATCAAAAAGAATTGAATATAAAAAAGGGTGAAAAGAAATAGCCCTCCTACAATTCAACCTTAGGGCAGAAACCGGGTTCAATTCATATGCTACTGGTTGTTACTAAGGTAACGCCGGTATTAAAGACAAGACGTCATGGACCCAGTGACGCACTGCACTAAACTTCCCAAACTACTCAAGTTCCTCTTAAAAGGGTCTTGTTTCATTCTCACGGGGAACCTACATAATCTATCGACTTTCTCTTAAAGATTGTTGATATTGAAGAAGGACTCTCCCTAGTCTCCGGCATAGGAACCAAATTTGCACTATTGAGTCTAGAGCCAAGAGATCATCTACAATATCTCATTAGGACACTATTCTTGAAGACTTGCTGTTTCACACAATGTGGAAAGTAAGAATATATTAAGAGTCCTACGCATTATCCTTGTGGTATTGCCAGAACATCCGAGTGATATGTAAAAATATTCACAATGAAGATGGAAATCCTTATAGAGCCAACATCAAACAAGCTCTTGGTGGGTGACATGTGAGATCTTCTCATAAGATCAAACTTGTGACAACT
Source organism: Chrysanthemum seticuspe (assembly GCA_019973895.1). NCBI lineage: Eukaryota > Viridiplantae > Streptophyta > Magnoliopsida > Asterales > Asteraceae > Chrysanthemum > Chrysanthemum seticuspe. Next base: position 194,874,269 of record BPTQ01000008.1, read on the forward strand.
GGATAGAAACGATGGGGAGATTCAATCTTTAATCAACCTTGGTCCAGGAAATGAATTGACGAATACTTTTGGAAAAACCGTTCGATGTGCAAATCTTCTTTTCTCTAGCACATCAAATGTGTATTCATATTTCAAACACAAAAAGTATCTTTGATTGAAAAAAATACTTTTGGAAAAACCGTTCGATGTGCGAATCTCTTCTTTTATCTAGCACATCGAATGTGTACTCTTTTCAAATACAAAAAGTATTTTTGATTGAAAATTGATCTTTCTTATAAAACTTTCGTCGTATTGCAAAACTCTTTCTTCTAAGCAATACGCGATTGTTTTCAAATCATTTTTCATCAATCAGTGAATCTCAATTTGTTGGTTCACTCACTCCGTGTTGTCTTCTTTGAGACGTTCTGGTTTGAGAACAGCTAGAACAACTGCGAAACCCTGTCAAGGATATTCTTAGGAATCCTACCTGATCACAGGGAGTACTTGTACTGATCAACGGGTAACCGTGGGCCGTGTACCTCAATTCAACGAAAGTGATCAAAGACACTTTCGTGTGTTTTATTGCTAACTGTTGTTTGCAGGTACATTTGGACGGTTGTAGCTGATCAGAATTGAGGAGTCAATCCAAAGCCGCATGCTCACAGCATCCTCACTTAATTTGAAGAAATCATGACAAGTGCTTATCTACATAACCAGGCTCAGATATTTTTATAATATGCTTCTGCTATGCTGCTGCAAATATCATGAACCAGTAAAGCTTTCGCTACTCTGATGAAAAGATGTCATGATCCAAAAGTGTGAGCATGTCGGTCCGAAAGTCACAACAACACATGATGGCAACACAATAAAGGGTGATCCAGAGATTTACTGTGGCTGATGTTCTCAAAGAAAGCTCGAAGATCATCAAAGATGTGGATCAGTTAAAGGCCTCCACTAAAAGTACAAATCAATGCAGACTTTTAAGAATCGCTACTAAAAGCACAAAGATTGCGGAACTTTAAGAATTGAAGTCTACGAGCTCAGAACCAAAGTCAAAGATATAATGCTAGGATGCAAAATGTATTTCATGGGGTGACCTCCCTTAGGGGGAGATTGTTAGGAATTGGAAATTCCATGTTAAAGTGTCGGTCACCCCAATTATGTTCTAGCATATATTAGCTCATAGACTTGTAGTTATTTATGTTGTTTAGTAGTTAAATTGTTAATTAGTAGCGTTGAATAGTTTAGTGCAACACCGTGGAGAAAGGACGGGTCTTTACCCACTGTATCCTTGATCCATAGTCCGACAGGAGGACGTTAGTTTTGTAACTATAAATACCCCTTCCATCCATGGAAGGGGTGGTGCTTTTCTCATAATCTAACCTTACATTTGTGAAGCAAGTCTCTACCAAGAAAACACTCTCTCTTATCTTTCTCTCTCTAAATGGCTAACATGTATTTCCATCATCCAAGACCACCCGAATCATCAACACAATAATATTAGGATCCTAACAATTACACCATCTGGGATGTTGTTGAGAAAGGTGATACTCTTCCCAAGAAGGGTGATGATGGTAATGAGATAGCCATTGTTATTGAGGTTGACAAGGCAAGAAGGAAGCTGGAGATTAAAGCTCATAGTATTCTCTCCATGGGAATACCTAATGAATATGCTTTGGACTTTGAACAATATGAGACTGCTAAAGAATTAATGGATGCTATTGAAACAAGGTTTGCTGGTAATGAAGTGTTGAACCTAAGACCTTGATAGATCTTTGAGCACTCGTGGATCGTTAGTAATGCTTATGTAATCACAAACACACTAATAGACAGTCTCTGTTACTTGTATTCTAGAGCGGAAATTAAACACAAGTAAGAACAATAATAACTAAGAATACTTTGATCCTCTATGGATCTTTGAATATCATTAAAACTTGTTTTTCAAACTCGTACATTATTCATACTAAGGTGTTCCTTTTATAGATAAGGAACCCTAAACCGTTTCCCAAGAAACGTATAAACATAAAACTAAAGAAGATATACATTATCACTTCCTAATAAAGCTCATGCATATCCTAACTAACTATAAAATACGCGGAATATCTATATCCACAGAAACAACCTACGCGGTTTCACTACTTCCGCAGAATCTCTTCTTCAGCAGAATCCTTGCACTTCAGCAGATTCTTCAGCAGAATTCTTACTTAGTAGAATTCCCAACAATCCTCCCCTAATCTTGAATTTGACATGGTTAAGTTCAAGATTTTTGATAGATCTTTAACACTTCAGAACAAGAGGATTGTATTTGAACATTAGCAGCAAAGAACCAAAACAATCACATCTCTATGATGGCCAAACATTGAAACTCCAGATCTTTGCAGCAACAAATGACAAAATGTACATCAAAACAGATTGGTTTCATACTATGCTCATCACATCCAGGTGTGTTAACTCCTGAGAGAGATGAATCATTGAAAACAATAGATTTCATGTCTCTTTACCAATATCCATTACTACTGGAGTAGCCAAATGTTTAAGTTCGAAAACTATGGTACACTGATAACCATTGATTTTTAGCAAATCAGCAGCTATAAACGGATTTGAGATGTCTTTACCTGTAGCCATTTGCTCAGGACTAGTCAATTCTTAGGGGAAAGAATCACCTTTGGTGAATTGAGAACCCAATATGGTATTCCACTGCCTTTACCATAAGCCATATACTTATGGGCTAGCCAATTCTTGGATTCCAAAAAGGAATAAGCCATGGTGAATTGATGACCATACAATCCTCAACAATTAAGCATGGGTGAGTTGCAAACCCTATGGTTTTGAGCAAACCTTTACAGCTATCAACAGATTTGATGTTTCTTTACCAAAGCTGTACCCTTTGGACTAGCCAACCCTTTGATGTGCACAAGGCACATCTGGTGAGTTGATAACCATTAACAGAGTAATGTACAACAAACCTGCACGAAAAAGTTAGACAAACAAAGAATATACATAGTATTTTTTTTTATTATTATTTTTTTAACTAAGAATGAAACAAAGAAAGAAAGAAATAATACAAGATACCAGAATCAAGAAGATGCTTGGTGTTGCAGAAGCTGAGTCTTAATAAATCCAATCAATTGTTCAGCTTGGAGCATATCATTCCCCACTGGATCAGGAGGAACTTCCAATTTCGTCCTAAGTATTTGTTGTATCAATTTCACAGACAAAGGATAAAGCCTATCAGAAAACATACACACAGCCATCCCACACTTTGTCTCCACAACATGCACACTGGGGATAGGATAAAATCTCCAAGTCTCAACCTTCCATTTATGTGAATCCTTCCAAATGGAATACCCTTTACCATTTGGAGATTGAGAGTCAAAAAGTACTTGAAGATCTCCTAATAAGTACAACCCAGAACCTTGAGGAGGATGATTATCATAATATTGTGTTACAAGTCCATGGAGAGTAATCAAATCTTACCTATCCACCATATGAAGTATGTCCTTCAAGAAGGTAAACTGCATAGAAGAGTTATCCAACCTAAAGATGGTGTTAAACTGTCCATCAGTCAATGTCCAGGTAGTCAACACACCATGAGACCCCTCAAGAAAAGTTTCAGAAGATCCCACTTTAATGAATGTTGAATCAGCAGCCTTTAGATCCAAATTCTTAGAAGAACCACCCTTGTGAGATTTAGAAACTCTAGAGGTCTTCTTCCCAGCTACTCTCACAGATCTCCTAATGGCAATGTGTCTTCTTTTAGACATCCTTTTCCCCCTTCTCCCTGGTATATAAATGCCCATATAAATAGAAGAGGGTGCCTTCTCAGATGTACCAGGGACATCTTCATTAGAAACAGAAGGAATTGGAATAGGACCACCCATTGCATATGATTTATCAAGCTCTTCTCTAGCCTGTTTAGCTCTAGCAGCTTCTAGTTCATCTTTCTTAACCAGATCTGCGCCTTCTTGGTTAGCAGATACATAAGAAGGAATAGTATCATACTCAATAGTGCTAGGAGCTCCTTGTGGATCCATAGATGCATCAGCAGTACTGGGTGAAACTTTAAAAGAAACAACAAGAGGTTTAGCAGATGGTACTTGCTCAGAAGATTGTTCACCTTCAGTACGTTCCTCAGTAGAAACAGCATGAGAGCTTTGCTGTGCTCTATCATCATCAAAAGAATCCACAATCTCAACAGTCTTTGGTCTTTTGGCTTTGATAGCATCCGTATCATCAGAAACCCTCTTCAATTTAGAAGGTGGAGTAATATGCTTCATAATCTTATGATACATATTAGTCAAATCAAAATCAGATAAAGCCCAGACTTGCTTCTTTTTCAAACTAGACTGATAGAGAGTTGTACTTTGGTTATACACTATATTCCTCATATATGTTTTCTTCTGAGCTGCAGTTAGTGGTCTCTCCCTCTTAGGTTTAGCTTTTTGTGCAGCAATGGCTTTTCTCTTTTCAGCTGCAGCTAGCTTCTTTTGTTTTCCAAGAGCCATCATTTGTGCAGCAAAGTTCTCACTATCAAAATCAGCTCCTAAAATGCTCTGAGCAAGGGTAGGATTGGAAGCAGCTTGAAGAGTATATGAATCCCATTGCTCAGCAGTAAAATGAATGGATTGTTCATCCAATTCTCTTTGTCTTTCAGGAGGCACATTGGTTTTAAACAATTCTTCAAGCTGTTGTGCCAAAGCTTGACTCTTCATCAAATCTGCATATTCTGCTAGCATTCTTGCTTGCTGTAGCCTTTCCTGTTCACTCATAAGATCTGAACCAAGCTCTTCATCAACCATAACTCCTTTCTCTTTATCAGCAGTCTCATGAGCAAAATCAGGATGAAGAGTACCAACAATGGGAACTGTATTAATATTTTCAGAAGAAACACCCATGGAAGCATCAGGAGTAATATGTTGAGCAGAAGAGACATCAGCATTAGGATCCAGGTGAAAACTTCTTCCAGCAACAAACACTTCATGAGGATCTGCTGAAGGTGGAGGACATGGTTGTTCTTGCATAGAAGAAACTTGACCATGTTCAGAAGCAACATCCACCATTTGAGCATCATCAATACCATGATCATCAGCAGTTGCAACATTGTCAACACTCGGAACCTTTGAAGATTCAGTGGAATCCTTGCTCAAATACTGTCTTCTCCTTCTTATAGTAAACATAATAGGTTCTTTTTGCTTTGAGGATTCAACAACAATTGGAGAAGAAGCATGAGTCTTTTGAGCAACATCAACCAAGATTTCAAGTGAATCCAAATGAGTATCATCTTGCTCTTCATCAGAAGTAACCACAAACTTCCTTTTGTTGTTTTTTCCAAGTTGTTCCTCTAATTCCTGAACCTTTCTCTTCAACCCCACAATCTCACCACCAAGTGAGGATTTAGTATCTGCAAGCTCCTTTCTGAGATCAGCAACCTCTTTCACATACCTGTTCAACAAAGCATATACAGATGTAAGTGTAATAGGGTCCTCAGCTCCACCAGCAGATTGCTCAGTGGTAATGGGAGCTTCATTGGGCCTTTCTGGAGAAACATGGACATGCTCAAGAACAGGAGAGCCTTCAGCAAATGGCTCTCTAACAGGACTAGGTGTGGTCAGTCTATTCAACTCAGTCTCAAACTCATTAGGAGTAACATGAGTAGGTGGTGTACTAGGACTAGGTGACAGAGGTAGAGGTGTAGGTGGAGGTTGGTCAGGAGAAACATGTGATGCTTCAGAGTTATGGAAGGTCCCTCATCAATGGCAACTGATGGATTACCATCAGCAGCAACATTAGAAGAGGGTGGAGCATCAGCAACATTACCCTCCTCAGCAGCCACATTGCCATGAGGCAACATAGCTTCTAGAAAAGGATGATGTGCCCCAACATAATTAGTTTTCATTGAAGCAAACAATTTGGCACTAAGAGCTCCTATGGGAAAAAATACTCTATCTTGGGTTGTTATGTCTAGTGTCATTTGTAAAAACCGAGGGTACATTAGAAATTATGCTTTTTCTTTTGAATATTTTCAACCATATTATCAAAAATAAACTTAGAGAAATTATAAGTTAAACCCTTTGAAAGACACACAATACCACAACCCAATTGGGTAGAGAATTGATCCCATCCGTCTGACTTGTTGCTTATGCACTGAAGCAAGGTGTGCACCAAAAACCTCAACATTGGGCTAAGCTTATTCTTGTGCCACATATCTGTATTGGTACTTTGATATCCAATAGCTCTTAACCCAGCAAGTATCTCTACAGTGTTAGTGTGATAAACCCCATCTTCATTATCCAAGCGGAGTTGTCTCCTTATCAGACCCTCAGTCACCACATACTCTGTTTCATCAATCGTAGCAACAATCTCTATATCACTTCGTTTCGTAGCAGATGCCAAAAAATGTTGAACCAACGATTCATATTTCACATTAGGAGAGTGCGTTAGAGCATAATGAATCTTGGACCGTTTCAAGAAATCCACCATAGGTTCATATAATTCATGACCCTTTGCTTTTCCCAGAAAAGCAACCTTGTTATGATCTTTCTTAATTTGAAGCGCCATGTGAGAAATTGTGGGAAAGAGTTATGATGCACGCAACTGGAAGTGTATTTAAATTGAGTGAAGAGGGAATCAGTTAATTTTTGGGCGAAGATATGCGAAGAAGGTTATTAATAGAAGTTACCCAATTTATGGTCAAAAATATCGGAACAATTTGTTGACCATATCTGACGTGTAAAGTAACTCCAACCAAATTCAAAATTAACACTTCAGCAGAAAGGATGGTCAATCTGCTGAAAGAGGTCAATCAGCAGAAACAACTCAAGTGGTTAAGTATCTTCAGTAAATATCTTGAGTTTTACTGTGCCACCCAACTCGCATTAATTGTCATCAAACCTTGACTCCGCCTATAAGATAATCCCAACGCACCATTAACACATACCAATTACCCCAATTAACTTCAAAAACCCTAATTTCTCCAAAAACTCCACAATCATCAACAATAGCCATATCTACCAAACCAGAAGTAATCAATCTAACTTCCTCCTCATCATCATCCTCATCCAGTGATGATTCACACCCATTGTTTTGCTACCCCCATCAGGATGAACCTCGACCTTCAAAATCCCTATTTCTCCCTTCTTCTGAAGATGATAGTGTAGTGAATCCAAGTGATTCATCTAGGGGTTCTGATGACTCCACAGAGCGTCTAGAGCCAATCTTCAATAGATTGGTGAGAGAGGAAGAGGAGAGGACATCACAACCCCAACCTCAACCAAGGTCACATGCCAGAAATACACCACTCCCAACAATAAGAGAGGTGGTGATTGCTCTTCTTGCTCCAAGTTTTGGTGCTTCATACCATGGAAGGAAGGGGAAGGGAAAGGGAAAGGAGGCAGAGGTGAAAGTAAAAGGAAAAGGGAAGGTGGTGTGATGCTCTATGGTGGAACGAGTAGATGGAACAACTGAAGATTTCTCATATCACAAATGCATCCATCATGCCAAGGACCAAAGATATAAAACTAGGTTCTTGAGCATCTTCATCGTCGTTTTTATCAATCCATCCTTTCCATTTTCATCTTCAGCTGCTTCATCATGCTTGACAGGTGTATCCACCAGCTTTTGTAATAGATGATAGGAACTAGTATAGGAATGGTCTTGTATTTTAATTTGAAGTTGATTGTAAGCTGTAAAATGTTTCTTGAATGAATGATCAACATGTCTTTTATCTCTCAATCATTTTCACTTAATCTGTACTTCAGTACTTTCCTTCAATAGAAACAAACTTTAAGCATCCATGACCATATTCCCATTTGATCAAACTTGTTGAACTCTAACGAAAATAATAGCAACTGCTCATAAATGCATTCTGCAAAATAGACAAAAAGTAGCAAACAAACCAAACCAAACCATACAAAACTTAACAATCATTAGCAGGTTAGTGTTCGCAAAATAAACACATAAAAAAATATCTACAAAGTTTACAAGATATACAACTACAATCCTCCCCTGAGGCATATGCCTCCCCTGAGGCCTATGCCTCCCCTCAAACTTTGCAGTTAAGGGTTAAGCATCCCAATATGGACAACAAGGTGTTAAAACCTGGGTCCATCAAAAGCTTTAGTCAATAAATTTGTCACATTATCATCTGTGTGAATCTTAACCACCTTTATCAAATTTTTTTCATATGCATCTCTTATAAAGTGGTGCCTGATCTCAATATGCTTAGTTCTATTATGAAAAACTGGATTTTTAACTATGCATATGGTACTTTGATTATCAATAAAGATTGTGGTGTTCATGAAATTAAACCCATAATCCAGCAATTGATTTTGGATCCATAGTACCTGACCACAACAATTGGCAGCAGCAACATACTCTGCTTCAGTAGTTGAGGTAGCAACAATAGCTTGTTTCTTGCATTGCCAAGAAATCAATCTCCTACCAAGAAATTGGCACCCTCCAGTTGTGGATCTCCTATCCAGATTCGCACCAGCATAATCACTATCACTATATGCTTCCAATACAAAAGGAGACTCTTTTGGGTACCAAAGACCTAACTTGGGTTGGCCTTTTAGGTACTTGAAGATCTTTTTGACTGCATTCAAGTTGGAAGTAAGTAGAGTGACCTGATGTCTAGAACAAGCACTCACAGCAAAGGTAATATCAGGCATAGAAGCTGTTAAATACATTAATGGACCAATCATAGATCTGTATAAGTGAACATTCATAGCTGGATCTGGTTCAAAATTTTTCTTTGGTTTTGGAGCTTCATAAGGTGTAGTAGCTGTTCTGACATTTTCCATACCAAACTTCGTCAAGATGTCTCTCACATATTTATCCTGACTGATAAAAATACCATCAGGTTTCTGCTGAACTTGTAAACCCAAAAAGAAAGTCAGCTCCCCAATAGCACTCATCTGAAACTCTCCCTTCATTAACTCCTCAAACTCCATGCACCAAGCTTCTTTAGTGGAGCCAAAGATAATGTCATCCACATAAACTTGCGCAAGAATGATGTCTCTGTTATTTTTCTTTAGGAAGAGTGTTTTGTCAATGGCACCTCTTCTGTAACCATGCTTTAGCAGAAATGCAGATAGCCTAGCATACCATGCCTTTGGTGCCTGATGGAGTCCATAGAAAGCTTTCACAACCTTGTAAACATGCTGTGGATTATCTGGGTCTTCAAAGCCTTTGGGTTGAGTGACATATACTTCTTCTTCAATCTCACCATACAGAAAAGAACCTTTCACATCCATTTGATAAACCATGAACCCCATATAGGATGCATAAGCCAAGAATATTCGAATGGCCTCAACTCGAGCTACAGGTGCAAAAACTTCATCATAATCAATTCCTTCCTCTTGCCTGAACCCCTGAGCCACTAATCGTGCTTTGTTTTTGACCACAATACCCCGTGCATCTCTTTTATTCTTCAAGATCTATTTTGTCCCAATTGCAATCTTCCCATGTGGTAGTGGTACCAATATCCAAACCTGCTGATTCTTGAATTGTTGCATCTCATCTTGCATTGCTTCAAGCCAACTTGAATCTTCAAGAGCTTGAGTAACACTGGTAGGTTCCACTTGAGAAAGGAAGCAAGCAAACAGACAATGCTTAAAGTCTGTGTGATTGTCCCTTTGCTGGTTTGAGACATAGGAAAGAAAAGCAACTTGACCATACTTAGAACTTGACACAACACTTCTAGTTCGAACAGGTGCTTGAGGATCACCAATAATATTTGCTTGAGGATGAGCACTGTTGATCCTTTTTGTAGCAGAGGGGTTGACATCATTTGTGGTGTCAAGATTGTTCAAAGTTGGTTCAAAATCACTGTCATAGGAAGGTGAGGTGAAGATTCCATCTTTGGGTTGATGATTACCAAGATCTGAAGGACTTGGAAATCATGTATATGGTTCTTCAAAGTTTGTAGACACACTAGTAGGAATTGGAGTAGATGCAACATGGCTGTCAGCAGATTTGGTGATGTCAGGAGAAACAGGATGACTGTCAGGAGAATCATGGTTTCCACTGACTGTGTCTCTTCCAAACTCCCCACCAAGCCCCTCAGCTTCTAGATTGGCTGCATAATCTTGCTTCTTGAGTCTAGCAAGATCCTCTGCATAATGTGACTCATCTTCATGCGCATCAGAAGTTACTTTAGAATGATCACCTGCAAAATGGTTAGGGGAGAAGGAAGGTACAAGAATTGGTTGTTCATCATGTTCAGACTCACTCTCTGAGTCATCATCCAGGGTACCTGCATTGTCAGTGGGAGACTCTTGTGTACCTGCAGATTGGTTAGCAACATGTCTAGAATAACCCAAGTAATCAGTTAAGTAATCCAGGTCAAAGGACCAAACATGACCTTGTCCCTGAACATTGGGCTTATCTTCTAGGTATCTCAGATTCAGAGTTTCCTCAATCTTCTTAGCAGTTAAATTGTATACCCTATAAGCCTTACTAAGAGCTGAATAACCCACAATATACCCCTCATGAGCTTTCTCATCAAATTTTCCCAGTGGATCACTAGTGTTTAAAATGGTCACTTGACATCCAAAAGGTTTGAGGTAGTGAATAGCAGGAACTTTCCCAGTGAGAAGTTCATAAGGTGTCTTGAAATGAGGTCTAGTAATGGATACCCTGTTTAGTACATAGAAAGCCGTGCTGACTGCTTCAGTCCAGAACATACTGGGTAATTTAGAGCCTGCAAGCATGGATCTTGCTGCCTCTATTAAGGTCATATTCTTTCTTTATGCTACCCCATTTTGTTGGGGGGTTCTTAGAGTGCTATAGTCCCTTTTTATCCCTTTAGACTTACAGAGTTCTATTAATACAACATTTTTGAACTCTGTCCCATTATCACACCGAATACCTTTAACGCTTTTGTTCAGCTGGTTTTCAATAAGGGTAATGAACTCTTTTAAAACTTGAGATGTTTCATCTTTAGTTCTAAAAAAGAATACCCATCAAAACCTGCTATAGTCATCAGTGATTACCAGGCAGAAAATACTTATGATCAATACTCCTGACTTGGGTTGGACCAAAGAGATCCATGTGCAACAACTGAAGAGGTTCTAAGATAGTGCTCACAGCTGTAATGGCTTTGTATGAGGCTTTGTGTTACTTTCCATTGTTGCAGGCAACACAATTGTGTTCATTGGTGAAGACTTTGGAAGGAAGTCCTTCAACTAGACCCAATTTAGAAAGCTTGTTAATGGTCTTGAAGTTCACATGAGCCATCCTTCTATGCCATTTTGTAGTCTCATCCAGGGATGCTTTAGCCACCAAACATGTTATGTTACCTTCTGGTTGAACATCATTTAAATTGAATGTGTATAAATTATGGCTTCTAGGAACTGTCAGCAGAATTGAAGTATCTTCTGGAAGTGTGAATTCTTTGAAAGCACAAGACATTCATCCCCAGTAAATAATACTTTGTTCTTGGTGTCACATATTTGTGATACTGAGAACAAGTTGAAATGTTGCAGTTCCTTTACATAGTACACATTCTCAAAATCCAAGTGAGGTGTTCTAATAGTGCCTTTCCCAGTGATTCTACCATCTCCTCCACCAAAAGTCACACTGCCTCCTCCTTCTATTGGTAAAAAATCATGCATCTTCTCTATGTTTCCTGACATGCTTCTGGAACAACCACTATTTACTATGCCAACATCTTTACTCCTCAGATGATGATCCTATAACAACAACAAGAAAATATACAAAAAATTAGTACACTATGGAGACTCAAGTGATTACTGACTTGAGCCTGCCTTGTGGATCATAAGATTTAGGCCATGTAGAAGTAAAATATCCACCATTGTTCTTGGACCTCCATTGAAAATTAGGTCCCTTTTAAGTCCTAGAACAACCTGCTGAGGGCTTCACAGCAGTATCCCTATATCCCTTGCCAACATACATGGAGTCAAAACATCCAGGCCAATAACCATTTTGAAAATATGCACTAGTTGGTCTCACATATGGTCGAGTAACTGATCTGCCCCATTTTGAAAATTGTTTATCAGCATAATTGTATTTATTAGTTGCTTGTGGAACAAAAGATGGAATATCATTAACATTTTTCCACATTGGTCTAGATTTCTTTTGACTATCACATACACCCATTCTTTGCTCATGAAAAGTACAATCCTTAATAAAATGAAATTTACTTCCACAAACAAAACATGTCTTCCTTTTAGAAGATTTATTCATAATGAAAGAAGTTTCATCACAATCAAAAGCATTCAAACCACAAACATGAACAAAATTGTTTTTAACAGAATTATTGTTTTGCAAAGAATTAAAAGACAAGTCTTCAGAAGAAACTATCTTGGAAGTTGATTCCTCAGCAGCAACTCTAATAGGCTTGTAGGGAGTCTTGGGTGTAGGCTTGGGAAGGTCTGACTTTTCATTTGAATCACACATGGTAGAAGTAGTAGACCCTTGGTCAGAGGACTTGTCACTGTCAACACAAGAGACAAAGTCAGTAGATGAAGAATCAAGGTCTGGCAAGTCTCTTGACTTTTTGCCATAAAGATGGTGTGATCCATCGAAGTCAACAGTGATGGAAAGGTCAATAAGCGTATGTTCTCCTCTAATCAGTCCAGGGACTGCATGTAGTTTTCCTTCTTTTACAAAATTAACTAATCCTGCTGGTGTAGATTTACGTAGGTCATCCCTAGCTTCTAACCCTACATAATTCTTAAAACCTAAGCCTATTGCAGTATTAAGATTTTGACTAGCATAGATATGACTAGCTAACTTGTCACCAGCCAATAACCATTCTTTATGCCTAGCTACTTCCTCATCTAGTTTCTCTTTTAGCACTTGGTTTTCAGAAACTACATCAGCTTTTTCTTTCTCAGTACGTTTTAAATAAATTTTTCTAAATCACTTTCTAACACACTTATCTTTTCATCATAAGCCAGTTGATTCTTTTGAAACCAAACTTTTTGTCTTTCTAATGTTTTTAAAGCTTGTTTATAAGCCTCAACTTCGACATAACATTCATTATATTTAGGTTTCAATTCATCATAGGCTACCTTAAGTTCATTATATCTTTCACTACAACCAAAAACACAATTATGTACCTGAGAGATGCCCATTAAGGCAATTTGATCATGCTTATCCTCTGAAGTACAGCTTGCCAGCAATCCAATATTCTCAGAACCAGGAGCTTCATCATTCTCAGGCTCATATACCTTCCGGTTGACATGGTCATCCAGAGTGACCATAGCAGTTGAGGATCCAGCTTTAGAATTTCCAGCTTCTTGCTGATAGGAAGAATACCTAACCTCATCACCAGCCTTCCTATCCTTGCATTCTCTTGAGAAGTGACCCATCTAACCACAAGTATAGCACTTGACTTTCCTTCTGTCAAATCTTGCTGGATCTCTTCCCTGGAAACCAAAATTTCTCCCAGACGTACGCTCAAACCTCTTGATGTCCACTGAAAGCATGGCCAGTTGCCACTTCAAGTTCATCTCTTCCATATCAAGTGGATCCACCTGTTCAAAATCCTCAAAGGCTAGTTGCTGCTGAGTGTCATAATCAGCAACAAAAGAGTGAAGTACATCTTCCAATACACCACTGGATTTAGGTTGAGAATTTGATGGAGTGGTAATGTAGGATGATGATGCTGAGGATACTGGACTTGGAGCATAAGTCATCTTATTTGAGGAGGCCCCAACAAATGCTGTGTGACTAGGAGTGGATGGACGAAAGGGACTTCTGACATCGGGCTCAAGAGTTTTAAGTCTGTTGTATAGTTCATCAAAAGTGAGCATATCTAGCCCACCTTAAGCTTTGAGTGCAATGCTTACTTGCAACCAAGATGGAGGTAAAGATCGTAAGAACTTTGAATTGCAATCATCATTGTCTGGCCTTGCCTTCAGCTGATTCAATTGACTCAAAATCTTATGGAACCTGTCATACCCCTTGTAGATACCTTCTTCTTCAGAGATTTGGAATTCTTGAAACTGCTGTTTCATCAGTGATTTCCTCATTCTCCTTGACTCCTCGTTCCCACCAAACCTAGCCTTGATAGCCATCCATATGTCCTTAGCATCCTGCATGTAGTGAAAGTCACCCATGTGATCATCAAGTATAGCCTGAAGGAGAATCGTTCTAACTTTGTTCTCTCTCTGAACAGCCAGTATCTCTTCAGCAGTTTTGGGACCAACAATGGTAACAACACCATCAGCATCTGTGACATGCCTCTTCAAACTGTTTCCCTTCTTCACAACTTCCCAAAGATTCCAATCAATGTTGGAGATCCAGTTCTGCATCTTCATAGCCTACAAATCATACTCCTCCTTCTTTAGGTATGGGAACTTTGCATTTCTGTTTGAGAGATTGAGTTGTTGCAGAGATGTGTTGTTTTGATTGTTGGTGACTTCAATTTCATCGTCCGATCCAGGCATGGTGAAGGTTGTTTTGGTTGTGAGGGTGTAAAGAAAAGAATGTTCTTAGTATCACAGAGACTCTCCCGAGGCTCTGATACCACTTGTTGAACCTAAGACCATGATAGATCTTTGAGCACTCGTGGATCGTTAGTAATGCTTATGTAATCACAAACATACTAATAGACAGTCTCTGTTACTTGTATTCTATAGCGGAAATTAAACACAAGTAAGAACAATAATAACTAAGAATACATTGATCCTCTATGGATCTTTGAATATCACTAAAACTTGTTTTTCAAACTCGTACATTATTCATACTAAGGTGTTCCTTTTATAGATAAGGAACCCTAAACCGTTTCCCAAGAAACATATAAACATAAAACTAAAGAATATATACATTATCACTTCCTAATAAAGCTCATGCATATCCTAACTAACTATAAAATACGCGGAATATCTATATCCGCAGAAACAACCTACGCGGTTTCACTACTTCCGCAGAATCTCTTCTTCAGCAGAATCCTTGCACTTTAGCAGATTCTTCAGCAGAATTCTTACTTAGTAGAATTCCCAACATGAAGCTACCAAGAATCCAGGAAAAACATGCTCAAGCATCAGCTTGAAAACTTTACTGCTCTCAGTGGAGAAAAACTTGATGGCACTTATAACAAACTACAGAAACTGATAAGCCAACTGAAATTGGTGGACTACAAAGTTGCACAAGAAGATATAAATCTTAAATTCATCAGAAGTTTATCACCAGAATGGGCTGTGCATACTGTTGTGTGGAGGAACAAAGATGGTTTTGAAAAGATGACTTTGGACAATCTCTACAACAACCTGAAACTTTATGAGTCTGAAAAGAACATAGCTGGCTCATCCTCATCACCATAAAACATTTCTTTTGTATCAACAGGGCACAGGAATTCTCAGGATGTTTCCACTGCTGCTTATGAAGTAACCACTGCTATTGCTAATAATACCACTGTTAGTGATAATGTTAATGATGGTGCTATCTGTGCATTCCTAGCTGATCTTACAACCGGTGTTACTGTACTAAATCAGGATCTGGATCAAATTGATCCTGATGATCTTGATGTAATCAATCTTCAGTGGCAAATGGCAAAGTTAACACTGCAAGCTAGAAAGTTCTTGAGGAGGACTGGTAGACAGGTCAAATATGATGGTCAAAGAAGAGCTGGATTTGACAAAAGCAAGATGGAGTGCTTCAACTGCAAGAAGAAGTGTCATTTTGCTAGAGAATGTAAAGCTCTCAAAAGGAGGGTTGAAGGCATCAAAAAGACTACTGAAGAGCCTGTTTCTTCTTCAGCATTGGTTGCTCAAGATGGTATTGGTGATTATGATTGGAGTGATCAGATTGAAGAAGGTCCCAATGCAGCTTTTCTTGCTAGTGAAGCTTAAAAAGAGCACAACTTTGCTCTTATGGCCTACGCTTCATCTTCTGGTTCAGATTCTGAGGTATCTAATGATTCTAAAAATTCTTCTTGTTCTTTTAAATCATGTCAAGATAACTTAGAATCTCTTAAAGCTATTAATGAGAGTTTGAGAAGAGAGGTAGAAAGACTTTCACTAGATAACTTAGGTTACAAAGTAGGTCTAGAGAGTGTTGAAGAAAAACTTAAATTCTGTATCAAATGTGAGTTTGAGTATGTAGATAAGATTAACATACTAGGTGGTGAAATTGATCTTAAGGATAGGGAAATTAAAATGCTTAAACAGAAACTAGAAGAAGCAGAGAGTGTAAAACAAGAGGCCCTTGAGGAAAAAGAAAAACACATAGTTAGGGTTGCTAAAACACAATTTGCTTCTGATTTGGTCAACAAATCCATAGGGTGTCAGCTTATGAAAAAGGGTTCTGGAATAGGTTACAATGATATGCCACCACCACCTCTTATGAGTCATGCACCACAAACTAAAGAACTGTCATTTAGTAGTGAATTCAGTTTCAACAAACCTGTAGGAGTAATAAGTAAGTCCGAATCACCTAAGATAGGTTCTGATAAGTCATCTGATGCTCCAACTATTGAAGATTGGGAATCAGATTCTGAGGAAGATAGATCTGAATCAACACAGTTCAAGAAGATAGAAAATGTTAATTCTGTTGATTCTAAACAAGCCAACCTTATGCCTAGATTTGGAGCACCAATTTCTAGGAAAGTAGTAGACTACAAGGATATACCTAGGGAACAGATGAAAGGATACATACCTAGAGGAAATTAGAGAAACTTTAATGGCCTAATTTCAAATAGGTTAGGAGATGAGTTTCAATGTGTTAAGAAGACTTGTTTTAAATGTGGTAGTTTTGAGCACTTACAGAGAAACTATTATAAATATCAACCACAAGTTTGGAATCATTGGAGGAGGGTAAATCATCAAAACTTTTCAAAGAATACAATCCCTCATCCTAACAATAATATGGTTCCCAAGGCAGTGTTAATGAGGAATGGTAAAACAAAATCAATAATCACTGCTGCACCCAAATGGGTTCCAACCACTGCTAAGCAAAATGTAACCACGGCTAAGCAAAATCTATTCACTGCTAAGCAGAATATCACCACTAATTCAACAGAAGTTTTAAAATATCCAAAGGTGATAACTGACACAGTGGTTGGAAACCATTTTTATGCTGTTAAGGCATCAGCTAGCTGGCAATGGAAGCCTAAGACCAAGGTTTTACATCATGCCAGCTGTGCATCAATGAACCTAAAGAAATTTGATTATGTTGATGCACCGGGCAGACCCAAGTCAGTCTTGGCTTGGGTCCACAAAAGGAACTAACTTGGTTAAATTCATGTGCAGGGCAATTTACAAGATGAGCTAAAAGACAAAGGAATTTTTAATAGTGGTTGCTCTGGGCACATGACATGGGATGGGAGCAACCTTGAGGATTTTGAAGCTTATGATGGAGGATATGTAGCATTTGGCAATGATCCAAAGGGAGGAAAGATACTTGGCAGTGGCACAATCAGAACAGTGACATTAGACTTTGAAAAGGTGTATCTGGTACAGGGACTTAAGTACAATTTATTTAGTGTTTCTCAAATGTGTGATAAGAAAAACTGGGTACTTTTTGGAGAAACTGAGTGTGTGGTGTTGTCTCCTGATTTCAAAATGCCTGATGAAAAGTATCTACAGCTTAGGGTACCTAGGAAAGAGAACATATATTGTTTTGATCTTAAAGATGTAATTCCTAATAGGTCCTTAACCTGTTTATTTGCTAAGGAATCAGTTGATGAGTCAAAATTGTGGCATAGAAGGCTAGGTCACCTTAATTACAAAACAATCAATAAACTGGTAAAAGGCAACTTAGTGAGAGGGTTACCTTATAAGGTTTTTGAGTGTAAGGAACTTTGTGTAGCTTGTTAAAAAGGAAAACAACATAGAGCTTCTTCTAAGTCCAAAACTGTAAACACCATCACCCAACCACTGTTTATGCTTCATATGGACTTATTTGGACCCACCTTTGTTAAAAGCCTTAACCATAAGCAGTACTGTCTAGTTATCACTGATGATTATAGTAGATTTTCTTGGGTATACTTTTTGGCTGCTAAGAGTGAGACTAGTGAGATCCTCAAGAGTTTCATTACTAAGATAGAAAATCTTGTAAACCATAAGGTCAAGGTAATCAGATGTGATAATGGAACTGAGTTTAAGAATGAAGTGATGAATCATTTCTGTGTAGCTAAGGGTATAGAAAGACAGTTTAGTGTTGCTAGAACACCACAACAGAATGGTGTAGCTGAAAAAAAATAGAACACTAATTGAGGCTGCTAGGACAATGTTGTCAGAATCTAAGTTACTAACTACCTTTTGGGTTGAAGCTGTAGGCACTGCATGTTATGTGCAGAATAGAAGTAAGGTAGTAAAGTCTCATAACAAGACCCCGTATGAGCTGTTAGATGTAGGAAGCCAATGATTGCATTCCTAAAACCTTTTGGGAGTCCTGTTAGTATCTTGAATAACATAGACTACCTAGGCAAGTTTTAATAAAAAGCTGATGATGGATACTTTCTAGGCTATTCTTTCAATAGCAAAGCCTTTTGAGTATACAATAGGATGACTAGGATTGTTGATGAAAACTTACATGTTAAGTTTAGTGAAGAGACTCCTAGTGTTGAGACCAAAGGACCAGACTGGTTGTTTAACATTGATATGCTAACCAAATCTATGAATTATGAGCCTATCATTGCAGGTACTTCCACTAATGTTGATGCAGGTACACCAAAAGATTCTGATGCAGAAACAATTTCTAAGGAAGTTGATTCTCCAAAGGAGTTCTATTTGGTTGAAAAGTGGAAAGTTGGTTATGTCTCACCCATCATTGATAAGCAAGGTCACACTGATGATGATGTATTGAATACTGGAAGCAAAGTTGTTCATCATCAAGATGTAGATGAGTTGTTGAAAGATAACTCAGTGTCGGTAGAAGAAATTGAAAGGAAGAAAAGGCGTTATGAAAGCACTGCTAAGTCAAATGAAAGCACGGCTAACCATAATGAAAGCACTGCTAAGCCAACTTCTACCACTGCCAGTGCAAGTGAAACCCCGGCTGCAAGTACTAATGATGATACTTACTTTGGACCAATAGCCAAGCCAATATTTGGTGATCATGAGTATCCACATGATCCTAACATGACAGATTTAGAAGAAATGGATACTCCTACAGATGATGAGAATTTGGATAACTACTTCAAAGATGCAAATTTTACAAATTTGGACTCAGTCATCACAAAAAGTCCAATTCCTACCACAAGAATTCATAAGAATCATCCCAAAGAGCAAATACTTGGAGATCTGAATACTCCAGTTCAAACAAGAAACAGAGCTTTGAACACAAAAACCTTTCTTGAACAAGGTTTCTTTGCAAGATCACTTCACAAAAGGAACAGTCATAAAGATCTACAAAATTGTTTGTTTGCTTGTTTTCTGTCTCAAAAGGAGCCCAAGAGAGTTGAAGAAGATTTATCAGAAGAAGGATGGGTTGAATCAATGCAAGAAGAGCTATTGCAGTTTAAGCTTCAAGAAGTATGGACATTGGTTGACCTTCCAAATGGAAAAAGGGCTATTGGGACCAAATGGGTTTTCAGAAATAAAAGGATGAAAGAGGTATTGGGGTGAGAAATAAATCCAGGTTGGTTGCTCAAGGATACACACAAACTGAAGGTTTGGATTATGATGAAGTGTTTGCCCATGTTGCCAGAATAGAGGCTATAAGATTGTTTTTGGCATATGCTTCATACAAGAACTTTGTTGTGTATCAGATGGATGTTAAAAGTGCCTTTTTGTATGGTACTATTGAAGAGGAGGTTTATGTTTGTCTGTCTCCTGGTTTTGAAGATCCTGATCATCCTGATAAGGTCTTCAAGGTGAAAAAGGCTATGTATGGTTTGCATCAAGCTCCAAGGGCATGGTATGAGTGCATGTCTACTTATTTCATGGACAATGGCTTCAAAAGAGGGTTGATTGATAAGACTTTGTTCATTAGGAAACTCAAGGATGAAATTTTACTGGTTCAGGTCTATGTAGATGACATCATCTTTGGCTCAACAAATAAGGAGCTATGCAAGGATTTTGAGAAACTTATGCATGATAAGTTTCAGATGAGTTTATGGGAGAACTCACTTTCTTTTTGGGGCTACAGGTTCAACAAAGGACTGATGGTATTTTCATTAGTCAAGACAAGTATGTAGTAGATATTTTGAAGAAGTTTGGGTTTCAAGATGTGAAAAGTGCTAGTGCACCTATGGAGACTCAGAAACCATTGCTACTAGATGATGGAAGTCCCAAAGTTGATTTGAAGCTGTATAGATCCATGATTGGATCTTTGATGTATCTCACTGCATCTAGGCCAGATATAATGTTCTCAGTATGTGTGTGTGCAAGATTTCAAGTCACACCCAATACATCACACATGAATGATGTTAAGAGAATTTTTAGATACCTTAAAGGCCATCCTAAATTGGGCCTTTGGTATTCTAAGGATTCACCTTTTGACTCGGTGGCCTATACAGATAGTGATTATGCTGGTGCTAGTTTGGATAGGAAATCTACAACTGGAGGATGTCAGTTTTTGGGAAGCAAACTAATTTCATGGCAGTGTAAAAAGTAAACAATAGTGGCAAATTCTACAATTAAAGCTGAATACGTGGCTGCTGCTAGTTGTTGTGGTCAAGTTCTTTGGATTCAGAATCAATTGCTGGATTTTGGGTACACTTTTATGCATACTAAGATTTTCATTGATAATAACAGTACAATTTGCATCATTAAAAATCCTGTTTTAAATTCTAGAACTAAACATATTGAGATAAGGCATCATTTTATTAGAAATTGTAATGAGAAAAGGTTGATTCAAATGGTAAAAATCCATACTGATTTCAATGTTGCTGATCTTCTCACTAAAGCTTTTGATGTGGGGAGGTTTCAGTACCTTGTAGTTAGTATTGGAATGATTAATCTCTAAATCTCAACTTGTTTTGTGAAAGTTTGTATAAGTATTGTACTGTTATTAGTTGATCTTAGTATTGTTATTTTTGTTCTAACCACTGTTAGTTATGTTCAAACCACTGTTTGTTTCTGTGTGTTCCCACTAACCATTTTGAAGAGGTATGAAAGTAAATCACTGTTTGGATGATGCAAGAGACTTAAAAGAAAAGGCATGGTTCTATAATTCTTATATTATAAACTGCATTCATACATGCAGTGGTTACAACCATGGCTACAAACAAACAGGAGAATACAAACAAATAGGAGAGTACATCACAACATGCTTACAACAACCAACACAGGACACAAGCTTCACAACTAACCCCCACCACCTACGGCTTCCTTAGAAAGGCCTAGTCAGGCATCACTTTAGGTGCCCCACGCCTATCAATCACCCTTCACAACTTTGGGCATGCAAGCCCAATCACCTTTCCTCCAACAGGTGGTGAGGATGATGAAGGACCCTCTGATGGTGGTGCTGTTATCAATGCTCTTGCAGGTGGTGCTTGGAGCTCTTCAGTTGGGAGTACAGCAGAAAGGGGAGGCACAACCAAGACTCTTGAAGAGGTGTCATCATCTGTGCTTTCATATGGTGAAATATAGCTTGACATGGTGTCTGAGCTATCTTCCTTGATGATGGCATCTTGTGGTATTGGTTGAAGTGTTGATGGACCAGCAAATGCTGGAGTAGTGCTCATTCTCTTTCTTGATGAAACCTCTGAAAACACCTCTCTGTTTGTTTTACCAGGATTGTTAAGAACATAATGCCAAGCATCATCATCCCAGATGCTTTCCAAAAATGAGCTGTCTGATGAGACAATGATTGGGTTTGACTGGCTCATAGTGATTTTTGGTAAAGTTGCTTTTGATAGATTTTAGGAGAGAGTAGTGTTGGTGTGATGAAGTATTAAGTCTAAGATTCTTAAATAGAGGTTAAGATGGAATCAGGTAGTTAATGAGGGGAAGGTGTAAGTGGTTGAGGAGTAAATGAAGTCTTTTGACTTTGGGAAACGATTTAATGACAGAAGTTGACCACATTGACTTAGAATTTAGCACTGTTGGCTACTCACTGCTAAGTATATGGAACCACTTCTTGTTCTATTTACCACTGCTAACCTTAACCTTCTTTTCAGTGTTTGGTTTATGTTTGTGATATGCAGGTATGAAGTATTGTTGTACACATTGGAGCTTTTGGAGATTTTGCTGATAAGTGTTAAAGAAAAAAAAAATCTCATGTAGTCCTTCGTATTTTTGTGTGATATAACTATAATTGGCAATGATTTGATTGCTGTAAACCTTGGTCAACCGATTGGAATGTGATACTGTATCCACTGCTAGAGTCTTACAAACCACTGCTAGTGGTTTTCAATCCACTGCTAGCACATTTCTTTTCTTTGATACTTGAGGGGCTGTTTGGTAACTTTGGTGCAAACGCATTTATATCCCCAAATCACTGCCAGATCATTTCATTGATCTTCATATCACTTTCAATTGGCGCTATACATCACCAATCCCACATCCTAAACATCACCAATCACAATGCCGAACCAATACTCCAAAACACATAACCTAGTTGTTTATCTGGTAAAAAACAATCGATTTGAAGGTTTTCATGAAATGATTGATTTCCTTACTCACAGTCCTATCCACTTTGCATTAACTATAGCACCCACCATTCTTAAAGCCTATGTACATCAATTCTGGGGAAATGGTAAGCTTGAGGAGATATATGGGGTAGAAGTTTTTAGTACTGTTGTGGATGAGACTGAGGTTTTGGTTGATGAGGGAATCATTAGAGGTGTTTTGAAGTTGGATGATGCTGATGGTGTCGTTAATCTTTCTGATGTTAAGATCTTTGAAGGTTTAGGGAGGCTAGGATATACTAGAAGGGATGACAAGGTGAAATTTTTTAAAGGATTATTTTCTCAACAATGGAAGTTTTTGATTCATACTGTATTGATGTGTATGAGTAATAAGACCACTGGGTTTGATGACTTTCCCTCCAAAATTGCTACTGCTATCATATGTCTCTCTGAGGGGAGGAAGTTTAATTGGTCTAGTATGATTTATGATGGACTTGTGTAGAATATTAGGAAGAAGGGTAAGTATTACTTATATCCAAGGTTCGTACAGCTTATTATGGAAAGTCACTTAGAGGACCCTCTTGAGCATACTAGGGAGTATGAGCTACATTATATGATTCCTAAGGTTTTTGCACATATGAGACATCAGAACCCTAATTTCCAAATAAGAGATGTTCCATTGTTCCCACATATGATTAATTTGCCTGCTATTCCTGAGTTTGATGAAGGTCTTGAATCCCAATCCTTGGAACTTGAATCCACTATTAGTGAATCTCAACCCACTGCTCGTACACCTGAACCCATTGCTAGTCAACCTCAAACCACTATAGAACCCATTTTGTTTACTCGGAGGAGGAAGGGCACCAAGCTACCTCAGGCTGGTGTTAGTGGTGTTGTTCATGAGGCTGTCACAAGTTGTGGAGGTGACATGACTGGAAGGGCTTCCACTACTGATTCATGCTTAGATGCTGGTCAGGACAGTGGAAACATCATTAAGACCCAACCTTTGGCAACTCCTAATGCGGAGAGTTCCTTGGAACTCAACACAGGTGGAGCAATCCCTAGCCAACTGGCTCACTCAGGGTGCATAGATGATCAGGCAAGGTCTGATGCTATGTTTACTTTATCCAAGGATTCACCTCTCAGAGCAGTTAACACAGCTTGAAGTGATGAGGATAGTTTGGAACATGACAATGCATTGACGGATCCTAAACAGGTACATGATGACTTTTCCAATGAACCACCTCTCGGACCAATTAACACTAGTTAAAGTGGGGAGGATATTCTTGAACATTTAAATGAATTGACGACTAAGTGTACCAAGATGGAGAACACAATCTCTAGTCTTCAAGAGTTGACTGTGTTTCAGGGTAAAGAGATTCGGAGGCTGAAGCACAGAATGTTTATGATGGCGAAGATGAGGAGACCTAGGGTTGCTGTTTTCAGAAAAGTGAGAAAGTTGAAAAGGAAGGTGGACTCCTCTCCAGCTGTGAATGTGGAGGATGTACCCAAACAGGGGAGGAGTGAAGGCATGAATTCAGGGGAGGCTGTTGGTGTGAATATAGATGAGGATGTGGATAGTGGAGATCAAGGAGAACAATTTGTGGTATCTGATAAAGATGGGAATGAAGTTGTTCTTGAAAGTTTGAAGAGTGTATTAGAAGAAAAAGAAGATGAGATGGTGCAGGACACAACCACTAATAGTATTTCTGCAACCACGGCTGGTGTTATTGAAACCACTGCTGCAGTTTCAGATAAGGTAATCACAACCACTCCTACTTTAATCTTACCCACTGCTATCATAACCACTTCTACAATTGTCACAACCACCTCTGTATCACAACCTAAATCAAAAGAAGTTGAGAAGGAAGTTGCAAGTACATTGATTAATCTAAGAAAAACCTCATCTAACCCTACACCTATCATTGCACCTGCTCCATTATTGATTAAACCAACTGTACCTAAACCTTTGAGTAAGAATTTGATTATTGGTGAGCCTTTGAAGAAGAAGATGGCTCAACCAGACATTGGAAAGGGAAAAGGTATTGTTGAACCAGTGTTGAAGTTTAAAAGTAAAGAAGAACATATTGCTTATGATGAAGAGTATACAAGAGGTCTGCAA
This sequence comes from Chrysanthemum seticuspe, assembly GCA_019973895.1. Taxonomy (NCBI): domain Eukaryota; kingdom Viridiplantae; phylum Streptophyta; class Magnoliopsida; order Asterales; family Asteraceae; genus Chrysanthemum; species Chrysanthemum seticuspe. Next base: position 194,898,856 of record BPTQ01000008.1, read on the forward strand.
GCTGAAGAAGAAGAAGCTACAGAGAAACAGAAGCAAGAAGAAGAAAAGGCTACTCAGAAATGGTTAGCTGAATGGAATGAAATACAAAACTATCTTCAAGCTTCTAATGACATACAGAATGAGTATACTACTCAAGAATGGGCATTGTTATCTGTTGATGAAAGAGCTAGAATCTTGGGTGAATGGACAAGGAGGATCAGTAAAGAGAAGAAGCAAGTTCAAAGAAAGAAACCTCCTACAAAGGGTGAAATGAGAAATGTGATGATGAAGATTATCATGAATTCAGGTATATATATTTCTGAAAATCTCACTAAATGTTCATTTGAGAGGATTCAAGAAATTTATCTGAGATGAATGAGGATTAATGAGGATTTTAATCCAATGAATTCTGAAAAAGAAGAAGAGTGGATTAAGAGTAGACAAAAGAGAAAATCTGAGATTCAGGAGGAATCTGGTTCTAAAAGATTGAGAGAAGTGAATGGTAATCAAATTATTTCTTATACATTTTAGCTTAATGGAAGTGAAGGATGTTGGAAAATTCAAAGAGTCAGTAATGAAATTTCTGAATTTGAGAAATTTTCACAAATGCTTCAATATCTGGATAGAGATGATTTGATGAATCTTTGGAAGCTGTACAAGAATAAATTTGGTGATGTACGTCCAGATGATTATCATGAGAGAATGGTTTATCATCATTTGAAGATTTTGTTTGAACCTACTCATGATGAACCTGAATGGAAAGGACTCTACAATGGTCAAGTTACAAGATGGTTTTGTATCAGTCTTGTGGAGTTCATGTACTAACAGTTTCTGGAGAAGTTATTCATATGCTTGTAGAAGGTGATTATCCTCAATTGAATAATTATCCATGAGTTATTGCTCAGATGGTGAAGCCTGGTGGTTTAAAGATGCTGAAACCCTATGATGATCAAGCTTACAGTTTGTTGCTGAAGTATGAGAACATTTTTAAAACTGTTAAGTGTTTGGATTCATCCTCCAATTCAGAAGTTTTGAGCATAAAAGAAACTTGAGAATTCTAATTGAATGTATCAAGTTTAGGGGAGGATTGTTGGGTTTTAGGTTCCTCAGATCATGAATTATTCTAAGTATTGGAACCACGGACAGAGTTAATGAAACCACTGACAGAAGAATGAATCCACTGCTGTAGTTAAACCGCGGCTAGTTGTAAAATATAATCACTGATAATGTATTGTAAACACTGCTAGTTTTGTATAGTCGGTTTAATATTTTGTATTAGATAAATATGGAAAAGATATTTATCTTGTAGTTACGTATTGTATTATGTAAAGGACTCCTTAGCCTATAAAAGGATGTACTAGGTTAGATTAGATATACGTGTGTTTTATATATAAGGTCGATACACTTCAAGGTTGTAAAACCCTAATACTTGTTAGAGTATTCATTATTAATATAATTGAGGTGTTTAAGTGTTATTGTTATTGTTCTTCTTCTTAAGGTTGAATATTAAATTCCGCGTAATATTTAACAAGTTATTATCAAGTCAGTTTCTATAAGGTTCGTTTGCTCAACTGGGATCAACACTTTGCTATCGCGAACGAGTATACTTGCTCGTATGTATTTTTAGTAATAGCCGGATAAATCGTGTTTATAAATTTTTAAAACTTGCACACGGTAAGCACATCACTTCTCATCCGATATCTACTAGAAAGCAAATTACCACTGACGCCTTATGGTGCTTCCTCAATTCTGTAATATCAAAGATTGAACCAAACGATGTCAATCAGCAATGTCTGAGGACAGCTAGTTTAATGCTATGCAAGATGAAATCCATGAGTTCGATCGTCTTGATGTATGGGAATTGGTACCTGCTCTAGATTGTGCTATGATTATTGCTCTCAAGTGGATCTTCAAGGTGAAGCTTGATGAGCACGGTGATGTTCTGAATAATAAGGCAAGGCTTGTGGTTAAAGGATATCGATAAAAGGAGGGTATTGACTTTGAGGAATCATTTTTTCTGGTTGCATGTATTGAGGCTATCAGAATCTTCCTGGCTAATGCTGCTAGCAAAAATATGGTAGTTTATCAGATGGATGTTAAGACTGCTTTTCTTAATAGAGATCTCAAAGAAATGGCCTATGTTAGTCAACCTTAAGGTTTTGTGGATCCTAAGCATCCTACCCATGTCTATCACTTGAAGAAAGCCCTCTATGGCTTGAAGCAAGCTCCATGGGCATGGTATGATACTTTGTCAAAGTTCCTTTTGGCTTAAGTATTCTAAAAAGGTGTTGTTGATCCCACACTGTTCACTCGAAAGTCAGGCAAACACTTAATTCATGTTTAAATAAATGTTGATGATATCATTTTTGCCTCGACCGACCCAAATGAATGTGATTGCTTTTCTAAAGAGATGGGCTCTAAATTTGAAATGTAAATGATGGGACAAATGTCATTTTCTTAGGATTACAAATTTCTCAAAATCCCGGAGGCATTTTTATTAATCAATCTAAATATGCTAATGAAATTCTAAATAAATTTGGATTTGATTCTTGTCACCCTATTGACACTCCCATGGTGGAACGAACAAAACTGGATGAGGACCGCTCGGGGATCCCGGTTGATCAAACTAAATATCGTATATGATTGGATCCTTGATGTATCTCACTGCCAGTAGACCTGATATTCTGTTCGTTGTATGCATGTGTGCTCGTTACCAGGCTAAGCCTACTAAAAATCACCTTGAAGTGGTAAAACGGGTCTTTCGGTACCTCCAAGGAAACATTAACATGGGACTTTGGTATCCGAAGAACATTGGTATGTCACTAACAGCCTATGCAGATGCTGACCATGCAGGGTGTCAAGATACACGTCGAAGCACGTCAGGAGGTGCTCAGTTTTTAGGAGATAAATTAGTGAGCTGGTCTTCAAAAACGCAAATGAGTACTTGATCGGCTCCCAAACGGTCAGGTTTATTACACAAGTCAACCACTTGTGAATGGTCAACCGTAATAAAAGACAGACAGCTTGAGAACGCAATGCAATTAAGTCCAGAGGAGTATAGTGTTTCCCCGGGTCGTTAAGTCCCAACGAGGTGTGAAAACTGAAATACAACGAATCTGTGATCGGGTGAATATTGAACAGGAAAAGGGTTATGATAATTAAATCTAATCAAGACTTTGAAGTCATTTTAATTCTATATTTAAAAACGTACATGAAAAACATGCAATTTAAGTCTCCGGGTACAAAACAATTTTCCTACGTTCTAAACGAGTAAAAATAATTTTAGGAAAAAGCCGGATATTTTTTCGACTTTCATTTTATTTATTACGAATTAAAAACTATTTTAATCTAATTTAACTATAAAAATACTAAACCTTCTTTTTTTTTTTTTTTTTTTTTTTAAATCTGAAAAAAAGTACAAAAAATACTTTGAATGAAACTTGATTTGAGAAAAAAAAACATGATACTTCTTTTTGAACTAAGCTGCTAAATAAGGCCTAAACCTAATAATCATTTGACTGAAACCTACCTTAAATAATAAACTTAGTAAAACAACAACACACAACACCCCCTAGTGCAGATGGTTATGGGGCGTTGGTCTGTGCGTTTGGGGCTGGACAGAAGACCAGAGTTCGAATCCTGATCCTGGCACCTTCTTTGTCAATTAATTTTTTTTCGTTTAGATTCTTTTGACAAACTTAACAAAGGAATAGAATAAGCAATATTAACTAAAACTAAACTAGAAAAGTGCTAAAATAAGCTGTATGACAACTTATGCACAACAGCAGACATGAAAAAAAAAGGGATGGGTGTGTTTGGGACAGGGATTGACTAAAGAGATACAAAGCTACCATAAACTTTAAAACTAATCAGAGGGCATGATAAGCTGAACATGTAAATTGACAAGACCATAATAAGCTGAATATAACAAGATTAAGCTAAAAAGAAAAGAAAAACAAAAGAAATAAGCAATTTTAATTAAAGCTAAACTATATGAACTAGAGGATACAAAGGAATTTAAATAGGCAATGATAAGCAGAAACTAAGCTACTAACTAGCGAATTTAATCTAAAATATCTAAAGGGTACTAAATTAACCTAAAATAAGCTAATGAAAAGCTTATTAAGCTAACTAAAGGGGTATGCTCACTGCTGTTGGACAGCAGTCCAAAACAGCACCTATTGGGGGCTTTTGAGCTTATTTTAAGACTACCTAGACTAGCTATTAAACTCTAAAAGCTAATAACCCTATAAGTATACCTTACCTAATTTACTAAAAAGCAAATTGCAAGTCAACAAGAGCTTATGAGGGCTTCTAAATGGGCTATTGAAAATGGACAGTTGAGACAGAAGTGACAGATACATAAAGCAATCTTAAAAAAAAAAACTACTCAAAAGCTAACAAATTACTTAAAGCAACTTTTAAGGACTGTCAAATTCACTGAACAAAAACTTAGTTGAGATCCAAAACGGGTCAAATTTGGCTTTTGACCCAGAACTCTGCTGATCCAAACACCCCTTTAAAGTGGGTATTTTGAGATTTTACAAAGCAATTTAGGAATTCAGGCCATGTAATCAATAAACAAACATATAACAACTTAAATTAAACTAATATTAACACAATGAAACTAGATTAAACATGAACAATAAACAGAATTCAAATATGCAATATTAACCACTAGAAACTTTAAAATTAAATAATAACACTGAGGGACCTTTAGATAGGAGCTCAATAAGGTGCAGAATAAATCACAGATAACAGATAAGCACTTCCAGGTCTGTCCCAATGTACTAAGAACAAATTTGCCCCCTCCTTTGACTTTCGTTGACCAGATGGAAAGTTGCTTCAAACTAATTTACAAGTTCACTAAAAGCTACAGACAGCTTCAGTAAACCTTTTTGGATTAGAATGAAGCTATTGAAGCTTGGATTTTAGTACATATAAAACTGATTTTATGAAAGCAAATATAAGAACAAGAAACTTAATCAAACTTTTAATTGTTACTTGAAATGAGTTAAAACTGACTAAATAACCTTAGTTTATTACAAGGAAGATAAAGATTACAATTTTTAAACTTAAATTAAGACATTAAAAATAAAATCGACATTCATGAAATTAAAAAAACTAAAAGCTACTCCTATCTCTGCCTTTCTTCCTTCTATTTATTCAAGAAAAGTCTTCCACTTGCACTCTGATCATTTCCCACCTCTAATCTTGGCCATTGGATGATTGGAATTGATATTGGCCGTTGATTTCATTTTGGCGCCAAAAAATACTTTTGCCAATTGGTCTGATGACTTGTGAAGGGGAAAGGTATTGATTGTGTTTTGGAGGCTTGTGTTTGGAGGGGGAATAGGGGTATGGAAGAGGTTGAGTGTAGCAGGGTGTTGCAGGGAGAGGGTGAAGAAGACAATGGGTTTTGGAGGGAAAAGGGGTGAGGGGGTTTGACTGAGCTTTGACCGGGGTTTATATTAATAGGGGCGGGTCAAAAGGGGTCACGGGTATTTTGGCCTGGGGGTTAATAATACAAAGGGTCCGTTTGGTTGTAGCTATTAACACAAGGACCATTCTTGCAATTCACCAATTCTTAAAGGACCAAAAATGTAATTTTCCAAAATTTATTATAAGGACCATTTGTGACAAGTTTCATTAGTACAAGGACCATACAAGATAATTTTCCATTTTTAAACTTCCAAGGACTATTTTTGCCAATTTTGAAACTTGAAGGACCAAACTTGTAAATTCTCCAAACTTTTTACCCAAGGATCATTTTTGATAAATTTTGATTTTGAAAGGACTTGGGTTGACTTTTATTCCAAAACAAATGCTCAGGGACTGATTTTGTAAAGATTTGAAAGTTGAGGGACTGAAACTGCCAATTATGCAAACTTAGCTCGTTTTTCATCAGATTTTAAACATTTTGCATCTGAAACATATAAAATGCAATTTTGAGATATTTTCAGTATTTTGATGCATTTCTTAGTGTTTTTAAATGTTTTGCAGTTCAGATTTGACCAAAAATGATGAGTATTTACACACTCATCAGTACTTCAATGTCCTCTACAGAGGCTGAATACATTGCCATGTGATCATGTTGTGCTCAAATCTTATGGATGAGATCCCAATTATCTGACTATGGCTTTGTATTTAACAAAATTCCTATATACCGTGATAACAAAAGTGCCATCGCTCTCTGCTGCAACAACGTCCAACACTCAAGAGTGAAGCACATAAACATTCGACGTCATTTCATCAGGGAACAAGTAGAGAAAGGTGTGGTTGAACTATATTTTGTAAGGACTGAGTATCATATGGCAAACATCTTCACAAAAGCTCTTCCAAGAGATCATTTTGAGTTTATCCTCCCACGACTCGGCATGAAGAGTCTACAGCCAGAAACGCTCAAACGTCATCAGGAGGAAGATGAGGAGTAAAGGAGTTTCTTCACCTATTCTTTGTAAATATTTTATCAAAAAGAAAAATACAAAAAATTTAAAACCAACAAAAAGAAAATAGAAAATTATAAAATCTTTAAAAACCCATAAAAATTTGAAAAATCAGAAAAATATCAAAAATATTGTTTTCTCAGGCATGTCTTCTGGTATCGATAACATATACGGTCTTAGAAATGTCATTCAATTATGGCACGAGACTTTAGATGAAGTTTGAGCAGAAGGTGTAAATATTTTCTAAAACATGTCTCTTACTGATGGCTTACTGTCATTTCAGGCAGTAACCCGAGCTTAAAATGTTGGCTTGCAGTTATTTCAGACTGTAACCCGCTCTTAATGAAAGGACAGTGCTATGCTTAATCGATGTTTAAATTTCAAGCTCTGATCCTACAAAGAAAAAGTATATAAGGAAAATTTGTCGACAAAAAGACGAATGTTCCTTCACAAATGTTTTTCATTCTAAAGATTCTTCTAAAAAATATTTATCTTCAAATGGAAATAAAATTGTTTTGAAAATAACTCGGACTTAATTTTTTTTAGAATATCAATTGGACTTAACCTTTGTCAAAATCCTTGTCATTCAATCAACAACTTTGGTCATTAATTGACGGGGAGAATGATTTCAAACATTTCAAAAAGGATATTCTTAAACAATTGGTACCAAAAGGAGCATGTTTTATAACTTTGAACATTTTATCTACAAGTGAAACAAGAGCATGCTAACTTTGAGTTTTTTTTATACAAATGTTTTCACTACAAATAGTACATGAGCATGTTATACATGAGCATGTTAGATCAATGGAGATTAAAGTTTTGAAATCTAATCCTTATCAGTAAAGTGTTCTTAAAATGAAGTCACATCTCTTCTCAAAAAGTTTTTCTAAATAATTTAAATCAATTGGGATCCCAAATCTCAAAGGGTTTGAAATTTGTGATCGCGGGAGAGTTTGTGATTTAAATTGAAATAAACTGATAGATTGGTGAGTGTTTTAGATATGTAATAAAAGACACTCATTCCTACATGTGCCAAATGATTTCAAATTTCTATGCACATTTTAAGGGGGAGCATTTATCTAAAACCAAAAAGGATTAAAATGTGATTGTTTTGACTCAAAGTGCATGTTCTCTCTAATATGTGCTAAACTCTTTTAAATTTCGATGCACATATTGAGGGGGAGCAATTAAAAGAAAGCCACATCCTTACCCAAAATATTTTATCTAAAGTATTTAAATACTAGATTTGATCAGGGGAGAGATGATGATCATATTAGAAAAAAAAAGTCTTTATTGACAACGTGAAGAAGAATTGGAGCTTTCATTCAAATCTAACCTTCTATGTTTTCTCTCATCACTTTCTCATACATGTTACAAAATACTTCTTATACACTATGCGGTCGTTGAGGGGGAGCATTTCTAAAAGATAAAAAACAATTATGGTACAAAATGCTTTGATTTTATATCACAAGTACCTTGATGACTTTTCAAATGGTTTTTAATTGGTTTTAAGGCGGAAAAGAACTGTACCATAAAGACTGATCATTTTACTTTATGCATTAGAGTTATATGGATGGTAAGGTTAGGTATTAGTTCCCATGATCCCGCCAGAGCCGGAGGGATCTACCCATGGACAATCCACTAGATACTCCAGAAGTCCTTAGGTATGATGAAAAATGGAGAAAAGTGAGAATAAGGGAAGAGTGCCGACTTAGATAGAGTTAGAACTGGAATAAACCCAACAAGGTTCTAGTAATGAAGTCTCGGTAAGCACTGAAGGGGTTGAAGAATAAAAAAGAAATGAAAAGTGAAAGGGTGAAAAGAAATAGCCCTCCAATAATTCAATATTAGGGCAGAAACCGGGTTCAATACATATGCTACTGGTGGTTACTAAGGTAACGCCGGTATTGAAGACAAGACGTCATGGACCCAGTGACACACTGCACTAAACTTCCTAAGCTACTCAAGTTCTCTTAAAAGGATTTGTTTCATTCTCACGGGGAACCTACATAATCTATCTACTTTCTCTTAGAGATGGTTGATATTGAAGAAGGAGACCCTCTCCCTAGTCTCCGAATACGAAACCAAAATGTACTATAGAGTCTAGAGCCAAGAGATCATCAATAAATCTCATTAGGACACGCAAAACATGAAGACTTGCTGTTTCACACAATGTGGAAAGTAAGAATATATATTGAGATTCCTACGCATTATCCTTGTGATATTTGCCAGAACATCTGAGTGATATGTAAAATATTCACAATGAAGATGGAAATCCTTCTAGAGCCAACATCAAACAAGCTTTTGGTGGGTGACATGTGAGATTCTTCAAAAATCAAACTTATGACAACTGGATAGAAACGATAGGGCAATTCACTCTTGAATCAACCTTGGTCCAGGAAATGGATTGACGAATACTTTTAAAAAACCTTTTGATGTGCAAATCTATTCTTTTCTCTAGCACGTCGACTGCGTATTAATTTTTCAAATACTAAAGAGTATTTATGATTGAAAATTGATCTTTCTCATAAAACCTTCATCTTGTATTGCAAAAACTCTTTCTCTTAAGCAATACGCGATTGTTTTTCAAATCAATTTTTCATCAATCAGTGAATGTCAATTCCCTGGTTCACTCACTCTGTGTTGTCTACTTTGGGACGCTCCGGTTTGAGAATGGCTAGATCAAGCTGCGAAACCCTGTCAAGGAGATTCTTAGGAATTCTACCTGATCACAGGCAGTATTTATACTAATCAACGGGGAATCGTGGTTCTTTCAACCGTATTCAACGAAAGTGAACGAAGACACTTTCATGTGTTTTATTGTTAACTGTTGTTTGCAAGAACATCGAACGGTTGCAGCTGATTAGAATTGAGATGTCAATCCATAACCACATGCTCATACATCACACTCACATTCAAAGAAATCATGACAAGTGCACGTCTCAATCTTTTGCTCTGATATCATCATGATGCTTTTGCTTTCACTCTGATACCATCATGATATGCTTCCGCTATGCTGATGCAAATATCATGATCCAACAAAGCTTCTGCAACTCTGATGAATAGATGTCATGATCCAATATTGTGAGCATGTCAGTCCAAAGTCACAACATCACATGAAGGCAACAAAACCAAGGATGAGTCAAGAGATTTACGGTGGTTGATGATCTCTAACATCACAACCAATCCGTGGATCAGTTAAAGACCTCCACTTAAAGTAAAAAGCATGCGGAATATGGAGAATCAAAGATTACGAGCTACAAAGCAAAGAACTTACAAAAGAATCCAAGAACACACCAAATATAATATCTGTTTGTAATTGAGGTGACCTCCCTTAAGGGGGAGATTGTTGGGATTTAGAAAATCTGATAGTTAAAGACTAGGTCACCTCAAGTATATGTAATCATTAGAAAGCTCGTAGTCGTAGTCGTAGTCGTTTAGTTATTGTTAGTAGTTAGTTAAGTAACATCGTGGAGGACGGACGGGTCTTTACCCATTGTATACCTGATCCATAGCCCGTAGGTGGCGTATTTTGTAAGACACTATAAAAACCCTTTGCCTCCCAAGGCAAAGGGTGGAGCTTTATAATATACTTTACTTTCTCTCACTAGATGTTCCCATTTCTCTCCATCTTTCTCTCTCTAGAGTTCTTCCATTCCAACCTTTGTGATTGTGATTATGTGTTTATGAAAACCAATAGGTTAAAAGTACAGAAGATATTGCACATAAAGACAACCTATAGGCGAGTAAATACGATAACAACCATATATTAGGATAAAAGTAACAAAGTAATTCCTGCACAAATATGAGAATACATTGTTTTGATAATCATAAAATTTCTAAAATAACCATAAAGAAAGTCATGAAGCATAATGTCTCTTTCATCAATCTCTTCACTTCTTCTTCTTTCCCGAATTCATGATGAAGTGAGTTAGACACTTGAACATCCCCTTTGTTTGCTTGAATTCTTCAGACTCATTTGGAAGAGTGGGAAGTTGTTCATAGTAGGTCATGAGGTTGATTAGAAAAATAGAAACGGGATCGACTTCAACTTCTTCATCTTTGTCCAAAGATTCCGAGAGAGTACGAGTCCTTTTCCCATTGATCATGAGCCGTTTGGAGGGTTGTTTGGTAAGAGGTACCATAACATGGTTAGCAAGAAAATGATCATCGGTAATAGGAGAAGGTTGCATTTCACTAACATACTCAGGGAGTCGTGTAAGGAGCATACCATAGGGAAGTACCATATTATTGGTTTTGAACATACCTACCATTCTTTTCACCATGTAATATGCAAGATTGAAAGGTTTTTGGTGGATGAGACAATAGATCATTTGGACAAGACACGCATTGGGATGGTCTTTGTTTCCAACCAAGCAAATGACATTTTCTCTAAGGATGTCTTCCCACTTTTTGTAAATGGGAAATATCTCAGAGAGTTCCATTTGATAGGGATCATGATGGATGAGTTATTTGTTTCGGTTGAAACGAGATTGGTCGACTCTTTTCTTGAAGATGTTGTCTCGAACAACTATGGGGTCATCGAGAGGAGTGTGATAAATAGGTTTAGAGTCTAGTGTAAAGGATTGAGTAGCTATTTACCAATCTTGGGAAAACATACAAATTCCTTCACAAGGTATGTGAAGGATTTGTGCACATGTGTTGAGGGGTAAGGTAATGCTTTGGTTGTTTATAATGAAAGCGATTGAAATACTTTCATCAGTGTTTCGAACAATCCTAACACTCTTGTAAAATTCAAAAATAAGGACCGGACAAATTTGTTCATCAATTTCCAAGAGACAATCAAAGTTGATTGCCGAAAAGACTTGAGGAATGTCGGTGTTTTCAAGGAAACATTCCTTAACTACACGGCCTTCGTGGATAAGTCGTTTTTTAAGCTTTTTGAAGATTTTGCGATTGCTTTTTGATAGCCCTTTTTTCCGATAGTATCTAGAAAGGTAGTGAACGGTGTCATGATGATCTTGTTGGGTGGCCTTAGGCATGTTTGATCCTAGAAACCAAATATTCTAATTAGGTAAAATTTGTCAAGATGGGTTTATGGGTTTGATTTGTATTAACAATGTTGTTTTAAAAATCTTTGATTATGTAGAACCTTTTTGTAATGAAATTAATTTTATAAAACCCAAGTTCTTCAATTGGTGATAAACATTGAATCTAATTAAAAAGTTTAAAACCATAAACCCTAGGATGGACATGATGATGAATAGAACATATGAGTGTAATTACTTGCAATGATGTTCAAGATTGAGATGCTTGAGAGTATGAAGCCCTAGGGAGATTGAAGAAGAGATTAGGTCGTTTTTGTGTGTTTAGCAAGAGTGAAAAATGGATTGTTTTGGGTTTAGAAAAGCGAGTTACTGATGTATGTGTACACAGTTCCCCTGGATCCCTTGTTTTAGGGATCTGGCTAGTACAACATGTGGGATCCGGCTCTGCAGACAGAAAATGAAGTGTTTTGGATTATTCTTTTTACTTCTAATAAGTTATATAATAACTTATTTTGGAAAAGAACTTGAAGAATGAGATTCATATTTGAATAGACGTTTCGCTAAGGTGTTTTGACGGGAAGGAAGATTGTTTATCAATTATTGGTGAATTAACTATCAAATGTCTATTTTACGATGACGACGTAGGTTTGATAATCTTTCGTGTTTTTAAGAGAATCAAAAAGGAATACTATTCCTGATGATGAGTTAAGATGGAAAGTCGTGAAGAGAGACTTTTTAGAGACTTGCGACTTTGAAGTTAAAGACCTAATTCATGTTTTCATATAGTTTTATATGACTATATTTATATGCACGGTTTTTATCATGAAAAGAAGACACGTATCATCATTTTTTTCACATAAGAATACTATATGTATAGATCAACTAGTTGTGGGTAAGGGAACATACCTTTGTCCTAAACTCTTTTTATGGTTTTTAGAAACCATAGACCCGAAATACTTCATGAGCTTTTAAAGTAATCCATTGTACTTAGTAGAAGTAGGTTGTGATTAATTTTGGGTTCTTCCTTGGGTGTTGGCTTCATTTTTCTTTGGATAGAAAAGAAGTCTTTGGAAGAGTCCAAGCAAGAACATTTCTTAAAGAAAAATTGTTAGAATGATCTATCATTATCCAACATAAAAAAAATTGTTTTAAGAGATTTCCTTCTTTGTAGTTTTCAACCATACACGGATCGTATCAAGTTTTTAAAGTAGAATATACTATAAGAAACTTGGTAACGAAGCTCTGGTACCAATTGTGGAAAACTAGAAGGGGGGTTGAATAGTTTTACCGATTAAAACTTCGTTTTAAACTATTTAGATTGACTTATGTCAATCTATTTGTTATGTGTGTTGGATAGTGATAGATAAGCATATAAGTAAGTAATGCAAGGATAAAGAGTAAGGAAACACAAAACCACGACACGAGTATTTATAGTGGTTCGGCTACAAGGACACCTTCCTTGCCCTACTCCACTCCCCGAGTACCCCACTCGATAGTTTGTAAGCACTACACAACACAAGCTCCTTAATGTGGCGGAGAATTCTTCACAACGTCGCCTACTCTTTATCCGGTACTCGGCTAGACACCGAGTTCTTCCACGAGGTAGAACCACACCTATCACAACGTCGCCTACACTTTATCCGGTACAAGGCTAGATACCAAGTTCCATTACAAAGGAAAAACTACTACCCAACACTACACCACAACACGACTAACCCAAAGGAGACACACTCCTTGATACAACACTAGAAGGATATCAATATCCTTTAACCCAAACTATCTATCTTGTACATCGATGCACCATATCAAATGTACACCCTTGGCACCTTTTACTAATGCCTTCGACACGACCCTTTGATACCTTTCACTAATGCCTTCGACACGACCCTTCGATACCTTTCACTAATGCCGTCAACAAAACACTTCTATGGAAGGAGAAAAGAACTATCAACAAGATACACTTTAGTGGTCTTGATAATGACGAAGCTTAGCAACTCATGACCTTGAGCTTGCACGTCTTCAAGAGATGGTGATATCGCCTTTAAAAGGAACCTAGAGAATCACACAAACATAAAACTACATATAATGATCCTTTGGATCAGAGGTTAGAGATGTTACAATACTAAGAGAGAGTATGTGTAAAAGTGGTGGTGAGCAAGAGAGAAATGGATCACTATTTATAGACAAAAATGTCTACTATCCCACGGTTCCCACGGATCCCTCCCCAGTGGGATCCGGCTACTGGGTCAGCTTAAGTCCGGATTTCGGGTTGCAAACCGGGTTATGGATTATGGGTTATGAACCATGGGCTATGGGTAATGGATTATGGATACCCAACAAGATGCAATGTACCTAGACATTGGGATATGGATCTTGGGTCATGGGTCATGGACATTGGGTCATGGATCATGGATAATACCCAATATGACTTCATGCATGATGTCATGCAATGGGTCATGGGTTATGGATCATGCTCCATGGGTATGGGTTATGGACTTTCGGTTTTACACAACAACATTCATTGTACCTAGTCAATGTGTAGGATATTGGATTTCACATACACATCAAACCATAACACAAAGTGGGAATATAAGTGGAATTCTAGAGAGAGAAAGTTAGAGGTTTAGGGACCTTTAGTGAGAGAAAGAAAATTCTTATTATGAGCTCTAACTCTCTACCTTGGGAGGTAGAGAGTATTTATAGTCTTACATAAAATGCCACACAACGGGCTGTGGATCAGGCATACAGTGGGTAAAGACCCGCCCGTTCTCCACGGTGTTACTTAACTAAATACTACTTAACATAAAATAACTATGACTACGAGCTTTCTAACGATTACATAAAATAACTATGACTAAGTAACGGTGTTACTTAACTAAATACTACTTAACATAAAATAACTATGACTACGAGCTTTCTAACGATTACATATACTTGAGGTGACCGACTTTTTAAGACTTGGAATTTCTAATTCCTAACAATCTCCCCCTAAGGGAGGTCACCTCAAACATATACTAAAATTACATTGAATACAAACAGATATTACATTCACAATTGTTCTTGCATTCTTGATGTAGTACTTTGCTTCGAAGCTCGTAGTCATTGATTCCACTCATTGCATGTTTGGTTAATCCAAGTGGAGGTCTTATACTGATCCACGTGATAATAAATTTTAAGCCAGCTTTTGAGATCATCAGCTAACAGAAATCTCTGAGACATCCATTGTGGTGTTGGTATTATGTGATGTTGTGACATTCGGACCGACATGCTCACATTCTGGATCATGATATCTTCTCATCAGAGTAGCGGAAGCTTTCGTTGATTCATGATATTGGCAGCAGCGTAGCAGAAGCATGGAGTGAAAATATCAGAGTCATTGATGCACTAATCATGATTTCATTTGAGATGAATGTGTTAGGTGAGCATGCGGCTATGGATTGACCGCTTCATTCTGATCAGCTGCAAGCGTAGGACGTACCTGCATACAACAGTTAGCAATAAATCGCACGAAAGTGTCTTTGATCACTTTTGTTGAATTGAGGTACACGGCCCACGGTTCCCCGTTGATAAGTACAAGTACTGCCTGTGATCAGGTATAATTTTGAAGAATTTCCTTGACAGGGTTTCGTAGCTGCTCTAGCTGTTCTCAAACCAGAACGTCTCAAAGAAGACAACACGGAGTGAGTGAACCAGCGAATAGATATTCACTGATTGATGAAAAGATATTTGAAAAACAATCGTGTATTGCTCAATAGAAATTGTTTTTGCAATACAACGAAGGTTTTAATGAACATCAATTATCAATCATAAAAACACCTTTTGATTTGAAATATCCGTACACGGTCGATTTGCTAAAGAAAAGAGTTTTTAAGCACAAAGACCGGTTTTTCAAAGGTATCCGTCAATCCATAAACTGAACCAGGATTGATTCAAAAGATTGAATCTCCCCATTGTTTCTGTTCAGTTGTCACATGGTTGATCTATTTGATAGATCTCACATGCCACCTACCAGGAGCTTGTTAGATGTTGGCTCCAGAAGGCTTTCCATCTTCATTGTGAATATGTATGCATATCACTCAGATGTTCTGGCTATACCACAAGGATAAAGCGTAGGACTCAAGATATAATCTCTCTTTCCACATTATGTGAAACAGAGAGTCTTCATTGAAAGTGTCCTAATGAGATTTATGGATGATCTCTTGGCTCTAGACTCAATATGTGCATATTTGGTTCCTGTGCCGGAGACTAGGGAGAGGGTCTCCTTCTTCAATATCAACAATCTCTAAGAGAAACTCGATATATTATGTAGGTTCCCCGTGAGAATGAAACAAGCCCTTATAAGAGGAACTTGAGTGGTTTGGGAAGTTGAAGTGCAGTGCGTCACTGGGTCCATGACGTCTTGTCTTCAATACCGATGTTACCATCAGTAGCATATGAATTGAACCCGGTTTTTGCCCTAAGGTTGAATATATGGAGGGCTATTTGTTTTCACCCTTTTCTTATTCAATTCTTTTTAATTCTTCAACCCCTTCAGTGCTTACCGAGACTTCATAGCTAGAACCTTGTTGGGTTTATTCCAGTACTAGCTCAGTCTCAGTCCGCACTCTTCCCATATCTCATTTTTCTCCTTTTATCATCATACCTAAGAACTCTACACTAACTAGTTGATAGTCCCTGGGTAGATCCCTCCGGTTCTGGCGGATCATGGGAACAAAAACCTAACCTTATCATCCTTATATCACCGTACATAAAGTAAATTTGGTCGGTCTATTTGGTATTGTTCATCTGCCATTTGAACCAATTGAAAACCATTTGTAAAGTCAATCCAGATACTTGTGATATATTATCAAAACATTTTGTACCTGAATTGTTTTTGATATTTTTAGAACAAGTACTCCCCCTCAACATGTGCATCAAATGTTTGAAATCGTTTTGCACACGGAGGCAAGAGAAAGATTTAACTTCTTTGAATTCTATTTTCTAAAAGATATCAATCATCACTTCCCTAATCAAAACAAGTAGATAAAGCATTTTTGGGAAGAATGAGGTTTTCAAAATTTTGCTCCCCCTCAATATGTGCATCAAGGTTTGAAGAGATTTTTGCACATACTAGAGGGAACATGCACATTGATATAAATTGATTACGTTTAGGATCTTTGTGGTTTAAGATAAATGCTCCCCCTCAACATGTGCATGGAAAATTTGAAATCGTTTGTCACATGTGGGAAGGAGAGCTTGTACATTCTTATAAAACCATTTACCGAATTGTCAGTTTAAATTCAATTTCAATCACAAATTCTCCCCCGATCACAAATATCAAATCATTTGAGATTTGTGATCTCTGTAGATTTAAATTGATTTTGAAAGCTTTTTAAGGAGAATTGTGACTTGATTATGAAAAACGTTTTTGTAGGACCTTACTTTTATCAACCTTATCACAAACCCAACACTTATATCACTATACGCGTAGAAACACGTTAACACAAACACAAACGTTATGCTTAGAAAGAAAGGAAAGATGAGAAAGATGGTGACTTGAATGATATAAAGATCGTGTATATGTGAGATAAAGATGAACACAATAAGTTGTATATTCCAAAGGAAAAACACAAACACACACTTTCAAGCACAAGGAAAGTATAGACATAATCAAGTGGAGCATCATTTGAATGACCACCCCTTAGGGGGAGATTGTTACCCTTAATAGTTTTATTAGAACTTATGGTCATTCACGATTAGGAACTTTGTAACATGTGTTAGATATCGTGATAGAATAGTCAACGGGCTCGTGGACTTGGGCTAAGCTAATTGGTTATAAGTTAAGTTAAGCTAGCCTTATGTATGATGTAATCCAACCCAAGCCCAAACGAGCCCATGGAAAGCCTTTTAGGGCATCAAGTCCCTTGGACTATATAAACCCCTCAAAGTCTCATTTGAGGGGTGTGCTTGAAAGTGTGTGTGTGTGTTTTTCCTTTGGAATATACAACTTATTGTGTTCATCTTTATCTCACATATACACGATCTTTATATCATTCAAGTCACCATCTTTCTCATCTTTCCTTTCTTTCTAAGCATAACGTTTGTGTTTGTGTTAACGTGTTTCTACGCGTATAGTGATATAAGTGTTGGGTTTGTGATAAGGTTGATAAAAGTAAGGTCCTACAATTGGTATCAGAGCCAGGTTCAACAAAAACTCCATATGAAATAGTTAACAACAGAAAACCTGATATCTCTTACTTTCACGTGTTTGGCGCTTTGTGCTATCCGACGAATGACAGAGAAGATCTTGGAAAACTGAAAGCAAAAGGTGATATTGGAATCTTCATTGGATACTCAGATAACTCGAGGGCATTCAGGGTGTACAACAGACGAACTAGGAGGATCATGGAGACGATGAATGTTAAATTTGATGAACTTTCACACATGGCTTCTGAGAGACTCGCTCTAGAACTCGCACTAAACCAGCAGACTTTTGGACACATCAGTTCAGGACTCGTACCTCAAATAGCTCAATCAACTTCGTTTGACAATCCTAAAGAACAAGAATGGGAGAATTTCTTCGAGTTAATGTTCGATGAATACTATGGTGGAACTTCGACAAATGCATCAAACCATCATTCCGCTGCACCCGCTCAAAATCATCCTCCACCACCAACAGAAGATGCATCTACAACGGTCGAAACCAATGCACCAACGCCATCTACATCATCTACATCTACTACAGTTATTGCTACCGTTCTACCAGCAGTTGATGAGCAAAACCAAAACCAAAACGATGCAACGTTAGATAAAGACTTATTTGAAAACCCGTTTGCTACGGAATCAGCTGAATCTTCTTCAAGCTTACGAGAACCATCTAACTCGCATACGTATAACCAACGGTATCCTTCTACTCTGAAGTGGACAAAAGACCACCCAATTGAACAAGTTATTGGTGAACCTTCAAGGCCAATTCAGACGAGATGTCAACTTGCCACCGATTGCGACTTGTGCATTTACCTTTGCTCAATTAGCAATATTGTAACACCCCGACCCGACAAGGGTAAAGATATCACAATACGGTTTCATATCAGAACTTCTAAACAATATACAATAGCGAAAACCTTACAAAAATACTCAAAAGAAAACATAAATAACTAAACTTCAAAATAAATCTAAGATCTCTATGGTCAAATCTTGCTCTCGTCTCTACTCTCAACCCAGATCAGCTATCCCATAAGCTCATCTTGAAATGCTTAAAATACCTGCCGCAGGAAAAGAAAATGCGGCTGAGCTTACAAAGCTCAGTGAACAGATATAACGAAACAAAAACTAAACAAAACAAAATATACGAATGACGAAATCAAAATAAAATAATAATGAGAAAATCTTTTAGGATTCTGTGGAACTCAAACATACAGAAATCCAAACAATCACATAGCAGTTTAAACATCTCATAACACATTAATGACACAAACACAAACACATCAGAACAACCAAACACTCAACATACCAAGAATAACAAATTGTTTATAAGCCAAACGGAAAGTCTAATGACTAACGAAAACAGTTACCAGCAAATGATCATAGCATTCATACAACTCATTAAATCAACATTTAACACTCTTAAATCAATATAGCAGCAGTGAAAATAGCAGTCCAAAACATAGCAATCTCACAAACAAATAGGAACATAGTAGACAACTATAATTAAATAGACCAAACAAAACATAGCATAACCATTAGCAATTATCAAAACAACTATCATAAACTAAACCAGTTCTAAGATCAAATCCTAACATCAGCATAATTAAAACATGGCAGTTCACATAAGCAAATAAAACACTAACGTATAAGCAAAGTTCACAAATTAACTGAACAAATTACACATACTAAACTTATAAAATACTCACTTCACACTAACACATTAATCCCACAGTTCAACGAATTCACATAACAAGAAACCAACATGACATCAGATAATAGCATGCAAATCCCATTTAAACATATTAATCACAACCTAGCATTTTAAACGATAATCACATAAACATACAAAAGCATACACATATACAAGAACATATAATAACTCAGCACCTAATCATAAACATCTGAACATACCAAATCATAATCAGAATACTTAACATAGTAATAACAAATAATGATTTAGTCAACTACCACGAGCCCAAAACATATCATATCAAAACATCATAACTATATAGAAACAAATCTCAAAATAATACGGAGTAGCGAGCTCCCAGAGTTTTATGAAGATGCGTATTGCACACGACATCATTCATCTTAAACATATCATATCAAACAACTGATCAGATCTAGGATGCATCCATACGCCCCACAAACATATATTGGCCATATAATATAACTTAAATTGAGCTCATAACAATATCAGATAAGGGACGTGGTAGAACTTCACTCTACTGCCCTAGAGTCATGTCAAATGGTGCATCACTGACACGGACATGGAACCCCCATGACTAGGTACTATTTGGCTCGGGTGTCATACTAACTTAGGTCAAACAGTTTGTCATAAACGACATAGATCATAATCAACACAAAGTCACAGATATTATATCAAATAGGTCATATAAGGTTCATATTCCACTATTCAGGAGTAGAAGTTTATATCAAAATCACAAATCATACATTCATATCTAGAGGTTCATAATCAAATGTTCATAATCAAACATAGCAAGGTCCAACAAATGTGCTTATCAAAGTCTTCCTAACATAAAGTTCAAATCAGGTATCGCATGGTTCAATAAAACATAAGTTCAGATAACAACAGGCCAAACAATCAGGAAAGGTTTCATAGCAATGGCATTGGAAACCCTAATAAGTAAAATGGAAAGACTAACGAAAGAACATCATAAGGAACCTTTACTGAAAAGGTCAGAATATCTGTACGATAACATAAGTGTCTTAAAGTAAGACAGAATATCCGTACCTTAAAGCAAATGAGAGGAAAGTAAACGAATGTAGGAATACGAAGATGTTACGTCGCGTCTCCTTCAACGAATCTACACGGATTATGATTTATTTAATACTTATTAGCATCATTAATGTTATAACGGATTAATTTCATTAATACTTTTAGAGTTGTCAGAATATTCTCATTTTAGTGACAAAAGAAATTTCACCCTTTTAAAGTATAAATCACCCATTAGCCAAACTTAGGATTACAAATTACACCCTTGACATCTTTACTTTCACGATCTAACCTTATATTATCAGATTTTACCATTTTAGCCCAAAGGTTTTAGAATTTACAAAACATACCCTTTTTAATTTAATACAATTTGAATGGCCCTCTAAATATCCAAAATTACATGTTTAACCCCCACACTTATTTTTTATACGTTTAGTACCTTTATTTTACTGTTCACAAAAATAACCTTTAAGTTTCATAATTTACAAAACCAACCCAAAACTTTTATGTAAAACCGAATAGTGCATAATTCAAGCACAAGCCCTAAACCTAGGTTTAACCCATCATTAGCTCATCATTATTACTTCATTAATTATCCTTAATGATAACAACAAAACCCTAGTTCATGTAAACCCTAATCGCCCCTTTTTAAATCCTTTCCTTTTTTAGGCGTTATCGAGCAAGAAAACCCAAGACAATTTACACAAGCTTCAAATTCACAATCATGTATTTTATTCAGGTTGTATAACATGTAAGAGCTTCTGTAAAAATCAATTCATGGTCTTAAAAATTATTATACGCTCATTCGTTATTTTTATACGCTTTTAGGGTTTTAATTCCAAATAATTCCATACAACTTATTAAACATGCATGGCTAATTTTTACGTGTTCTATATGACTTGTAGGACTGGAAGTAACATTAGAAACATACCCTTGATGAGCTTTGGTCGTTAGAACAAAAGAAACCAAAAGTTTCACTCGCCGAAACCCTAACCAACCTAAAAACTAACCACGATCGAAGCAGCACCTTAGAACCTCGAACACGATTTTTAACACCTTCTTTACCTTCAAACTCGTCCAAGAAAAATAGTTTCAGGCCTTGGGAACTGGAAGTCGAATTTAGTAGGGTTTTGGAGTTGGTTTAGGTTTTAATCGGTGATTAAGGATGGAATGAACCGTATATTATGTATATATATAATATTCCAATTTTCTTGTGGGCTTTATAATGTATTGGACTTAAAATAAATGGATTCTAAATTTTATAAATTTATATTGGGCTTTTATTCTTTTATAAACTAAATAAATATATTCGGCTAATTATATAAAATACAAAACTGATTTTATAAAATTATAAACTATAAAACTTAACGTTACAAAGTCTTTAAAATTTATTTGGGTCATATGTGATATTTCTTAAAAATTTTCTGAATATACATAGCTTATTTGGTATCCTTTTTAAATTAATTATTCATACTTTTGATCATAAGGGTATTTTGGTCTTTTTGTGAATTTTAGAAATTCAGGTATTACAAATATAGAGCCAAAGAACATTCGCGAGGTAATGGCAGAACCTGCATGGATAGAAGCGATGCAGGAGGAACTTCTCCAATACCGTCTACATGACTCTTGGGAAATAGTTCCAAGACCCATTGACGTTCGCGTCATTGATCTCAAATGGTTATGGAAGAACAAAAGGGATGAAGAAATGACTGTCATTCGCAACAAAGCTCGTCTTGTGGCCAAAGGATACAGACAAGAGGAAGGGATAGACTTTGAAGAGTCATTCGCGCCGGTAGCTCGACTTGAAGCAGTCAGGATATTCTTAGCCTATGCAGCTCACAAAAGCATCACGGTTTATCAGATGGACATTAAGACCGCGTTCTTGAATGGAACTCTGAAAGAAGAAGTGTACGTGAGTCAGCCAGAAGGCTTCGTAGACATGGAACATCCAGACTACGTCTACAAACTCAAAAAGGCAATCTATGGTTTGAAACAAGCTCCGAGAGCGTGGTATGACGAACTGTCCTCTTTCCTTATCCAAAACAATTTCACCAAAGGAACAGTTGATCCTACCTTGTTTACACAAAAATGCAAAAACGACATTTTGATTGTTCAGATTTACGTGGACGACATCATCTTTGGGTCCACTAATCCGAATCTTTCAAAACATTTTGAAAATCTCATGAAAAGAAAATTTGAAATGTCCATGATGGGGGAACTAAAATTCTTTCTTGGTTTACAAATACATCAATCCCCTCATGGAATTTTTATAAATCAAGCTAAATACACAACTGAGATTTTGAAAAATCATGGTATGGATAATTGTGATTCGGTCGGAACACCAATGGTAACTTCACCAAAAATTGGAGCCGATTTGTTTGGGAAACCTATTGATCCGAAGAAATATCGGAGCATGATTGGTTCTCTCATGTACCTCACTGCTAGTCGACCAGATATTCATTTTGTTGTTTGCTTATTAGCACGGTTTCAGGCAAAGCCTACCGAACTGCACCTCAAAGAGGTTAAACGGATCTTTCGGTACCTGAAGACATCCATTCACATGGGACTTTGGTATCCGAAGGAATCCGGATTTGATCTAATTGCCTTTTCAGATGCGGACCACGCAGGTGATCAAGTTATAGCAAAAAGTACATCTGGAGGAGCATAATTTTTGGGTGAAAAGTTAGTAAGCTGGTCTTCAAAGAAACAAGATTGCACTGCACTTTCAACCGCTGAAGCTGAGTATGTGTCTCTATCTGCGTGTTGTGCTCAAGTTCTATGGATGAGAACACAACTCACAGATTATGGCTTTACTTTCGATAAAATACCTATGTATTGTGACTCGAAAAGTGGCATAGCCATATCATGCAATCTTGTTCATCACTCAAAGACTAAGCATATCAGAGTCCGCTATCACTTCATCAAAGAGTACGTCGAAAATGGTACTGTTGAATTATTCTTCGTGAAGACAGATTACCAACTCGCCGATCTATTAACTAAAGCCCTTCCAAAAGAAAGGTTTGACTATTTAGTTCGACGAATTGGAATGCGAAGCCTAACCCCTGAGGAGTTAGAACGTCTTCTTGAATCTTCTTGAAAATGATTTTCCAAAAAGCTTAGCTGTAAATATTTTTGAAAAACAAAAACAAAATATAAAAATATAAAACTTTCAAAAATACAAAAACAATATAAAATCAAAAATCCAAAAATATTCCTCTCATGACATGTCTCTTGTATAATCAATATTTCGTACGTTTCTAGAAATGTCATTCAACAATGATACGGGCATGTACAGATGCTTGAGCGAGAGTTCTTTATTGTTTTCTAAAACATGTCGTTTCTCAAAATTTCTTCAAAAATGGCTTTTGTATCCTTCAGTATGAAACCCGGACCAAAATGATGACTTTTGATTATTTACAAATCAAAACTCGTGTTTTTTAATGAAAATCACAAGTGTACGCTTCAGTGCACTACATTTAAAAATGGTGAGAAATCATCATCATCTTGAGCACCTTTTCAAGATTGTTCAAAAAGATTTTTCAAAATCTTTCAAAATATTTTGTGCTCAAGATAACTCCCTCTAAAACCCTTTAATTGATTATGCTTTATTAAAGGGGGAGTATAAAACAAAATGTTCCAAATTCATGCTTATATCATATCCGTTTGTCTCCCCAAAAGATTCTAAAATGATTTTTAATCCGTGAATATCAAAAATATCACGATTATGCTATTTTTGAGGGGGAGGAGACGTGATTAAAATGTGATAAAAAATGTTTAATGATCGGTGTTTGAATCTCAAAAAGAGCTCGACTCAGTCGTAACCATTGAATTGACGAGGAATCATGTACCATCTCGAGAAACTTTCTATGGACTTGACCAAGACGGGTAATAATTTCAAGCTAGTTCTCTAGTGATGTAAACATGTCTCGAATCAGTCTAGTTCATTTAAATTCGATCAATTTAAAACGTGCGAACTCTACCCTCTATGTGCAGATTTCTGTCAAAACTTATAAGCACATGTGAAGGGGGAGTGTTTCTGAAAATATAAAACTCACGGAGTGTTTCAAACATGTTTTCTATCATAAACACTCTGTGATATTTTCAAGAAAAATGGTTTTGTGGCAACAATAGGACAGTCATGGAGTTATAAGGTGACTAAGGATAGGAAATCCGTCCTATGATCCGCCAGAGCCGGAGGGATCTACCCAAGGACACCACCAATAGTTAGAACTAGAAGTCCTTAGGAATGATTGAAAAAAGGAGTAATGTGAGAAAGGAGAAAGAAGGGGTTGAAGAATTAAAAAGAAATATAATGAAAAAGGGTGAAAAGAAATAGCCCTCCATATTCAACCTTAGGGCAGAAACCGGGTTCAATACATATGCCACTAGTTGACACTGGTATTGAAGACAAAGACGTCATGGACCCAGTGACGTACTGCACTAAACCTTCTAGCCACTCAATTCCTCGTAAAAGGGATTTGTTTCATTCTCACTGGGAACCCTACATAATCTATCGACTTTTTCTTAGAGATCGTTGGTATTGAAGAAGGAGACCCTCTCCCTAGTCTCCGCTCAGGAAACCAAAATGCAATATTGAGTCTAGACCCACGAGATTCATCAAAAGATCTCATAGGAACACTTGACATGACATCGCTTGTTGTTCATCAATAAGGACACAAGTGATATATTCTAGAGTCCTACGCATATCTTAGCAATCTGCCAGAACATTTATGAGAAGTTTCACAATTTTGATTCTTCAGTGATTGAATGGAAACTCCTGCCAGGGTCAACATCAAGCAGCCCTAACAGCAGGTCACTTCGGTAACTCCCCGTGGATTACGCTTAGTGTATCTCAAATGGTCTACAGTCGTGGGGTGATGCTTCGGTGTACCTCAGCGACTCATCTGAACTGTAGGTGTATTTCGGTACATCGCGTTATCGCACTTGTTGGACTCCAGTTCAGGAATGGCCTCTGTGAGAATTAGAGACGTGTTTTCACACTATGCTGTTAACACCCTCAAAATTCAAACTTGTAAGTGCCGGAATCCGCTTATTACTAACCTGTTTTATGTTTTTCTTCTTATGGAAGCTCCGGAGCGGATTGATCGTGCAGACTCTCCACATGCTCATACCAACAACACATGAAAGTTCTCATCAGAATCAAAGGCTACTCAAAGTTAAAGATGATTCTTCGTCAATGTCAAAGAATCTACAAAGTTTAAAGACTCGAGAACCACATCATTGGTAACCAAAAGACAAATAGAAGTGTGAGCATGGTGGAGAAAGACGTGGAGATACCTAACCAACGAAGTTGACAACGGCAGACAACCACATTATCTGATCACAAAGCATGAAGGAACAAAGAATCAAGACTATTCTATATCTACACGCAAAGTTCAAGCTCAAGGAAAGTATAGACCTAATCAAGTGGAGAATCATTTGAATGACCACCCCTTAGGGGGAGATTGTTAGCCTTAATAGTTTTATTAGAAGTGATGGTCATTCACGATTAGGAACTTTGTAACGTGTGTTAGATATCGTGATAGAATAGTCAACGGGCTCGTGGACTTGGGCTAAGGTAATTGGTTATAAGTTAAGTTAAGCTAGCCTTATGTATGATGTAATCCAACCCAAGCCCAAACGAGCCCATGGAAAGCCTTTTAGGGCATCAAGTCCCTTGGACTATATAAACCCCTCAAAGTCTCATTTGAGGGGTGTGCTTGAAAGTGTGTGTGTGTGTTTTTCCTTTGGAATATACAACTTATTGTGTTCATCTTTATCTCACATATACGCGATCTTTATATCATTCAAGTCACCATCTTTCTCATCTTTATTTCATCTTCACGCATAGTTTGTGTTTGTGTTAACGAGATATAAGTGTTGAGTTTGTGATAAGGTTGATAAAAGTAAGGTCCTACAGTTTTAGCTGACAAGAATCGGATATTAAGACTTTAAACTCCATTGATTAAACATGCATGAATAACTTTTGAAAACAATTGAATGACAAATAACTTTTTAATTTAATTGAAATCATTCTCCCCCTCAATCAATGACATAGGTTGTTGATTGAGAGATAGATATTTTGACAAATAAATCCAGATGATTATCAAAAATAGAGTCCGAGTTATTTTTCAAAGCAGTTTAGTTTTCAGCAGAAAAATGTTTATAGAATCAGAGCATGGAATTTGAAAACATGATAAAGCATGACTCTGTTCTTTCTTTGAAAAGCGGGTTACTGCCTGAAATGACAATAAACCATTTATTCTCTTTCTCCCAAAAATATTTTTTTGATTTTTTTTTTAAAATAAAAATTCGAACAATATCTAAAGCCCCGTGTCATTCTTTGAATGACAGCACAAAGATCGTAGATATTATCGAATCGAGAAAAACATGACAAAAAGACAATAATTTTTTTTTCTTCTTTTTTTTTTTCAAATTTTTATGGATTTTGAAAGTTTTATATTTTTCTATTAGATTTTTGAAGGTTTTATAATTTTGTATTTTGTTTTTCGAATAGATATTTACAAGAGATAGATGAAGGAAACCTTTTACTCCACGTCTTCCTCCTGAAGGCGTTTAAGTGTTTCTGGTTGAAGGCTTTTCAAGCCAAGTCGTGGAAGAATAAAATCGAAACGTTCTCTTGGAAGAGCTTTGGTGAAGATGTCTGCTAACTGGTATTCAGACCTCACAAAATAGAGTTCCACCACACCTTTTTCCACTTGTTCCCTGATAAAATGATGTCGAATGTCGATATGCTTAGCTCTTGAGTGTTGAACGTTATTGCATGAAAGAGCAATAGCACTTTTATTATCACAGTACAGAAGATTTTGTTGAATACAAAGCCATAGTCAGTTAATTGAGATCTCATCCAAAGGATTTGAGCACAACAAGATGACATGGCTATGTATTCTGCCTCTGTAGAGGAAATAGAAGTACTCATTTGCTTCTTTGAAGACCAGCTCACAAGCTTATCACCCAAAAACTGAGCACCTCCAGACGTACTTCGACGAGTATCTTGACATCCTGCATGATCAGCATCTGCATAGGCTGTTAGTGACATACCGGTGTCCTTCGGGTACCAAAGTCCCATATTGATGGTTCCTTGGAGATACCGAAAGACCCGTTTAACCGCTTCAAGGTGCCTTTTAGTAGGCTTAGCCTGGTATCTAGCACACATGCAAACAGCGAACAAGATGTCTGGTCTACTAGCAGTGAGGTACATCAGGGATCCAATCATACTACGACATTTCGTTTGGTCAATCATGATCCCTGAGTGGTCCTCATCTAGTTTGGTTCGATCAATCATGGGAGTGTCAACAGGGTCACTTGAATCAAATCCAAATTTCTTTAAGATCTCAGTTGCATATTTAGATTGATTTATGAAAATGCCTCCGGGACTTTGTGAAATTTGTAATCCCAAGAAAAATGACATTTGTCCCATCATTGACATTTGAAATTTTGAACTCATTTCATTTGAAAAACGGTCAGACTCATTGGGGTCAGTCGAGGCAAAGATGATATCATCAACATAAATTTAAACATGAATTAAATGTTTGCCTGACTTCCTGGTGAACAATGTTGGATCAACTGCTCCTTTGCTAAATCCGGTAGATAGAAGAAACTTTGACAGTGTATCATACCATGACCTTGGAGCTTGCTTGAAACCGTAAAGAGCCTTCTTCAAACGATAAACGTGAGTAGGATGCTCTTGATTCACAAATCCTTCAGGTTGGCTGATGATTGTACAAAAGATTGCACTACCAGGCTTCGATGAGGATCAAAGTAATGAGGGGTGTATGTTCTAGCCAAGACTTGCTTGTAACCTGAGAATAAGAAATATGAAACACTACGTTAAGTGATTGCGCAGGGGTAGGACCCTGCGAACCACCTCCGGCGTGAGAGTAAGTATGAGTTATGGTTGTATAAGTGTGTGAAAGTAAAGAGATGAGTGTGAAATGAGCATACCATAATCCATTGCCCGTCCAACCTATTTATAGTGAGTGAAATAGGGTTGAGAGCACTTCTGCTTGAATGTCGGAGATCATGGGGGCGTCCCATGATTGTGGGTAACCGCTAGGGCTTAGTGACCCACGTTCTCAGACTTGACGGGGAAGCCAAGAGAGAGAGGGAGATTGTGGGTTTGACCAAGTCAGGAGGTTCCTTATCCATTGTTCCTTCGTCAACCATACCCCGAAGGGCTTAGGGCTGCGAATGGCGAATTCCCCTTAGGTAACCTTCGTGCCAACGAATGGTTTGACGCCTATGGATATTTCAGAATCCTAACTTGGGCCTTCGTATAGAAGGGCTTCGACACGTCTCGGAGGAGTGTCCTTCGAGCTACTCGGAGGGTACATCATCAAGCCCCCCAGTCGAAAGTGATGCATATGAGCGAGGAGGCATTGCTTTCGACTTCATTCTTCGAAAAAACACCATCATGCTGCTAATTATGCTAGTTGGGAGGTAACTACGCAACTAAACAAGCGCATTCAATGCTAATTAAATCATCCAACTGCCCGCTACAGTGATCACTTATCCCCATGTAACCCGGAGACCAAAAGTCTTTAAAATTTAAAAAGTGGCTTGGCTTGGATAAGAATAATCTAGATGGACACGTGTATGAATTAGGAGACGGTAAAAAGGGGTATTTAAGGGGAATATGATGAAACCCTAAAATACTTTTACTCTCTCCGTCTTCATTTACACGCAGTAAACTTTCAAGCGCCCCATCTTCGAAAACCAAGGTAAACACTTTTCTCCTCTTGTAGATTGTTTCAAAAAACATGGATTCTAAGTTTATTATAAAACAACAAAATTGCACTTTGTCTGTTAAAGATTTGCATGATCATTTAGCCGATTATCCTATTCCAATAGAACATAAAGTGATGTTACCCAAACCCACTCAGGGTATCTTTGATGCCCCTCCAGGTTTCGTAGGGTTGTATACCCATGCATTTAGTCACTCAAACCTTAGGATTCCGCTGCACCCATTGATTTTGGAATTTATGCAGTACTATAAAGTTCATATCTCTAGATTCAATCCTTTTGGGTTTGCCAAATTGACTACATTCATAGTGATGTGCAAAGCCTACGGATATGAACCAACCTTGACAGTTTTAAGAGGATTCTTGAACTTGTACCCCGGGGGCAATTGGTTGACACTAGCAAAAAGACCTGAGCCAGATGTACCCAATCTGTTTGAGAAAGTGTACACAAACATATCGGGTTGGAAGGGTAGCTTTTTCTACGTGCAAGACACTATTGTTCCCCCTACATATTCAGAGCTGCTGAACAAGGAGAATAGGTATAATGCTAAACGGTATAATGACCCCCTGCCCTACGAGGTTCGGAGTGATCCTTGTTACCTGCGTTTGGCAAAGTACCCTGTGGATGTGCAAGTATTCCCTGAAGCCATCTTATACATGGCTGGGATTGCTCAGAGTTGGGAGGGGTCTCCCAAGAAGCCTATGATCATATACCAAGGACAAAGTATGTTTATCCACTTTTATATAAATAGGACCAATGTAGCACTGATATTTATTTCTTTTTGCTTCTATTTTGCAGAGATGTCGTTTAGAAACTTCATGTTCCAAGAATTTGATGAAGATTTAAGTTTCATGCCTGCGGAGAAAGCTGAGGAGTCTTATGGCGTTGGTTCCCCTTCAAAATCTGTGAATAACAATGAGGTAAGCATTCCGAAGCCAGAGCCTATTTCATCAGCACCCCCACAATCTGCTGTGGAGGGCACATCCCAACTGGTGGAGAACATTGCTGACTCGGACGATCCTGCGGATGAGGATGTCCCTGTCGTTGGTTCAACAGGAATAGCTGATAGGCTAAAGAGTAGGAAAGGGACAGCGGCCAAGGCTGTGAAATCCACCAACAAAAGGAAGAATCCCCTGCCTACCTCTAGGAGTAGAATTGTGAAGCATAAAAGTACCGAGGGCAGAAAGCTTATCAAGTCTGCCTTCGAATTGCCCGATGAATCCGTTGAGGTTCATGGTAAGTATTTTTGTCTTATGAGACATTGTGAAGGTAAAAATATAACTGTTATGCTAACCTGTGTATATTTTGTTGCTCGTAGGTCTTCTAGAGACGAAGGAGCTTCCAAATGCCTTAGCCTGTCATCGGATTGTTGTCCATGTGACCCCTCCACAGTGGAAGAGTATGCTAGAGAACATGTCTATTGAGAAGTTCTGTGACATGCATGATAATGGGGTTGTGAGGCAGGCGGTGATGGATAATCACTTGAATGCCCAGACCAGGGGGTTGCTCAGAACCGTGGCCAAGATGGAAGCAAAGTGTGACGAGATTGAGGGGAACGTTGAGAAGAACCCCGTCGTCCAAGACCTTCGAGAAAAGATAGCTCAGTTGACCGTGGAACGTGGCAATCTCAAACTAGAAGAAGCCAAGGTTATTACTCTCACTGGTCAGAATGCTGCTCTCGAGGCTAAGTGCGCTGGGTTGGAAAGTGAGAGGGTTAGGCTTGGAGAGGTAGAGGTAAAGTTGAGGGAGGAGATCGATGGCCTGCAAATGAGGTATAAGATGCTGCAGAAAGATCGTGCAGAAGTTGTTTCGAAGGTGGTGCCTTACATAGCCATGGAACTCTACCATAGTGACGAGCTGGGAGCTCAGATGTGGAAGGTCATCAAGTCAGCCTTATTTCATGGACGGTGTTTGGCTCTGGAGGAGGCCACCAAAACGGGTAAGCCTGTGGACCTCTCTAAGATTGAATGTTATCGTCCCACTTCGAAGGCTGAATATGATGAGGCAGGAAATGCATTTGCAACTGCAGAGTACTCCTTCCTTGCTGAGGCAATCAAAGATCCAATGGCACCCCTTGAAGATCTCCTGTCTAAGAAACCTCGGAAACTGAAGCCTACCACCCCAACCAAGAAGACCATGTCTACTAAGCCAGTCTCAGTGCAACCCTCCTCCACTCCCTCTCCGAAGAAACAAGAATGAAGGCTGCTCTGTTAGCAGTAATTTGGTTCCAAAGGGTGGCATGTACCCTTAAGACAATTTAGTGTATGTGACAATGTGTGTCTTGTTTCCCAAACAATTTAAATGCTTGTGATGTATGGCCATGGGCCAAGAACAATTTGACGGGAGTCTAGGCTCCTTATGCAGGTATAAGGGCAGTAGCCCGTATTTTGAATGCAATAGTGTAGAGGACATACCTCTACATACTTAGCTTAAGTTTGTTATGTAAACTTCTCTTACGCCATTTTTGCGACGCTTAAATTTTACAACCTAAGGTTCAACAACCTCATTGTGTGTAAATTACAACACCAAGAATATAATGGCCAACTTGACCATTGACAGAGGGTCGCGACCCACTCTATCTCAAATCCTTTACATAGCATGGCTTTGTTAAAAAAAAATTTTTTTTTACAAGCGCCAAAATCTACTAGGAGAGTTAATGTGAATGTTTAAGTTGGCTTTGAATAATAAGGCATATGTTACACCTCAAGCCATTCGACATTGAAACTCATTAACGACTTGGTTGAACAAATCTTTGTGTTTAAGAAACGAAGCAAGAGATTTGTGGGAAATGTCTTATTTATCATTGAATTGGTAGGGAGGATTACATCATTCTTGAAATGAAAACTAAGACAACTACCAATAATGTGTGCTTTCCCTTGAGAAGCTTTTGATTACAAGAAAAAAGTTAAAGTACTTTTTAAACATAGAACTTTCGAAGGTTCGTACCATTCCATGTCCTGTCGATGGGTTCTCCGAGAAGAGTGGCCAATTTGTATGCTCCATTGCCGTAGGCCTCAGCTACCATGTAGGGTCCTTCCCAAGTTGGTCCCAGTTTTCCCTGATACTCTGCTTTGCTTGCACTGTTGAGGCGCAGTACATATTCTCCGGGCTTGAAAGTGGAAGGTCTGACCCTTTTGTTATAGTATCCTTCGATCTTATGTTTGTGTATTGCTTCTCGGATGGAGGCTATTTCTCTCCTTTCTTCTAGGAGATCAAGGTTTTCCCTGATCCTATCGTCATTTTGGGAGGCATCACACGTTGCCACACGCTCCGTGTGTACAATTAGTTCCGAAGGGATGACCGCTTCTGTTCCGTATGTTAGGCTGAAGGGGGTTTCTCCGTTGCTTGACTTAGGATGTGTCCGGTGAGCCCATAAGACTTAAGGGAGCTCGTCTACCTATCCATGATGAGTTCGACCTAGCCTTTTCTCGATCCCTTTGATGATTTCTCTGTTTGTAACCTCCACTTGTCCATTACCTTGTGGGTGATAGACGGATGTCCAGGATTGCTTTATGTTGAGCCCTTGACAGAAGTCATAGAAGACTCCTTCGACAAACTGTTTCCCGTTGTCAGATATGATGATGTGGGGTACTCCGAATCTGCACACAATGTGTTCCCATACAAACTTCTCGATCTGTCTTCCTGTCACCGAGGCTAGGGGTTTTGCTTCCACCCACTTGGTGAAGTAGTCGATCGCTACTAGCAAGAACTTGACTCCTCCAGGAGCTATAGGCATAGGCCCTACAATATCGATGCCCCACTGGGAGAAAGGCCACGCGGATGTCACACTTGTCATATCTTGCTTCGGCATTTTTGGAACGTTTGAGTGTATCTGACAAGCTTCACACTTGAGGATGATTTCGGTTGCGTCCCTGTGCATCGAGGGCCAATAGTAGGCCAACTTCATTATCTTCGAGACAACTGAGCGAGGTCCTGCATGGAGACCGCAAGATCCTTCATGGACTTCGGCTATGATGCTCGAAGCTTGCTTGTGGCCTACGCATCGTAACCAAGGTGACAAAAACGACCTCTTATATAGGGTTTCCCCTATTAGCCGGTACTGCGGGGACTTAACCCGAATCTTTCTTGCAAGCTTGGGATCTTCAGGGAGAAGACCACTTATCAAATATTCTTTTATTGGAGTCATCCATGTCTCTCCTTCTTCGTGAATCACATCGGCGACCTCTTTGAGAACGATGGATCTTTCAGGAAGGACTTCCACGAGAACCTCCTTAGTGAGATGAGCGAAAGCAATGGATTCTAGCTTGCTTAATGCGTCTGCCTTTTTGTTCTGGTTCCGACGAACATGTTGGATGGTGTAAGAGTTGAAGTTTTCGAGCATCTCTTTTGTCTTTTCCAAGTACTGTTTGATGACGGGTTGCCTTGCTTCGTAGGAACCTGTCACTTGGTTTGCCACCAATTGGGAATCTACGAAGACAGCGAGAGCTTTGACCTCCATATCTTTGGCTAGTCGGAGTCTTGGTAGTAGC
The DNA here is from genome assembly GCA_019973895.1 of Chrysanthemum seticuspe. NCBI lineage: Eukaryota > Viridiplantae > Streptophyta > Magnoliopsida > Asterales > Asteraceae > Chrysanthemum > Chrysanthemum seticuspe. The sequence continues at coordinate 194,932,466 of BPTQ01000008.1, forward strand.
GCTTCGTATTCCGCTTCGTTGTTTGTGGCTTCGAACTCATACCGAAGAGCATATGTATGCTCCTTCCCTTCAGGACTGACTAACATTAGACCTGCTCCGGAGCCATCGGAACTGGATGCTCCATCTGTCTAAAGCTTCCATTCAACCTGCACTTGAGAAAGATTAGTTTTGGGCTTTTCCTTTTCTTCATTGGGTCCGGAAGGTGTTTCTGCCAAGAAGTCTGCAAGGATTTGCCCTTTGATAGAACTACGTCCTTTAAACTCGATTTCATGTTCTCCGAGTTCAATAGCCCATTTAGCCACCCTTCCAGACTTTTCAGGTTTAGACAAGATCTGCTTCAGTGGCTTATCGGTTAAGACTGTAATTGGGTGGGCCAGGAAATAGCGTCGGAGCCTCCTTGCTGCGTAAATTAAGGCGAGCACTAACTTCTCCAAGGTTGGGTAGTTGACCTCCGCTCCTTGTAGGACCCTGCTAACAAAGTAAATTGGGATCTGTCGCTTTTCTCTCTCTGCCATAAGGACTGCGCTAATACTTTCTGCTGAGGATGCCAAGTACATAAACAACACTTCGCCTTTGATTGGGGCTGTAAGTGTTGGAATTATTTCAATGAACTCCTTCATCTTCTGAAAGGCTACTTCAGCGTCCTGGCTCCATTGGAAAGTTTTCTTGTCCGCACCTCCTTTGAGTGTCTTGAAGAAGGGTAGGGAACTGTCAGCTCCTTTCGACAAAAATTGACTTAAGGCTGCCAACTTCCCATTCAGGCTCTGCACATCTTTTAGACACTTAGGGGCTTGGAGATCGGAGATGGCTTTGACCTTAGAGGGATTAGCTCGTATCCCCTGCTTAGTGATCAAATGTCCTAAGAATTGTCCTTCCTCGACACCGAAGGAGCATTTCTTAGGGTTCAGCTTCATGTTGATTGCCCGGAACTGATCGAATGTTTCCTGTACATCAAGGAGTAGGTCCTCCTCAGACTTGCTCTTGATAACCATGTCATCAATGTAGGCTTCGAGATTCCTGCCTATCTGTTTGTTGAAGGCTTTATCTACGAGACGTTGGTAAGTAGCCCCTGCGTTCTTCAAACCGAAGGGCATCTTTCTGTAAAAGTAGACACCTTTACTTGTGTAGAAGGCTGTCTTTTCCTCTTCCTCCTTGGCCATCTGGATCTGATGGTACCCTTTGTAGGCATCTAAGAAGCATTTTAACCGGAAACCTGCCAAGGATTCTACCTTCCAGTCGATTTCGGGTAGGGGGTAGCAATCCTTAGGGCATGCTTTGTTGATGTCAGTGAAATCCACGCACATGCGCCACCCTCCGTCGCTCTTTTTTACCAGCACTGGGTTGGCCACCCAAGTTTGGTATTTAACCTCCCTCAGGATGCCTGCTTGTGTAAGTTCATCAACTTCTTTGCAAGCTGCAACGTTTCTCTCGGGGGCAAGGCTTCTCCTTTTCTGCTTTATGGGCTCAATGTGCTTGTACTCATTGAGTTTATGCTCCGTTACGAAGGACTGACCATCTATCAGCAATGTTCTTGGAACACTTGTCATGTCAGAATATTTCCAAGCAAAAACATCAAGGTTAGTATGTAACAGTTCTGTGAGCTTCGCCTTGATGTTCGCCGGGAGTTGCTTCCCTACTACCACTGTCTGTTCACGATAGCTAGGGTTTACGACAACTCGCTCCTCTGCATCTGTACAACTAAGAATTGCCATCGGAGGCTCCTCCGATTCCTCTCTGATCTTTTTGACACCATATACACCCTTATCCGCTCCATAACTAGAATGAACAGTTCCTACTCCAAAGGGGGTTTGGAACTTAATACCAGCATGTATAGTAGAGACAACAATTCCCATTTTTTGCATAGCTGTTCTCCCTATTAATAAATTATAAGGAGAATCTGACCTTACGATGACGAAAATGAATGTCTCCGTGCGGGATAAGGGGCCTTCGCCTATGGTGATTTCCAACGGTACTTCTCCCAGAGGCCATGAGTGTTCTCCAGCGAACCCTACTAGCGGTGCCTTCGAGTCGACCCTCTGTGAGCGTATAGATGACTTGAGCTTTAGGAAACAATGCTCGTAGATGATTTCGCAGGAGCTTCCGCAATCCATATACGCTCGGTTCACTTCCCTGTTGGATATGTGTACCTTGATGATCACGGGATTGGTCGAAGGTGTCTGCCCTAATATGTGGGGAAAGGTTATTTCCCCTACACTTCCTAACTCTTCTTCTGCTTCCTTCCTTTTTAAAGTGGTATCGCTTTTGTGTACCATTAGTATCGGAGCTTCTGCGGGCGTAGTTTCCTTCTTGTTCCCCTTCCATTCTCCCACCTGAGTGTCAGAGAATTTGTCCTTTCCCTTCTGTATGCCTTTGACCAGGTGTGCTAACTGTCCGGACCGTACCGCCTCTTCGATCTGCTTCTTTAATTCCCTGCAGTTGTTCGTGTCATGTCCATGATCTTCATGGAAATGGCAGTACTTGGACATGTCTCTGGCCTTGCCTCGTGTTATCATCCGAGGTGGGGGATCGAAGGATTTTGCGGCCTTCTCTGTTGCTAGGATTTCTCGGGGAGTTTAACCAAGTTTGCCAAAAATCCATGGTTCGAGCCTTTGTTGTAGGGGGTGAAGCGATCTCTGTTCTTCTTCTTGTTTTTGGATCCTTCCCAGGAGGACCCTCTAGAGAATTTGTCAGACGCTTCCCTTGGCTCTATCGGAGCCCCGTTTGCTGCTACCTCCTTTGACTCAATCCAGGTGTAAGCCTTCTTAATCAAGGCCTTGTAGGTGTTGGGAAGATCGGTGGATAGGAATTCCACCAAGCTTCGAGTTCGGAGGCCATGTACGAAACCGGAGATCCTCTGATCTTCGTGTAGACCCAGAATCTGCAAAGTTTCATCAGTGTATCTGGTAACGAAGGCCCTCGTGCTTTCGTTGTCCCTTTGTTTGATGGTGTGCATGGTTAAGTGAGTTTTGGTGTGCTTCTTCTGCTGGCTAAAGTGTAACCGGAACTTAGCCTTAAGATCATCTAGACTCACAATGCTTCCCAGGTTCTGTCCGTTCCACCATATTCTTGCGGAGTCTCTGAGCGTGTGAGTGAACATACGGCATGCTACCGGCATGACCCACTTTTGCATTTTGATAGCGCCTTCGAATAAGTGGAGAAAGTTATCGGGATCACCTTTTCCATCGTAGGTGCCTATATGAGTAGGCATCTTTACGCTGTCAGGTAAAGGGTAGTCCTCGATCCATTTCACGAAGGGTGTGCAAGCTCCAGAGGCTTCGGCACCATAAGGGTTGTACGGAGGTGGATAAACAGGTGTAGGGTTATACGGGTTAGGAAATGGTTGTAAATAGGTAGGGTATGCAGTGGAAGTTTGGTACGAAGGGTATATTTCCATCGATTGTGTAGGAATCTGTCCGTAGGGCATCTGCTGGTAATTCTGGTTTGGGATTGAACCATTTGGAGGGTAAGTGTTGTAGGTTTGAGTAGGTAAGTAGGGATTCATTCCCGGAGGGGGTAATCGGTTCATGTTGGAGTAGGGAGATGGGTCTTCGATACTCGAAACATAAGAGGGTGGTACTGGAGCCCCCGCCCCTTCTCTTCCCAAATGTGCTGCTAGAAGAGGAGGCAGGTTTACCCCTCCATTTCGTACTGGGTTGCTTCCTCCGTTGGAGTTCTCGCTCCTCCTTTCACCATGCATTCTGTCCCTTCTACCCGGATTTCCTCCGAGTCCTTCTTCAAAACCCACAGTCCTTCCATTTGACCTTTTAACGGAAGGGGAACCATTTCGTAGGGCCGAGTGTCCCCTGCCCATAGGTTGAGGCATGTCCTCTACTTCAATCTCCTCGTCATACTCCTCGCTGGAGTATTCCAACTCCCTCCGCATTTCTGTGTTACGAACTTGTTTCTTGTGAGCCCTTAGCAAAGAATCTAAGGCCTCAAAGTTTGCCTCTACGAAGGCGGGACTGATGTCTGGAATAGGGTTAGCGGATGTTGAGGCGTGATGCACGGGAGTAGTTTCTAAACGAGATCGTGTGGTGAAGGTTGAGGTTGTTATGGGGGCGAGGTTATCGGTGTTAGTTGTGGTGAGTGGGACCAGAGTAGAGAAACCTGGTGGAGGTGAATCTTCTCTTCCTGGTTCCATGCCGGAAAAGTAGCGTAGTTGGTTAAGGTATTAGGACTGGGTGATTACGGGACTAATAGTTGTGGTCCCACGGATGGTGCCACTAATTGTACAAAAGATTGCACTACCAGGCTTCGATGAGGATCAAAGTAATAAGGGGTGTATGTTCCAGCCAAGACTTGGCTGTAACTAGAGAATAAGAAATATGAAACACTACGTTAAGTGATTGCGCATGGGTAGGACCCTGCGAACCACCTCCGGCATGAGAGTAAGTATGAGTTATGGTTGTATAAGTGTGTGAAAGTAAAGAGATGAGTGTGAAATGAGCATACCATAATCCATTGCCCGTCCAACCTATTTATAGTGAGTGAAATAGGGTTGAGAGCACTTCTGCTTGAATGTCGGAGATCATGGGGGCGTCCCATGATTGTGGGTAACCGCTAGGGCTTAGTGACCCACGTTCTCAGACTTGACGGGGAAGCCAAGAGAGAGAGGGAGATCGTGGGTTTGACCAAGTCAGGAGGTTCCTTATCCATTGTTCCTTCGTCAACCATACCCCGAAGGGCTTAGGGCTGCGAATGGCGAATTCCCCTTAGGTAACCTTCGTGCCAACGAATGGTTTGACGCCAATGGATATTTCAGAATCCTAACTTGGGCCTTCGTATGGAAGGGCTTCGACACGTCTCGGAGGAGTGTCCTTCGAGCTACTCGGAGGGTACATCATCAGCTGACGTAGACGACTTCTTTAAGATCTCCGTTCAGAAATGCCGTCTTTACATCCATCTGATAGACTACCATGTTCTTACTAGCAGCATTAGCCAAAAAGATTCTGATTGCCTCGATTCGAGCAACAGGAGCAAAAGATTCTTCCAAGTCAATACCCTCCTCTTGACGATATCCTTTAGCAACTAATCGAGCCTTGTTCTTCAACACATCACCATGCTCATCAAGTTTCACATTGAAGATCCATTTAAGAGCAATAATCATAGCACAGTATGGAGCAGGTACTAACTCCCATACATCAAGTCGGTCAAACTCATGAATTTCATCTTGCATGGCATTGAACCAACTATCTTCATTCATGGCGGTTTTAACATCTTTTGGTTCGATCTTAGAGAGTACGGAGTTGAAGAAGCACCATAAGGCATCGGTTGCAAGTTGTTTCCGTGTGGATACTGGACGAGAGGGATTTCCAATGATGTTGTCTAATGGATGATCGTGAGTCCATTTTCTGAGGTGTTCATGTGGTAGTTGTTGAGGGACTGAAGTAGCAGAGTCGATGTCTCCTGAAGAAGATGGTTCTGATGAAGATTCAGGAGCAAATATGTTTTCAAATGGAGCATCTTCAGGAGTAGCAAAGGGATTAACTTCATCATTGATGTCAGAAACAGTTCCATGATGTACATTTGAAGAATGATGATTTGTTGATGAGATTGAAGGATCAACAGCAGGCGCTTCTTGACTTCATGATATTGAGACTGAAGGATTGACTTCAATCACAGGAATATGAGCAGCCTCTGTTGTAGGAATTGACACCTCATTAGTACTTGGCTCATAAAGTTCATCAAACATAGGATCAAACAATTTCTTTAAATCATCTTCAGATGGAGGTACATATGGAGTTGCTGGAGAAGAAGTAGGTACAAGGGATGAACCAATGGGACTATTTTGAAGTGTGGGTCCTGAACTGGATTGTCCAGGAGCCATTTGACCGGTCAGCTCATCAAACGTAACGTGAATTGTTTCCATGATATTACGGGTTCTTTTGTTGTAGATTCGGTATCCCTTTTTGTTTGGTGCATACCCTACAAATACTCCAATGTCTGCTTTAGCTCTAAGTTTGCCTAAGTCTTGACCCTCATTAGTTGGATAACACAATGCACCAAACACACGAAGGAAAGAGAGATTAGGTTTTCTGTTGTGGACAAGTTCATATGGAGTTTTTCCATGAACAGTGTGAATTAGGGAACGATTTTGTGTGTAGCCCAGAGAAACATTGGAACCTTTGAGTAAATCAGCATTGTTCTAGCGGCTTCTACAAGAGTTCGATTTCGTCTTTCAACTACACCGTTCTGTTGAGGAGTTCGTGGAACACTTCTTTGATGGCTGATTCCAATGCTTTCATAAAATTCACTAAGTTGTTTGTTAACAAACTCAGTTCCATTGTCTGTTCGGATAATTCTGATGGTTTTGTTAAGTCGAACCTGCAGCTGTTTGATGAGTTTGATGATGATATCAGGAGTTTCATCCTTTGTCCTTAAGAACTTGACCCAGGTGAATCTAGAGTAATCATCAACCACAACTAACACATATTTCTTCCCAAAGATATTCTGCACTCTCATTGGTCCACATAAATCCATATGAATTGTATGAAGAACTTCTGTGACAGAGTCATTGGGTGTGGGTTTATGGGCATACTTCTTGCTTTTACCCAATTGACATGCTGAACAAAGATGATCCTTTTCATACTTGAGTCTAGGTAAACCTACAACTAAGTCCTTTCTGGAGAGATCATTGATGGTGCCGAAGTTCAAGTGATTGAGACGACGATGCCATAACCATGACTTTGTTTTAGAATCCTTTGACAGCAAGCAAATTGGAGAAGACTTCATCATATCTTCGATAGAGATGGTGTATAGATTTGAACCACGTGAACCTCTTAAAAGCTCCTTACCATCAAGTTCTCTAACGAAGCAGGTCTGTTTTCTGAAGGCTACTTCTAGATCAGAATCGCAGAATTGACCAACAGAGAACAAGTTATGACCAAGACCTTCTACATAGTAAACCCTGGAGATAACACTTTTGCCAACAACATAATCTCCATAACCCATAATTGCACCGAAATGATCATTCCCGAATCTAACTGTCCCGATGAATTTGCTCACGAAGTTCATGAGCCGCGACCGGTCGCCAGTCATATGCTTGGAACAGCCTGAGTCCAGGTACCACATAACGATTTGAACTGCAGTTGAACACAGACAAGAATGGATAACTAGATAATTGGGATCCCCATGCAAGAATAGGTTCCATTTGGTTAGTAACAATGGTTGGAACACCCACATCAGAAATAGAAGCATTCATATCAGAAATTAAGGCAATGGAATCATTATGAATAGATGCAGTACTAGTGTCACTATTAGCCCTATTCAAAGTGTGCTCACTTCTTAAGGGAATAGTTCTACCAGTAGGCATCCATTTTCTAGTGGGCATTGTCTGATTAGTCTTATGACCAACAGGTATCCAATGATAGCCTATCTTACCAAATGTTCTTCCTGTGGGTTTCCACTGTTTTCTAACTTTCTTTCGTTTTTTCCTTTTAGCCTTCTTAGCATGATTTTTAGCATTAACACTATTAACTGGACAATTAACATCATTAGGAAAAACATTAACACCACATTCATGATTAGAAACAGAATTCAAGTAGACATCAATACAAGGTTTGCAAATAGTATCAGAATTCGAATTAATTACAGTACGCCTATGGCTAATACTAGAAGCAACACGATTCCTTTTATTCGGCTCAAACTTAAAGTTCCTAGGTTGGTCTTCTACTCTCTTCCAATGCACATTCTTAGCTTGCGAGGTCGTGTCCTTCCTTGTATTGTCTTGAGACTTTGACCTACTTGCTTTAATGTCACTGATTACTCCTGTAGAGGGAATGGGAACATTAGTTGGTTTTGCTACTCTTTGCATCTCCTGTTTAGATGTTCTGGGATCTGAATTACATGCAGGCACACCAAGGTTCACTTTCTTAACACTAGAAGTGCTGGGATTTGTACTCCTAGAAGGCACACTAGAGTTCTCTTTCTTAGCATTGACAGATCTGGAATCTGAACTACTTAAAGGCACACTAAGGTTCACATTCAAAACAATGGGCATCGAATGAATATCATACTTGGCACTAGGCATCGAACATGGAATCAAAGGATTAACTCTCTCACCTAAGGACTTTGGGCATACTGTGATTAAGCATTCTAGAATTTCTTGAGATCGTTTGGCATATAAGCATGCATGCCCAATTGCATTGTCAAGTGGTTTCTCTAATTTATCCTCTTCAACAATCTCACGTAGACATTCTAGACAATCCTTAAGGGATGAGAAATATGTTTGAATAGCAAGTTTGTTATTCCTGAGATGAGGGGGGACATATTTCATAGACAAAGCATATTTATTACAAGAGTGAACCTTTGATACACCATTCTCCCCATTGGTCATTGGCATTTTCCCTTTTACCTCACTCTTCAGATTCTCAATTTCCTTTTGCAATGAAGCTATTTGTTCGTTATTTTTGTTACAAGTGACCTTTATTTATTCAAATAACTCATTGAAATGACGTTTAACCTTTTCATTTTCTTCTAGAAAACTTTCGTTTTCCTTTTGTAATGCATTTACCAAGTTTTGAAGATGAAACGTTTGAGAATTCTGAGAATCTAGAGGAGGAGGCATTTGGGAGCCTGTCATATTGTTCGTTTGACCCTTTAATTGAGAGATTTGGGCTTTCAACTTTCTGATCGTGTTGCAATGAGCTTGAATCTGTTCATCACGTTTGTTAATTTGAAAAACTGCATCAAACTCTGGAGCATCTGAGGATGTCTTGATATTTGAAGTTTTGACATTTTCTTTAAGATGTTGATATTTTAGTTGTAAATTAAAATGCTCAGCCTCTAGTTTAGAAAAATGTTTAACCAAATTGTCGTGATCATCCAGTTCAATTTTCTCAGTTAGTTTAGAATTAGTCTTTTCAAGCTCAATGACACGATCATGGGAAACTTTCAGGGCAACAGATAATTCATGAAATTGGGAAGCATTAATAGAGCAATTTGTAGCAGTGAAAAACACATCCTGAGCAACACATTCAGTAATAAGAGTCTCATTTAATGTATGCAAGTTCTTCCTCTCAATCTCATTATATTTTAGTGCTCGCTCATAGTCACTAACCTCAACAATCATTGCATCAAACTCCTTTTCCATTTCTTTAATGTCTAAGTTCATTCCTTTTTTAAGACTTTCAAAATGATCTTTTAGCTGTTTAAAGAAAGGCATGACTTCAGTTAAATAACATTCTTTCGTTTGCTCAAAACCCCTTTCCCCTTCAGTTATGCCAGTGGGTGTGATCATTTTCTTACAAGTTTTCTCAAAATCAACAAATAGTTGAAAAATAACATATTGACTGATTAAGGTCTTGCTTTTAGTGGCAATAGTCCTAGGAACTAAATGCATTGGTGTATTGGGAGGATACACAGTCGCTGAAGGCATTTTCCTAAAGGGAGGGTTCGTTACAACAAGATTCTCTGCTTTTTGCTTATCTAAATCCTTTTTCCAGAACACTTGTTCGGGTATTAACAATGTCTGAGGCTTAAACATGTTCAAGGAAATCCAATTTTCCTTCTTGTAATCATGGGGCGTGATCTTTATTTTCTTCTCTTTACATTTAGAATCATCTAATTTCTTGTACATCTTTTCCCTAGTGACTTCATCTGATTTCTTATCTTCCTCATTGCACTCAACGCAACTAGGTTTCTGTCTAGGTTTAAGGATTTCATTGCCATCATAAAGAACCTCATGAGCATTTCTAGCCTTTTTAATGACCTCTGGATTTGGTTCCTCAACAAGGGGAATGCTATGCTTATCGCTTAAGACTCTATGCTTAGTTATTAAGTGAGCAGTCTGAATGGTATTTCCTTGTACGTACAACTTATTTTCAAGCTTGTTTTTCAAGGTTTTTAGATTAGAAAAATCATTCAAAAGTTTTGATTCCTTAGCACTGAATTCTTGCTTAAGCATTTTAACATTTTCTTGAAGTTCTTGCTTTTGCTTAGCAGTTTTAGAAAGTTTTTCTTGTAAGGAGTTTAACTCTTGTTTTAATACTTCTTCTCTAAACCTACTTTTTCTAATAGTTGTACGCATTTGGTCATCCATCTCCTGCTCACGGGTGGTCAACTCAAACTTTGCACATTGTTCATAAATAGCAACACGTTCTTTATAGGCATTAAGTTCAGAAATTACAGAATCATCAGGGGCACATGCAGTGAATTCATCAAAAACATAATCGTTATTGACTGTAGAAGATGCATCACTTGGTACAATCTCACTTTCACTTTGAATCACATATTGATCATATGGGACAACATTGTTATTACCCATATTTTCAATATCTGATTCAATAAACACATTTGATTGTACTTCGTTGTGTATCTTTTGCTCATCAACTTCATCGTATAATTTTAATACCTCAGAGATGAGTTTGTCTTTGGATGGACGAGCTTGTGGTGATGAAGAGACTTTAGGAGAGACCATTGGAGAAATGCTAGCCATGAAGATGGTTTATGCAGTGGGTTCTTCATCAACATCAGAGTCGTATGCATCACAATCAGCTACTTGAAAGGCATTCTGATGATTATGCCCTATCTCCTGTATTGGTTGCTCATCCACATCTGCATCATATGTCTTAGCATTTCCCTCAGGCAAGAACAACAATTACTCTTCATCCAAAGCTGCACCATTATCCTGAGCTTGCACAAGCAGCATCTTATCCCTGAAGTACTCAGCATTCTGAGGGCGTTTTGGTGATGTGCAGTTCCTTGCAATGTGTCCCTCACCACCACAGTTATAGCATTTTATTGGATTAGCTTGACCTTGATTTCCATTCCTTCCCCGATTCTGATTTGCAACATAACCTCTACCAGCTCCACCTCTTGCTTGTTCATACTGTCGTTCTTGAACTGGCTGCACCATAACCTTCCCATCTCTGACAGTGGCTTGATTATGTGGATTGGAAGCAGTTCTGAGATTGTTGTTGGTGTGTGGAAGAGAGTTCATGTTTTGACTAATCAGTAGAGCTAGTTGATTGATGAAGTTTCCCACGTGTGCATCAGCATCAGGTTGTTTGAACATAGGATCAGGAATAAGTTTGTGATTTCCATTACCCATGGGTATGACTTGTGAGGCTTTGGTTGTGATTCCGATGTTTGAGTAGAAGGCAGTTGAGTCATTTGAAGAGCTTGTCTCTCCCTGGTTGGTTTTGAACTGATTAAGAATCCTTTTTTCAAACATGGCATGTCTCTCATTCTGAAGGAGGAAGGCATAGAGTTGCTCATAGTTTGTATTCTTTAATCCTTTAGTGAGCTTCACAGAAGTGACAAACTTGTGCCATTCGGGATTCATGTTGTTCACAAATTTTGAGTTCAGCTGAATGTTAGGCATAGTCATTCTGATGTTCCTCATATCATTAACAAGCTTGTGGAATCTCACATAGTACTCATAAACACCCTATCATCTGGTTTCATCTTGAAGTGTTCAAATTCATCATAGAGTTGTGATTCTCTGTCTTCCATAGTTAATTCAGAACCTGAGAGAAGCATCTTGACATTATCCCATACTGCCTTTGCTTCGGTGTTGTGATTGATCAGCTTGTAGATATCTTTTGGAAGACCTTGAAGTACGATGTTAGAAGCCCTGATATCAGCATCGAATCTCTTTTTCTCCTTATCATCAAGCTCATCATATGTCTTTGGTCTGTCAATTCCATAGATCATTGTTCCATCTTCAGCTGTATCAATTAAGTCTCTAGTCGTCTCAACCCGATATGGTCCTTCATCAATGGATTTGAGAATGTTGACTCCATTTTCCTTTCCAAGACAGTACAATCTGATTCGTTGAGCCCAAGAGTCGTAGTCAGTTCTGTCAAGCATGGGTGGACGAGTATCTGAACCAGCTGCTTGAACATCCTCGGCAACAGTGGAGATGATTGTAGGAACGTTGGTAGACATGATGACAAATTAAACGGGATTTTATAACTCTATGATTAAACCGGGAAATAGATTCTTTCACGGGATTTTACTAAATCAAGAGAAAACCGTATTCAAAGGATATTACCCAAGTCACTAGGAAATCTTGAACCAAGTCGCCAACTCCTAAGTTGCTAACACAGTCAAGTCGCTAGATAACAACTCGCTAAGATTCAAGTCGCTAGCAAAGTTTTGGCAGCAATTCGCTAAGCACCAAGTCGCTAAATAGCAACTCGCTAGGTACCAAGTCGCTAACGAACACAAGTACAAGTCGCTAACTTCCACCAAGTCGCTACCCGTAGTGGAGAATCCACTAGTTGTACTGTTTGTCGGCTTGTCTCACTAGACAAGTCGCTAAGACTAAATCGCTACCAACACAAACTGCAACTCGCTACCAAATTGTAAAGCAAGTCGCTAGCAAGAAAACTTTTCCGTGGGTCAAGTCGCTAGCTAGAAAACTTCACAAACATCACTTTTCAATCCAAAAACTTCACAAACATCACTTTTCAATCCAACCACTATGATTCAAACCTTCTAAATCAAAACCTAAACACTTGAGATGATTCTAAACACAAAAGTACTACCAAAATCCAAACTTTAACACTAGAAATCAACCAAATGATGCAAAAACCACTAAACTTTTTCAAACTCAAAAACCACCTAAAAACCACTAGAAATCCAAAGATATGTAAGATATGATCTAACCATGGCGCTCTGATACCAATTGTAGGATATTGGATTTCACATACACATTAAACCATAACACAAAGTAGGCGTATAAGTGGAATTCTTGAGAGAGAAAGTTAGAGGTTTAGGGAACCTTAGTGAGAGAAAGAAAATTCTTATTATGAGCTCCAACTCTCTACCTTGGGAGGCAGAGAGTATTTATAGTCTTACATAAAATGCCACACAACGGGCTGTGGATCAGGCATACAGTGGGTAAAGACCCGTCCGTCCTCCACGGTGTTACTTAACTAAATACTACTTAACATAAAATAACTATGACTACGAGCTTTCTAACGATTACATATACTTGAGGTGACCGACTCTTTAAGACTTGGAATTTCTAATTCCTAACACAATGGTTCATGGGTCATGGATCATGGATTAAAGGTCATGGACTTTGGTTTGCACCCATTATACATATGAATTTCTATAAAATGTAAACAATATTACTTGTTTAGTGTTTATATGAAAATGTATTTGGTTTTATATAACTTATTTACTAAACATGTTTTGATATGGTTTTAATATGTTTAGTATAAGTGTTATAGTAAACTATTGGCTCAAACCTTTTACGTATTTTATTTGTTTCGTTAAGATGATTTTACGTTTATTATCGACAAAACATTATAAGATCGTAAAATATAAATAAACGTTTTTATCGCTTATTTGTATTAACAATATATTTAGATATTTTAGACATGTTGAATCACTCCTAAACCTTATTCAAGTGTTAGTGATTCATATGTAATAGTTAGCTTAATATGGCCTTTATGTTTGTTATTAAGCTTAGGCTTATGTAGAACGCCCATAAGCCTAGGCCAAGCCCAATAAGGAAAAGGATGGGAACTTGGATTGTTTCCCTAGTTCCCTCCTATAAATAGTCTTGTAAACCTTCTATTGAAGGTTGGTTGTTCATTTTATCATATTACTTACGCATAACTATTCTTCATTATATTCGTGTGTGTGATAACTTGTTCATCTGATCTATCCTTCTTCTCTACTTCTTCATATTGATGCTTGTGTTACTAATATGATGACCTAACAGTGGTATCATTCACCAAATAGTTGGGTGAACATCTTTTGTTTTTGAAGTTAACTTTGTGGTCTTACGCGTAAAAGAGTTTCTCACTTTGTCACGCTTAAAAACTCATTTTTTTCACTTTTCAATCCAAGATTATTGTACTTTCAATGTTTTAAGGTGTTAAAATATCTGTTTTTCGCAAAAAGTTTCAAACTTTACGTGTGGATCATTGTTTTTAAGCTTGGTTTTGTACGTGGGAGGTGTTCTACGCATAACGTGTTTTTAAGCTTTGGATCATCAAGTTTCACACTTTTGTGTTATTTTGGTGATATTGAAGCTATTTCATCACAAAAATCTGGTTTGGAAACATCAGTTGGCAGAAATCACTTTTGGTTATTTTCTACGCGTAAGTAAAACCCTAATCTTACGTGTAACTTTTCCTTGGTTTGATCTTCAGTTTTGTGGATTACTCAGTGGTTTTCTTGCTTGGATAAGCCTGAAAACACTTCGACTTTGGATATCTCTTGCACTGTGATAGTGTAAAAGATATTTTTTTGGGTAAAACCCTAAAATTACGCATAAGCTTAAGCTTACGCGTAGATCTCCTTACGCATAAGATTCATCTTACGCCTAAGCTTTGTCTTACGCATAAGTTAATCCTACGCCTAAGTTTTCTACGCTTAACTTTCTGTTTACGCATAACTTTAGTGTTTTTCTCATTTCTTACGCGTAAGCTAATCCTACGCGTAACTATTACTGTTACGCGTATCTTTGGTGTTTTTACGCATAAGTGGTACTTTGCTTTTCTGTGATTTCTACGCCTAAGGATACTTCATCAACAACGGTTCATTCGGCTACAAAGATCCATTTAACAACACAAGTTTTCAACATGTCACAACCACCATACTCTAACTATTTTCCTTACACTTATCATCAACAACAACAACAACAACTAAGTCCACAACATCAACAATTTAATCATCAACAACAATTTAATCAACAACATACTCCATAACTTGGAGCAATTCCACCACCACAAATGGTTCAACCACCACCTAGTCTTCAAGTACAACCTTACACAAACTTCTACAATCAACATCCATCCAGGAATACTATGAAGGAACCGACATGGTTTGGCAAGATGTGTGAAGCCTTAAGTAGCCAACAATCAATTCATGAAGCTGGCTCACTTGATAGACCTCCAATGCTCACTCCAGGAAATTATGATCAATGGGTGATAAGGTTCTTTAGGTTTTGTGATCTAAAGAAGCCACATGGAAAGTTTTTTAAGAAGGTCATTATGGAAGGTCCATTTCAGATGCCTACTGTTATCACACCCGCATATCCAGATGCCAATCCACCAAGAGATGCTGTCACCAACATTGCAACTATCTCCGACCTCACTGGTGATGAACTTCTACACTTTGAAGCCGATGAACTAGCAATGCAATACATCGTTTTGGGACTACCCAATCCGATCCTTCGAAGTGTTGATGCTCAAAAGACAGCCAAAGCAATGTGGGAACATATTCATCTTCTAATGGAAGGCACAACACTCAATCAGGAAGACATGGAATCCAAAATCTACTTGGCTTATGAACACTTCATGATTGAACCAGGAGAGACATTAGAGTCATATCATCATCGCTTTTCAGACATCATTAATGATTTGGACAAACACAACATCATCATGCCTCGAATTGCTGTCAACACTAAGTTCCTAAGTAGTCTTGGTCCGGAATGGGAGAAGTATGTCATTTTTCTCCGTCAAGCTAAGAACCTTCATCATGCTACATACGGATTGTTGTACGACTATTTAAAGCCTCACCAAAAAGAAGTTGAAAAAGAAAGGACTATCCGTGGACTCCCGACTTCACAGTCAATTCCTGATAATCAACAACTTGCTTTGTGGGCTCAAACTAATCTTCCTCCTCAAACAGCTCAGCAACCAGCTCCTCAACCAACTGCAACCATTACACCATATGATCAGTCACAACAACAACCTCAACAAACTCAATTGGTTCCATACAACAACAACAATGCTCAAGCACTTTACAGTAAAGCTGATGAGGACTCTGCTGCTTTCGATGAATTGCAACAAGGATTTGTTATGATTGCTAAAGCCTTCGGTCGGTATACAAACAAATCCAACAATCGCATTTGTTCCTCATCCAACACAAGGAATCAAGTTGTTGTGAACAATGGACGTGTTGAAGTTCAGAACCGTGGTTATGGTCGTCAGATGGGCGGTGGTCAAGGGTTTAATGCTATTGGAAGGAATAACATGGGTGCTCCGCAACAACAACGGGGTCAAGTGGTTGAACAGGGGAATGCTCAGAATGGGGTTAATGGTCTTCGTTGTTATAACTGTAATGAGAAGGGTCACCTGGCTAATACATGTCCTAAGCCGAGGACAAGAGGCAGTGCTTATCACAAAGAGGCGTTGCTCTTGGCTCTTAAGGATGAAGCTGGTGGAACTCTTACCAACAAGGAACAGAGCTTTATGGCAGATGCAGATTCTGATGATGATATGGAGGATTTGCAGGCTAATGCAGCAGTCATGTTGATGGCACAAATGCAAGCTCTACACATGAGTGACACAGGCCCAGTGTATGACACTGATGGCTTGTCTCAGGTACCGGAACAAAATATACTCATCTTTGATCTGATATCTCCGCCAATTTCTCCATTCGACAAGGATCAAAGTGTTCAACATGAGCCATCCACATCTCATTCGGATGATTATCAAATAGATCTCGTAGTTATATTTGACGATCAAGATAACCTTTTGGTTAATATTGATAATCAAGTTGACTCCGTGATTATATTTGAGGATCTAAATAATGATCATGTTGAGACTCCCGTTGAACAAAATGAGCTTCTGTCTAACAGAGAAATTGAGCTTCTGACCTTAATTAAAGACCAACACTCTCGTTTGGAAATTTGCACGAAATTAAAAGAGAAAAATGCACTGTTAATTAGGGATAATGAATGCTTAATTCGACAAATCAATTTTTTCAAAACTCAAGAAAAACGTGAAGAAGGTTTTGAAGTCGCTTTTGCTAAATCTCATCAAAACGAAAAATCATTAGAGCGACAGATACGTGATCTAGCCGTTTCCAAGAATGCTTTGTTGTCTCAAATAGAACAACTGAAACATGAACATAAACAACAACTTAACGCTCTTACTTTGGAAACTCAAAAAGCCAAGGCTGAGTTGTTAACTTGTCAAAAACAGTTCTCTCAGTACAAACAGCATTCTACGAAACGAATAGATAACTATCTTGAAGAAATTGTCGACTTACAACACAAAATCAAAGAGTTTCGAAATGTTGTTTATAAACATGGTGAGTCAATCACAACTATTCAAAAGTTTACTTTTAAACCAAATCCAAATGGATATGGACGAATTCTTGCTGATTACAAACCTAAGTTTTCAAACAGAGCATTCAAACTAAATCCTGAATTTTACAGTACAGAACATAGAATTGATGATTCAATTATGACTGTTGTCGAATATAATCGTATGGAGGAATTAGATGCAGATGACGAGAGTCGGTCAAAAATGGAAAATGTCATTTATATTAAATCATTTAACTATTCAAAAGCCGTTACTTTTGTCAAACAACAAGATACTTCTAACAAACCTTTTGTTATCACACCAGTTTCTGAAGTTCGTCCCAAACACAATGGTGCACAAATTAATGGTCCTTTACCTTCACTTAGTGAAGTTAAAACAAAAGCCGAAAGTTGTCGCGTTATAAAATAATTTGACACTTTCTTATCTGACCTCAAAATTTTAGAACGTGAGATTGAATTTCATTCTGAAATAAAAGTTGAACATTTTCAATCGCCAATGGTGCGAGAACAAAGAGATATTCTTCAGAAACGACTTTTACCTCATGTCAAAAATTTAAAAACTTGTGCACTATATTGGGAAAGGGATTTTCACAAGGAACTCGGTCTCATGAAAACAGTTTTCGAGAAAACAGAAACATCGATTTCAAATACTAAACGTAAAAATAAATTGTTGAGAAAAGATGTTGATCGACTCTTGGAAGATGTTATCTGTGCTGATATCAATAATCTTGTTTTATTACAATCTGTTACATATGTATCTGATCATATCTCTGCTGATTCTGTTGATTCTGTTGATACTGTTGAAAATATTGATAATGTGCATCAGATCGAATCTTTAAAAGTTGAAAATAAATGATTGATAAATGAACTTTCAAATTCAAAACGTCGTCTTCAATGGTGTCAAAAAGATTGTCAAAATTGTGAACTTGCTTTGCAAAACAAAATTCACCATTTGAAATAAAAAACGTTTAATCCTAAAATTGAGCAACTGGATGATCAAAACGTGTCTTTGAAATCTCAAATCTCAAAATATGAACAAGAACTTGCAAAAGTTAAACAAGAATATGGTGTCATATTTGATTTACTCAAACAGACTCGAAATGAAGCATCAAACGAACTTGATCATTATCTTGCACACACTAAAGAAGTCATGAATTTTTCTGGAAATCTTCGTTCTGAAAATCAAGATTTGGTGCACACTATCATTATGTTAATGGAAATGTTAGGAAAGTATGAACAAGTTCAGTCGAGCATCATTAAGAGAATTGCACCTGTAACACTTAGAAAACGTTAACCCAGATTGCCTACTGACAAAACACAAGTTACTAATGTGCTTCCCTCTACTGCAACAGGACTAGTTGCTTCTTTTCCAAGCGTCCGCACTTCACAGCCTAGGAGCAATACAAGGAAGAATAGGAAGTTGCGACCTAAGAAAAGAATAATAAGGAATGCTGAAGTAGAAGAACACCCTAGGACTTTGAATAAGACTCACGTTGCACCTACTTTAGATATTGCGTCTGACAAATGTAATGGAAAAAGTGTTGTAACGAATGCTAAACCTTTAAGTACTTTTGATATTCAGTCTGATGCTTCTTGTGTTATTTGTCGTAAAAGTATGCTTTCTGATTGTCATGACAAATGTGTTGCTAGAGCTATCTTGTCTCGTTTACGGAATCCTAAGAATCAGAATACCTATAGACCCACTAATGCTTCTAAGTCTTTGCTTGGTAGACCGCCCTCCTTAGATTCTAAGAAACACATTGATGTCCCTGTAGTTCCAGTATCACCTCCAAAGAATGTAGTACCACCTAGTGCATTCACTAAGACTAAAGCTAAGACTAGTTGGAGATGGCAGAAATGGATACATAATACACTAGTATTTAAATGGATGCCTAAAATCATTGATGTGTGTATTTCTACTATAACTACTGAGGAACCCTCTAACTCATCGGGTTCCACATCTACCTCTATTCCATCTGTGTCGTCTGTGTGTAATGCAGGTGATACAGATCATCCTTTGGATTGTTGATAGCGGATGTTCCCGACACATGACAGGCAACCTTAAACTGTTATCAAACTTTATTGCAAAGTTCAATGGCACTGTCAGATTCGGGAATGATCACTTCGCAGCATATCAATGGCAATATTGAAATTAGCAGGGTTTATTATGTGGAAGGCCTCGGTCACAATCTCTTTTCAGTCGGTCAATTCTGTGATGGAGATTTGGAAGTTGCTTTTAGGGAGAAAACTTGTTTCATTCGTGATCTACAAGGAAACGATCTTATGTCTGGCTCTCGCAATTCTAGTCTATACACAATCTCAATGCAAGACATGGTTGCTTCATCTCCCATCTGTCTACTCTCAAAGGCTGTTGGAATCACTCCTAAACCATAATCAAGTGTTAGTTATTAATATGTAATAGTTAGCTTTATTATGGCCTTTATGTTTGTTATTAGCCTTAAGCTTATGTAGAAGGCCCATGAGCTTAGGCCCAAACCCATTTAAGAAAGGATGGAAACTAGGAGTGTTGCCCTAGCTTCCCTCCTATAAATACCTTATGTAAACCCTCACTTGAGGGTTGGTTGTTCAAGTTTTCTTTCATTCATACTCACGCCTAACCTTTCTTTATTTCTTACGCGTATGTGTGTTTGTTTACTTGTTCAATCGCCTTAACCTCTTTCTATATTACTTGTGTTTGTAAAACTAGTGACCTAACAGTGGTATCAATCGCCTACTAGTTGGGTGAATCGTGTTTGTTTTTGAAGTGGGTTTCGGTCCTACGCCTTAAACGCTCCTTGATACTTTGGTTCGCTTAAAAACTTGTTTTTTACACTTTTTAATCCAAGATTCTTGTACTTTCAACGTTTTAAGGTGTTAAAATACTTGTTTTTGGCAAAAAGTTTCAAACTTTATGCGTGGATAGCTGTTTTTGATCGTGTTTTTGAACGAGGGTTTCATCCTACTCGTAACTGTTTTAGAGGCTTTGGTTCATCAAGTTTCACACTTTTGTGTATTTTGGTGTTATTGAAGCTATTTTATCACACAAAAACTGGTTTACAAACACTTTTGGACAGAATCAAATTTTTGAGCATTCCTACGCGTAGTAAAACCCTAAAACTACGCGTAAGTGCTTCCTTGGTTTGATCTTCATTTTCCTGGTTTATTCCGTGTTTTCTTACTTGGATAAGTCTGAAAATACGTCGACTTTGGATATCTTTTGCACTGTGATAGTGTAAAAGATCATTTGGGAAAAAACCCTAAAATTACGCATAAGCATAAGCTTACGCGTAGAAATCCTACGCCTAAGATTCTTCCTACGCCTAAGCCTAGTCTTACGCATAAGAAGATCCTACACATAACTTTCTACGCCTAACTTTTGTCTACGCATAACTTTAGTGCTTTACCTACTTACGCGTAAGCTAAATCCTACGCGTAACTTCTCATTGTTACGCGTAACTTTGGTGTTTTTACGCATAAGTGCTACTTGGTTCTTGTCTTTTCTACGCCTAAGGACACTTCATCAACAAAGGTTCATTCGACTACAAAGATCCATTTTTACTACACAAGTTTTTCAACATGTCTCAACCACCATACTCTAACTATTTCCCTTACACTTATCCTCAACGACAACAACAACTAAGTCCACAACATCAACAATGGAATCAACAACAAGCTATTTATCAACAACAATTTAATCAACAACATACTCCACAACTTGGTGCAATTCCCCCACCACAAATGGTTCAAACACCGCCAAGTCTTCAAGTTCAACCCTACACAAATGATTTCAATCAACATCCATCAAGGAACACTATGAAGGAACCCACTTGGTTTGCAAAGATGTGTGAAGCTTTAAGTAGCCAACAATCAATTCATGAAGCTGTATCACTTGATAGACCTCCAATGCTCACTCCAGGCAACTACGATCAATGGGTGATAAGGTTCTTTAGGTTCTGTGATCTGAAGAACCCACATGGAAAGTTCTTAAAGAAGGTTATCTTAGAAGGTCCATTTGAGATGCCTACTGTCATTGTACCCGGAGATCCTACTGCTATTCCACCAAGAGATGAACAAACCAACATTGCTACTGTTACAGACTTGAATCCTCAAGAACTTATCCACTATGAAGCAGATGAACTTGCAATGGAATATATCCTCTTAGGATTGCCAAACCCAATTCTTGGTAGTGTTGATGCTCAAAAGACTGCACAGAAAATGTGGGATCATATTCGTCTTCTTATGGAAGGATCAGTACTCAATCAGGAGGATTTGGAATCCAAAATTTACTTGGCTTATGAACACTTCATGATTGAACCTGGAGAGACACTAGAGTCCTATCATCATCGTTTTTCAGACATCATCAATGATTTGGATAAACACAACATCATCATGCCAAGAATTGCAGTGAATACTAAGTTCCTCAGTAGTCTTGGTCCTGAATGGGAGAAGTATGTCATTTTTCTCCGTCAAGCGAAGAATATGCATCATTCTACATATGGATTGTTGTATGATTACTTGAAGCCTCATGAAAAGGAAGTTGATCGGGAAAGGATTCTCCGTGCTCAAATTGCTCCACCTACACATCCGGACAATCAACAACTTGCCTTATATGCTCAACAAAGTTATCCTCCTCAACAAGAAACTCAACCAACTGCCTCAGTCACACCAAACGATCAATCACAACAACCTCAACAAAATCAATTGGTTCCTTACAACAACAACAACAATGATCAAGCACTTCATAGTCAAACTAATAAGGAATCTGATCCATTCGAAGCATTGCAACAAGGGTTTGTTATGATTGCTAATGCTTTTAGCCGTTATACAAACAAATCCAACAATCGTATTCGTTCCTCATCCAATAAACGAAATTAGGCTGTTGTGAACAATGGACGAGTTGAAGTTCAGAATCGTGGATATGGTCGTCAAATGGGAGGTGGTCAAGGGTTTAATGCTATGGGTAGGAATAACAACAGAGCTCAAGTGGTAGATCAGGGAAATGCTCAGAATGGGTTGAATGGTCTTCGATGCTACAACTGCAATGAGAAGGGACACCTGGCTAATGCATGCCCAAAGCCAAGGACTAGGGGCAGTGCTTATTTCAAAGAGGCTCTACTTTTGGCTCTTAAGGATGAAGCTGGTGGATCTCTCACAAACAAAGAACAGAGCTTTATGGCAGATGCAGACTCAGATGATGATATGGAGGACTTGCAGGCCAATGCAGCTGTTATGTTGATGGCTAATATGCAAGAGTTACACATGAGTGAAACAGGACCAGTGTATGACACTGATGGCTTGTCTCAGGTACCCGAACAAACCATCATCATATCTGAACTAATATCTCCGCCAATATCTGAATCCGGCACGGATCAGACTGTTCAAAATGAGTCATCTACATCTCAGTCTGACGATTTTCAAGTTAACCCTGTAGTTACATTTGACGATCAAGATGACCTTTTGGTTTCCTTTGATAATCAAATTGACTCCGTGGTTGTACTTGAGGATCTAAAGAATGATCATGTTGTGACTCACGTTGAACAAGATGAACTGTTGCCTCATCCAGATTTTGCTCTGTTAATTCAAGACCATCAAATCAAAATGGAGGAATGTTATGCATTAAATAAGGACTTAAAAAGCAAAAATGCACTGTTAACCAAGGATTTTGAATGCTTTCAAATGCAACTCAACTTTTTCAAAACTCAAGAAAACCGTGAAAAAGGTTTTGAAGCCGCTTTTGCTAAATCTCATCAAAACGAAAAATATTTAGAGAGACAGATGCGTGATCTAGCCGCTTCGAAGAATGCTTTATTGTCTGAAATAGAACAACTGAAACATGAACATAAAAGGCAAATTAACGCTCTCACCTTGGAAAATCAACAATCTAAGGCTGAGTTGTTAAATTGTCAAAAACAGTTCTCAGCATACAAAAAGCATTCAACAAATCGGGTAGATGACCTTCTTGCAGAAATTATTGGCTTGCAAAACAAAATTAAAGAGTTTAAAAATGTTGTTTACAAACATGGTGAATCAGTAACAGCTATTGAAAAGTTTACTTTAAAACCCAATCCGAAAGGATATGGACCAAATTTGGCTGATTACAAACCAAAGTTTTCACTAAAAACATTCAAACCAAATCCTGAAGTTTCCAGTGCAGAATATAAAATTAATGATACTGTTATGAGTGTTGTTGAATATCATCGTCAAGAGGAATTAGATGCAGAAGACGAGAGTCGATCAAAATAAAAAACAGTTGTTTACAACAAACCTTTTAATTATTCAAAACCGGTCACTTTCGTCACACCAACGGATTCTACTAACACACCAAGGGTTATCATCAAAACACCTGAGTCTTCTAATGTTAATCCCCAACCAGACTATGCACAAATTTATGGTCCTTTACCTTCAATCAGTGAAGTAAACTCAAAACCTGAAAATCGCAAAATTCTTATATATTTTGATATTTTCATGGCTGACCTCAAAAATTTAGAACATGAGATAGAACATCATTCTGAAATCAAAGTTCAACACTTTCAATCGCCTTTAGCGCGAGAACAAAGAGACATTTTTCAGAAAAATCTTTTACCAAATGTTAAAAATTTGAAAAGTTGTGCATTAGCTTGGGAAAAGGATTTTCATAAGGAACTTGGAGTGATGAAGATCGTTTTCGAGAAAACTGAAACATCTATTTCTAATACTAAACGCAAAAAGAAAATGTTGAGAAAAGATGTTGATCGACTCTTGGAAGATGTTATCTTTACTGATATCCATAATGTTGTGTTATTTTATTCTTTGCCACATGCATCTGATTATATCTCTGTTGATAATGTTGACTCTGTGGTAACTGTTGAGAATACTGATAATGTGCTTCAGATCGAGTCTTTAAAAGCTGAAAATAAACGATTACTTAACGAACTTTACAATACAAATCGTCGTCTTAATTGGTGTGAAAAAGATATTCACAATCATCAACTTAGTTTTCAAAAGAAACTCGCTGAGTTGCAAACAAAATCTTTTGATCCTAACATTGAGCAACTGGATGATCGAAACGTGTCTTTGAAAAGTCAAACCTCAAAGTATGAACAAGAACTTGTAAAAGTTAAACACGAATATGGTGTCATATTTGATTTACTCAAAAAGACTTGACTTGAAGCATCAAACGAACTTGATCACTATCTTGCTCACACTAGAGATGTCATGAATTTTGCTGGAAATATTCGTTCTGAAAATCAAGATTTGATTCACACTATCTCTAAACTAAGAGAAATGTTACGAAAGTATGAACAACTTCCGCCAACCATCATTAAGAGATTAGCACCAGTCACACTTAGTAATCGTGCACCTAGAATCCCTACTGCCAAATCACAAGTTGCTAACGTGCTTCCTTCTACTGAAACAGGAATAGTTGCGTCTTTTCCAAACGTCCGCACTTCACAGCCTAGGAGCACTCAATCGAAGAATAGGAAGTTGCGACCTAAGAAAAGATCAATAAGGAATGCTAAAGTAGAAGAACACCCTAGGACTATGAATAAGACTCACGTTGCTTCCACTATAGATGTTGCGTCTGGCAAATGTAATAGAAATAGTGATGTAACGAATGCTAAACCGTTAAGTACTTTTGATATTCAGTCTGATGCACCTTGTGTTATTTGTCGGAAGAGTATGAATTCTGATTGTCATGACAAATGTGTTGCTAAAGCTATAATCTCTAGTTTACGGAATCCTAAGAATCGGAATACCTCTAGGCCCACTAATCATTCTAATTCTGTGCTTGGTAGACCACCTTCTTTAGATTCTAAGGAAACCATTGCTGTCACTATAGCTCCAGTTTCACCTCCTAAGAATGTAGTACCACCTAGTGCATTCACTAAGACTAAAGCAAAGAGTAGTTATAGATGGCAGAAATGGATATATAACACACTAGGATTTAAATGGATGCCTAAAGTCATTAATGTGTGTATGTCTAATATACCTGCTTTAGAACCCTCTAACATTTCGGGTTCCACATCTACTTCTATTCCATCTGTGTCGTCTGTGTGTAATGCAGGTGATACAGATCATTCTCTGGATTGTTGATAGCGGATGTTCCCGACACATGACATGCAACCTTAAACTGTTATCCAACTTTATTGCAAAGTTCATTGGCACTGTCAGGTTCGGGAACGATCACTTCGCAGCTATCATGGGCTACGGAGATTATGTCAATAGGAACATCGAAATCAGCAGGGTTTACTATGTGGAAGGCCTCGGTCATAATCTGTTTTCAGTAGGTCAGTTTTGTGATGGAGATTTGGAGGTTGCTTTCCGGGAGAAAACTTGTTTCATTCGTGATCTACAAGGAAATGACCTTATATCTGGCTCGCGTAATTCTAGTCTCTACACTATCTCTATGCAAGACATGGTTGCTTCATCTCCCATCTGCTTACTTTCAAAGGCAACATCCACAAAATCCTGGCTATGGCACCGTCGTCTCTCACATCTAAACTTTCAAACCATCACCAACCTTGCTCGACACAAACTAGTTGAAGGTCTCCCACGATTCCGGTATTCAAAAGATCACCTTTGCTCAGCCTGTGAACAAGGGAAAAGCAATCGTGCTCATTTTCCTTCAAAGGTGGAACACAGCTCTCAGCATGTGCTACATCTTCTTCACATGGATTTGTGTGGTCCGATGCGCGTGCAAACGATCAATGGCAAACGCTACATCTTAGTAATTGTTGATGACTACTCACGATGGACTTGGGTCTACTTTCTTCGTAGCAAAGACCAAGCTCCACAAATGATCATCACCTTTCTCACAAAAATACAGGTTCAGCTCCCCCAACACCGTCAGGCTAATTCGAACAGACAAAGGAACTGAATTTGTTAACCAAACCCTTCGTGAATTTTATGAGAAAGTGGGAATTCAGCATCAAACATCTATTGCACGTACACCTGAACAAAACGGAGTTGTTGAAAGACGAAACCGAACGTTAGTGGAAGCTGCAAGAACAATGTTAATCAATGCTAAACTTCCAGATTACTTGTGGGCAGAAGCCGTATCTACTGCATGCTACACTCAAAACCGTTCTATAATCACAAAACGCCACAACAAAACACCTTTCGAGCTTGTCCACAACCATAAACCGAATCTCAAACACTTTCATGTATTTGGATCCCTTTGCTATCCGAATAATGATCGTGATGATTTTGGAAAGCTCAAAGCCAAAGCCGACATTGGAGTCTTTATTGGATATTGTGAGAATTCTAAAGGTTACCGGATCTGGAATCGTCGTACAAAACAGGTGATGGAAACGATTCATGCTCATTTTGATGAACTCACGGAAATGGCTTCTGAGTATAACAGCTTAGAACCTGGTCACAACCGTTTAAACTTCCCTCAACCCCCATCATCAGCTGAACAAAGCCCCCAGCTAACTCGTCAACAAATGGAAAGGTTATTTGCTCCTCTGTTCTGTGACGATATTGATGAACGTGCTCCAGGTGTATCCGCTGTTTCCGCTGCACAACCTGATAATATTCCTATACCTGATACACCTGCTACAACAACTACTGTTGAAGATGCACCTACACCAGTTGACTCCAACACAACAGTTGAACACACCGCTTCCAACAATGATGAACCAGCTGATGATATTCTGAATGAAGTACCCCCACCTGCAGATTTTGATCCAAATGCGTTCTTCAACCCGTTTGCTAATGAGACTGCTGCACCAAATGTCGCGGAATTTTCAACAAACCATTTGAATCCTCAGAATCTGCACAATGTATACCAACATAAACCCTCTACACACCGATGGACAAAAGACCATCCTCTGACTAACATTATTGGCAACCCGAATCAACCAGTCGTTACGAGACAACGTCTTCACACAGACGGTGAACATTGCATTTATGCACTCACTGTCTGCCAATCTGAGCCTAAAAACATTAAAGACGCAATGACAAAAGACAACTGGATAGAATCCATGCAGGAAGAACTCAACCAATTCAAACGTCTTGAAGTATGGGAACTGGTTGAAAGACCAACAGGGGTCTACGTCATTGGTCTAAAATGGATTTGGAAGAACAAATTGGATGCTGAAGGGAACGTCATCCGAAACAAGTCACGTCTAGTTGCTAAGGGTTATCGTCAGGAAGAGGGAATAGACTTTGAAGAATCTTTTGCTCTGGTTGCTCGTCTTGAGGCTGTTCGGATATCTCTCGCGTTCGCGGCTCATATGAATATGACGGTCTTTCAAATGGATGTCAAAACTGCGTTTCTCAACGGACAACTGAAAGAAACGGTTTATGTCAGCCAACCCGACGGATTCGTTAATCCAGAGTGCCCAAACCATGTCTACAAACTAAACAAAGCTCTTTATGTTCTCAAACAAGCCCCTCGGGCATGGTACGATAAGCTATCATCTTTCCTCATTGCCAATAATTTCACCAAAGGCTCGGTTGACCCAACTCTTTTTATACAATATCACGGGGCACATATCTTAATTGTTCAAATTTACGTGGATGAAATCATTTTTGGGTCGACACATAAAAAGTTTTCAACCGCTTTTGCAAAACTAATGAAGAAAAATTTTGAAATGTCCATGATGGCTGAACTTACGTTCTTTCTAGGACTGCAAGTTCATCAATCACCCCGTGGTATTTTCTTGAGTCAGTCCAAATATGCCCTTGAACTGTTAAACAAATTTGGAATGACAACCTGTGACACTTATGCCACACCAATGGCTCATACCAAGAAGCTAGATGCTGATTTACATGGGAAATTAGTTGACCCTACCAAATACCGCAGTATTCTTGGGTCTCTCATGTATCTAACAGCTAGCAGACCTGATATTGTCTTTGCCGTTTACCTATGCTCCCGTTATCAGTCGCGACCAACTGAAACCCACCTCTCTGAGGCTAAAAAAATCCTCCGATACATCAAGGGAACCATTAACTTGGGGATCTGGTATCCGAAGGATTCTGGTTTTGAACTAATCGCTTTTTCAGACGCTGATCACGCAGGATGCTTAGACTCAAGGAAAAGTACTTCAGGAGCTCTACAATTTCTCGGTGATAAACTGGTGTCTTGGCAATCAAAGAAGCAGGATTGTACATCGTTGTCATCAACCGAAGCAGAATATGTAGCCATGTCTGCGTGTTGTGCTCAAGTCTTCTGGATGAGAACACAACTCAAAGACTATGGTTACGTATTTGACAGAATCCCGATGTACTGCGACAATCGGAGTGCCATTGCGATCTCGTGCAACTCTGTTCAGCATTCGAAATCAAAGCACATCGATCTTCGCTATCATTTCATCAAGGACCACGTGGAACAGGGTACCGTTGAATTATACTTTGTGGGTACAGAATACCAATTGGCAGATCTTCTCGCCAAAGCCTTGCCTCCCGCTAGGTTTAATGAGTTGGTCCACCGGATTGGTATGAGGTGTTTGACTCAAGAGGAATTGGATGACCTCTTAAAACAGTCTTAAAAACCTGTCAAACACCAAAACATTTTTGTAAATAATTTTTCAAAAACAAAATACAAAAATATAAAATCTTATAAAACAACAAATATATTCTTCTAACCTAAAATCTTTCAACATGGCAAGTACATTTCTTCCTTCAACACTATAATCCTTCAAAATTCAGTATTTTTTACGATCAAGTGTTGAGGGGGAGAAAATGTTTCACTTAACTGTTTCAAAACATCTGTGTACTTGCATGTTACCATATCTCAGTTGTTTCATTTAACAATGGTGGTGAATTTTCTGGTTAAATGACACTCCTCGGACTAAATTTATAACCTTTCATTATTTCTTAAGTCGAGGGGGAGTGTCGTCAAGTTTCTTTCTTAAAAACTATGTTTGGTAACCAAAATGGAAGTTAAATGGCTTTGTTTGAAAAAGGAAAAGGTGGAGGGACCAAAACTGTCAAAATGTTAAAGTTATTTTAAATAAAACACCTCCCCACCTAACTTTCACCTCACATTTAATTCTAAACCTAAACACATCTACGCCTAAGAATCATTCGAACAATCCGTTGTTTTGATCATCACTTTGTAAGTTGTTTTGTGATTAAAACATGTTTATAAGATAAGGTTTTTAATTTTATGTAAATCCAACGGCTAAAAAGTGTTTTTCAAGTGATTTTGTGTTCTACGATTAAGCATATGAACACAAAATCAGTGTGTGTATGTTATTGGTTATATGGATAGTGTCAAAACGTTTTTTATACATCAAGGATACCATTTTAACCATCCAAACCCACCCAGAAACACGTATCAACGATTTTTGAAAATTAGGGTTTATGTGTCGATTTGGGTTTTTCCAAATGTGAAGTGTTTTGGTATAAACGATTGTTGGGATATAGTCTTAAGTTGTTGAATTAATGATTTCCATTGCTATTAACCACCCAGAAACACGAATTGGTGAACAATTTGTATTTAGGGTTTAATGTTCATAATATTGGGTAACTTTTGATTCACAACGAGTTAGGTGTTATAAATTGGTATAAAGACTCCCTCAACACTCTTAAACTACCAGAAAAAGTCTTGTGCAAATCCCATGGTTAAATTTCATACGCGTAATTCATAACCCTTAGGGTTTTGACCTACGCGTATGACTTTTCACGCGTAATCTTCCTATGAATGTTCATGCCATAAAATGTTGTTAAAATGAAGTTTTGTGTTAATATTGATGACTTGATGAACTTATTTCAGGCTTTGCTACGCTTAATACTCTGAATCAAGGTCATTTGCAACTCTACGCATAAGGATTACCCTATGCGTAGTCATGTTACGCGTAAGAATAATCCTACGCATAACAGTTACGCGTAAGGTTCTACAATGGACTACGCGTATCCTGTGAAGGATATGCGTAAACAGTGACCTCTACGCATAAGGTCTACTCTTACGAATAAGCCTTACGCGTAAGGTATATATATACGCCTACGCGTAAGCTCTACGCATAAAGTGCCCTTTTCCTACGCGTAACATTTCTTACGCGTAAGTTAGGATCCTACGCTTAAGCTTTCGTCTACGCATATGTCACTAATAAACTTAATCGTTTAATATGTTGTGAACAATAAGTGATAACATAAACTTTAAAACTTAAAGTTAACTAACTCACGAAACATTTCACGACGTCATTAGACTATTGGACAAACAAGTGACTTAGGACTCGTAACAATCATTATCACTGTACATTCAATAACTAGACAATAAAACCTTTTGTTGACTAACATTATGTCTTTCGATATGTTCGTTCTTTTGGCTAATGTTATTTCAGATCACGACATGGCTGAACAAATGAATGTGGATGCATCAGAAGTTCTTACAATTGCTGATATCTTTCCAAATGGCTATCCGAGAAAGCTTGGAAAGAACAACCTTAGGGTTGACTTTGACACCCTCACATGCTCAGAATCTTCTTGTCTCATTGCAGTGCATATTCTCAGGAATCATCCCTACCAGAACATGCTCTCACACTCTGCCACAGTTCCAGAGGTCTACATTCAACAATTCTGGGATTCTATGCAGAGGATCACTGGTCAAAATGCTGTGAATGTGACTCTTAATCACAAACAAGTCACTATCACTCCTGATGAGTTACGAGCTTTTCTCATCATTCCAGACATCGCCCCAAACGACTTCTTTGCTACCCCTACTGAAGAGACTGTCCTGCAATTCTTGATAGATATTGGTTATGATGAAGCTAAAGGAATCATTTCTAAGCACTCTCACGTGGAGCTGAAGAATATTCCTCAACCATGGAGGACACTCTATATGATCATCATCAAATCAATCTCTGGTCGTGACAGTGGCTATGAGCATCCCAAGCTCATGGAACCACAAATTTTCTGGTCGTTGATCAACAAGAAGGACATCATAATTGAAGCACTGCATGGGAAGATATGATGCTGTCTCATAAGAAGCTTGGCTCCAAAATTCCCTATGTCAGATACACCAAACTGTTGATACAGAGAGCTCTTACACTTCATCCTGATATCCCCATGAGACTCAATGACCCAGATAATCATGACATCTTGACTGAACACATACTATCTGTCAGAATCAAAGAATCGTCTACAAAGAAGCAGGGTGCTGAGTTGCCCGATCACCTTCTTTCAAAGGAAATCAAAAAGATGGAAACGTACAAAAGGTATCGGGTAGCCGTAAAAGAAGGAAAAGTTGGCCATCTTGATGAAAAGGCTTCTGGGACACCTACTCGGAGAACCAGAAGAGGCAGTGCTGGAAGTGCATTAAGCATAGAGAGTCAAAGGAAGTTCCCCAAGAGGAACCCTCCTTCAAAGAGGACTGTTCCATCTAAGGAAGCTACCCCCATCCCAGTCCCCAAGCTCGAACCGCAAAGAAAGCTTTTAGACGAAAGCTCTGAAGGTACTGAATCAGATGAAGAGGTTACTTACTCTGAAACTGCAAAGGATGACACTCCATTCGTACCAAAAGCTCCAAGTCCTCAAGCTGATAAAGGGAAGACTCCTGCTTTGGTGCCCTATGATGAAAGCTCTGAAGAAGAAGAAGAGCTACTGGATCAATCATACAGGAAGAAGTTTAAATTCGTCAGACACCTTCAAAAGGCTAAGGAATTTGAACAAGAACAAATGGGTGGCCCCGGAGGATCAAGTGGTGCTGTCCACTCTTCACCAGGTCCTGATGCGGTTAATCGACCCGATAAGGGATCTGGTGCCACCAATCTTGTACAAAAACAAACGCTTGTGAAGGAGTCTACTGATCTTAACATTGACGAACCAGAAAAGGATAAGACTGAGAAAGTGAAAACTGATGATGAAGCTAAGGATCAGAAGGAAGAAAAGGCTAAATCTGGACAAGATGATGAAGAGAATTATGATGATTATCTTCTCAAAAGTCCAACTCGCTCCAAGGAGGATACTTCTGCACCTCCCAAGGACCCCGAGTCTCCTCATGTCTCATCCTCATCAGATTCTTCATCTCACTCATCACCACCACCATCCATGAAATCAACAAAATCAACATCCAAATCTATGAAGAAACCACCTCGATCTTGGATTTCTCAAGCTCATGAACGGATTACCAAAGCTGTCAAACAAGTCAGAAAGAAATACGTGCTCAACAAGAAGCTGAATTTCTTTGCTGATCACATACAGCATCTGTATAACGAGAACGAAAAGATGCAAGACGAAAGGAAGTTTGTTCAGGAATTCATGAAACAACACCGTCAGGAGGAAATGAACGAAATGATCGAAGGCTACACGAAAAAGTACCTTCTGGAGTACGTTCCTAAGGTCACAAAGGAGTTGTTCACCAGACAACTTTATCCAAATCTGATGCAGATCGCCAAGCAAACTATTCGATCAACACCCTTAACCGTCACAATCAATCCGACCGATCCGGTCGTATTCTCGAATAATGAATTGGTAGCCAAGCTTGTGACACAAATGTCGCCACAATCTGCGATTTCAACTCTGAAGAAGCAAAATTGTATCAAGCATTGCTTGATTACCAACTTCAAGAAGCTTGTAGATTTGAAGCAGAAAAGCTGAAACGTCCCAGAGACGATGCAGATAAGGATAAGGATAAAGACTCTACACCTAAACGTCAGAAGAAGTCTGGTGAATCTTCTTCGATGCCACCCCCTCCACAAAGGACTCCTATTCAACAAAGGTCCCCTCCTCGTTCTTCAACTGAAAAACCTCAGGACGATTCCGAGTTACCACCCCTGACTAAAAAAACAGGTGATTACTTTGAGTATACGGGTGGTGACGATGAAGAGGTCCTTGAGCCCCTCCAACAACCCACCTCACCCAAACAAGTGCAGAAACCAGAATCATCATCAAGGCCTTCCAAAAAGAAGAAGAAGACGACTCAGCCTGATGTCGTATCATGGCTAGATGACGATAAAACAGAAGAGTTTGAATGGTTCTCCACACTTGTCAATCAAACTCCCTACCCTGATGAAGGTCAAGACTTGGTAGACGGTTCTACATTGGAGCACGCAAAACTTTTGCAAGAAAAGTTCCATGTGAAGAAAATGACGAAATCTGAGTTGAAGCGAATCAAGAATGAAGCGTTTCAACTTCTAAAAGACAGCTCTGAAAGCGCCCTCGAGGTCGAATATCATCTTGAGAACATCGCTCGAGCTATGTCTAACAACATGGATTGGCTCAATCCGGAATCAAACATTGACTTCACACAAAGGGATAACCCTCCATACTACACCGATTGGACCAAACCCCTACCGACCATTGGCCAAACAGTTGAACCACGGATTCCCTTTCGATACTTCTTTAACAGAGACCTGGATTTTCTTTTACACGGTAGCGATGGTTCGCGAAATACGCTACATCGTTGACTCTTCCATTCCCAGCGGCTATTTACTCAAACTGCATAGCTATCGAGGAACGTGCAAATTGCTTGTTTTCTGACAACGTGCAAGAATACGACCGAGATGCATTGTATGGGATTCATCATTGGCCTGAACGCCGAAGAATCTACTACAGAAGCTGCCTGGTTCAGAAGTCTCAATACGCAGTGTACAGTTCTAAGGACATCGTGGCCATCAAACACGTTGATCTCAAGTCTAAGTGGGACTACACCTTCTTGAAGAATATCATAGTCAAACGACAAGATGAACAGGACTATGCATTCTCCGAAGCTGACTTTGAGAATTTGTCCCTCAACGACATCGAAGACATGTACCTTGCCAAAGTACAGGGTCGTATAAGACAATTCTCGACTGAAGTTCAACGTGAATTTATCAAGTCAATTCTCATCTTCATTAGACGCATCATGATCAAAGAACGTGTAGAAGATATCCAGCTGGCTGTTGAATCTTATCAGACGCGTGTCAACCTCACTCCTCCAACGCTTGATCTTCCCGACATCAATCAGCTAACTCAATATACGCTCATCAGCAAACCATTCGGAGTTGTTTACCGCAGTGAACTTCAAAGAAACTGCTTAATGGCGTGTAGTGAACTTCAGAAATTCGGGGATCATACTTTGAAGCTGGTTAGGGATGGATTGGCGTACTGGTTGAAGGATATACGCCTGAAAATTGGGTCTCCTAAGCGCTGGAATTCTCAGGAAAGGAGGGATGCGAGACGAATCATCACAATGATTGATGAAAGGTTGTTCAGACGGGATCAGTTCAGACGATTGGAGAGCTATGTTGGTGGTCGACCCAGGATAAACATAACCGGCTTTCAACGCCCTTTGCGCACTCCTGGGAACATCACTGCACTTCCTGGTACCCCTTGAATTGTTTCTTTCAATATAAATTTGGATGTATAATTATATATGTCAATGGCTTGTGCACACATAACAGTGTACAACCCGTAATTGTCAAGAAAGGACCCTGTGGTACGCTTCAGTGCCACAATCCTTATAAAAGGAGCGAAAGCTTCTTACTTTTGAGTAAAACCTATCAAACCTTTCAATTTTCAAGGTTTTGCTCAAAAGAACAAGTACTTCCCCATATGATTTTTCAAAACCTCAACCGTTTATATCACTAGTTGAGGGGGAGTATTTGAATTAAAACTTTGTTCACAAATTGTTCACAGTGGTCATCTTCCCGCAACACTCGAAATGGTCATATTTATTCTCAAACGTTCAAAAATAACATTTTTATATGCCATTTTTTAGGGGGAGAAAATTCTGTGATAAGAAATATGTTATGCAAAATGCAAATGAATCTATGTACCTCAGACTTAACCAACGAATTGACGGTACTAAACTGTATGTAACTCGAAAAGACTTGTCCTGGACGGGTAATAATTTCAAGCTAGTTCGCTAGTAATGTAAACGTGTCCCGAAAAGGACTTGTCCAAGTAGAAAGTACCATTCGAGACACTCTTGGTAGACATGAACTCTAACGGGTATGACAACCTTTCGAGGTTTGTCTACACCTTCAAGGTAGTTATTAGAGCTAGTTGTCACCTAAAAACTGACAATGTAACTCTTTAACTACGCAACGTAACCGTGTCTCGCGGGGGATTGTCTATCTCGAGTGGATCAATTCAAAATTTGCGCGCTCTTTCCTCACTGTGCATTTAACCGTTAAAATTATTAAGCACGTGTGGAGGGGTAGTATTTATGCAAAACCTTATCTCTCATAGTGGTTCAAACATGTTTTTCATTTACAATCCATTTGAGAGATTTTTCACATACAGTGGTTTTAATGGCAACATAGGTTAGTCATGGAGTTATAAGGTGACTAAGGTTAGGAATAACCGTCCTATGATCCGCCAGAGCCGGAGAGATCTACCCAAGGACACTACCATTAGTTAGTGTTAGAAGTCCTTAGGAATGATTGTAAAAAAGGAGAAAATGAGAATCGGAGAAAGAAGGAGTTGAAGAATCAAAAAGAAATGAAAAGCAAAGGGTGAAAAGAAATAGCTCTCCAGATTACTCAACTTAGGGCAGACACCGGGTTCAATTCATATGCTACTGGTTGTCACTTAGTGACACCGGTATTGAAGATTAAAAGTCGTCATGGACCCAGTGACGCATGCACTAAACCTTCTTAGCCACTCAAGTTTCTCTCAACAGAAGCTTGTTTCATTCTCACAGGGAACCCTACGTAAACTATTGGCTTTCTCTTAGAGATCGCTGGTATTGAAGAAGGAGACCCTCTCCCTAGTCTTCGCTCAGGAAAACCAAAACGCACTATTGAGTCTTGAGCCACGAGATTCATCAAAAGATCTCTTAGGAACACTTGACATTTAATCACTTGATGATCAACAAATAAGATTATCAGGGGTTCATATCGAGTCCTTCACAGATCTTAGCAATCTGTCGAGAACATTTATGATAGGTTCACATCTGTGATCCTCGGTGATTGAATGGAAACTCCTGCCAGGGTCAACATCAAACAGCCCTGACAGCAGGTCACTTCGGTAACTCCCCGTGGATTACGCGGAGTGTGTCTCAAACGGTCTACAGTCGTGAGGTGATGCTTCGGTGTACCTCAGCGACTCATCTGAACTGTAGATGTACTTCGGTACATCGCGTTATCTCACTTGTGGGACTCCAGTTCAGGAACGGCCTTTGTAAGAATTAGAGTTGTGTTTTCACACTATGCTGTTAACACTCTCGAAGTTCAAACTTGTAAGTGCCGAAATCCGCTTATTACTAACCGTTTGACATGTTTTCTTCTTATGGAAGCTCCGGAGCGGGATGATCGTGCTGATTCTTCTCATGCTCATGCCAACATCATCACTAATGGAAGTTCTATCCAAAAGCAACACAACAGTCAGAATGATTCTTCGTCAAACCAAAGAATCTACAAAGTTAAAGACTTAAAGAACTTCAACAGGATTGAATTCCAACGTCAAAGAGCGTGTGAGCATGTTGAAGAATGACGTGGAGACACTGGAGCAGCGAAGCAAACCTGAGACAGAATTGATGCAGACAACAACATACTATCACTTTCACCACAAAGAACAATGATCAAAGAACAAAGTTAAAGATGACGTCAAAGCATAACCATTCAGAGGAAACTATATCTCTACACTGGGGAGATTGTTCGAAACAAGGCAATTCTTCTCATAAGAAAGAAGAATGTCAGAAGACGTCAGAGCTACTATTACATCAACGCCTTCACCGTTCATCACCAACACTTGAGGGGGAGATTGTTGGAATCACTCCTAAACCATAATCAAGTGTTAGTTATTAATATGTAATAGTTAGCTTTATTATGGCCTTTATGTTTGTTATTAGCCTTAAGCTTATGTAGAAGGCCCATGAGCTTAGGCCCAAGCCCATTTAAGAAAGGATGGAAACTAGAAGTGGTGCCCTAGCTTCCCTCCTATAAATACCTTATCTAAACCCTCACTTGAGGGTTGGTTGTTCAAGTTTTCTTTCATTCATACTCACGCCTAACCTTTCTTTATTTCTTACGCGTATATTGTTTGTTTACTTGTTCAATCGCCTTAACCTCTTTCTATATTACTTGTGTTTGTAAAACTAGTGACCTAACAAAGGCTACATCTACAAAATCTTGGCTATGGCACCGTCGTCTCTCACATCTAAACTTTCAAACCATCACCAACCTTGCTCGACACAAACTTGTTGAAGGTCTCCCGAGATTCCGGTATTCTAAAGATCACCTATGTTCATCTTGTGAACAAGGAAAAAGCACCGTCAAACATTTAAATTCAGCTCCGGAACACCGTCAAACAAATTCGAACAGACAAAGGAACTGAATTTGTGAATCAAACTCTTCGGGAATATTATGAGGAAGTGGGAATCGAGCATCAAACATCCATAGCACGTACCCCAGAACAAAATGGAGTTATTGAAAGACAAAACCGTACGTTAGTGGAAGCTGCCAGAACGATGTTAATCAATGCTAAACTTCCAGATTACTTATGGGCTGAAGCTGTCTCAAATGCATGGTACACTCAGAATCGCTCAATGATTACAAAACGCCACAACAAAACACCGTTTGAGCTTATCCACAACAGAAAACCGAATCTCAAACACTTTCATGTATTTGGATCTCTTTGCTACCCAAATAATGATCGTGATGACTTTGGAAAGCTCAAAGCCAAAGCTGACATTGGAGTTTTTATTGGATAATGTGATAATTCTAAAGGTTACCGGATCTGGAATCGTCGTACAAAGCAGGTTATGGAAACGATTCATGCTAATTTTGATGAACTTACTAAGATGGCTCTTGAGCATAACAGCTTGGAACCCGGTCACAACCGTTTAAACTTCCCTCAAACCCCATCATCAGCTGAACCAAGCCCCCAGCTTACACGTCAACAAATGGAAAGACTATTTGCTCCTCTATTCAGTGACGATATTGATGAACGTGGTTCAGGTGTATCCGATGTTTCCGCTGCTCAACCTGATCATACTCTTATACCTGATACACCTGCTACAACAACTACTGTTGAAGAAGCACCACTAGTTGACTCTACAACAACAGTTGAACAAACTACTTCCAATGACGCTGAACCAGCTGCTGATGTTCTTAATGAAGTACCCCCACCTGCAGATTTTGATCCAAATGCGTTCTTTAACCCGTTTGCCAATGAAACTGCTGCACCTGATGTTGCGGAATCATCAAAAAACCATTTGAATCCTCAAAATTTGAACAATGCATACCAACATCAACCCTCTACACATCATTGGACAAAAGACCATCCTCTTGAGAACATTATTGGCAACCCAAATCAACCAGTCGTTACAAGACAACGTCTTCAGACAGATGGTGAACATTGCATTTATGCACTCACTGTCTGCTAAACTGAGCCTAAAAACATTGTAGACGCAATGACAAAAGACAACTGGATTGAATCCATGCAAGAAGAACTCAACCAATTCAAACATCTTGAAGTATGGGAACTGGTTGAAAGACCAACAGGGGTCTACGTCATTGGTCTCAAATGGATTTGGAAGAACAAATTGGATGTTGAAGGAAACGTAATCAGAAACAAGTCACGTCTGGTGGCTAAGGGTTATAGACAGGAAGAGGGTATTGACTTTGAAGAATCATTCGCTCCGGTTGGTCGTCTTGAGGCTGTTCGGATCTTTCTTGCGTTCGCAGCTCATATGAATATAACGGTCTTTCAGATGGACGTCAAAACTGCTTTTCTGAATGGACAACTGAAAGAAACAGTTTATGTCAGCCAGCCAGAAGGATTCGTTGATCCCGAGTTCCCGAACCATGTCTACAAACTGAACAAAGCTCTATATGGTCTCAAACAAGCTCCTCGGGCGTGGTACGATAAGTTATCATCCTTCCCCATTGCCAATAAATTCACCAAAGGTTCGGTCGATCCCACACTTTTCATACAATATCACGGGGCTCACATCTTAATCGTTCAAATCTATGTGGATGACATCATTTTTGGTTCAACACATTTAAAATACTCAAATGCTTTTGCAAAATTAATGACAAAACATTTTGAAATGTCAATGATGGGTGAACTCACATTCTTTCTAGGAATGCAAGTTCAGCAATTACCCCGTGGTATTTTCTTGAGTCAGTCCAAATATGCCCTTGAATTGTTAAACAAATTTGGAATGTAAAACTGTGACACCTATGCCACACCAATGGCTCATACCAAGAAGCTAGACGCTGATTTACATGGGAAATTGGTGGACCCTACCAAATACCGTAGTATTATTGGGTCTCTCATGTATCTAACAGCTAGCAGGCCTGATATTGTTTTTGTTGTTTATCTTTGCTCCCGTTATCAGTCTAAAACCCACCTCTCTGAGGCTAAAAGAATCCTCCGATACATCAAGGGAACCATTAATTTGGGGATCTGGTATCCGAAGGATTCTGGTTTTGAACTAATAGCTTTTTCATACGCTGATCACGCAGGATGCTTAGATTCACGAAAAAGTACTTCAGGAGCACTACAATTTCTTGGTGATAAACTGGTGTCATGGCAATCGAAGAAGCAGGATTATACATCGCTGTCCTCAACAAAAGCAGAACACAACTCAAAGACTATGGTTATGTATTTGACAGAATCCCAATGTACTGCGACAATCGGAGTGCTATTGCGATCTCGTGCAACTCAGTTCAACATTCGAAATCAAAGCACATCAATCTTCGATATCATTTCATCAAGGACCACGTGGAACAGGGTACTGTTGAATTATACTTTGTGGGTACAGAATACCAATTGGCAGATCTCCTCACCAAAGCCTTAGCTCCTGCTAGGTTTAATGAGTTGGTCCACCGGATTGGTATGCGGTGTTTGACTCAAGAGGAACTGGATGAACTCTTAAAACATTCTTAAAAACCAGTCAAACACCAAAACCTCTTTTGTAAATATTTTTCAAAATCAAAATACAAAATTATAAAATCTGTTAAAACAACAAAAATATTCTTCTACCTATATTTCTTTAACATGGCAAGTACAATTCCTCCGTCAACACTCAAATCTTTCAAAATTCAATATTTTTTCCAATCAAGTGTTGAGGGGGAGAAAATTAATATTTTTCAGGTTCAATAAAACCTTGTACTTGCATGTTACCTTATCCCGGTTGTTTCTTTAATAATGGTGGTCACATTTCTAGTTTTTTCTGACACTCCTCGGACTAAAATTTATAAACTTTCATTATTTCTTAAGTCGAGGGGGAGTGTCGTCAAATTTCTTTCCAAATATCCCTCGTTTGGTAACCTAAATGGAAGTTATGGGCATTGGATGAAAATGGTTAAGGTGGAGGGACTAAAACTGTCATAAGCTCAAAGTTATTTTAATAAAACAACCACCTTAACTCATTTACTCATCACATTTAATATCCCACCAACCATATCCTACGCCTAATAATCATTCTTCTAATCCGTGTTTTTGATCATCAAACTGTAAGTGGTTTTATGTTTCTAACATGATTACAAACATTGGTTTCGAATTTTAAACGAATTCAACGGTTAGAATTTTGTATATGGATGATTTTGTGTTCGACGCATAAGCGTATGAACACATAATCAAGTTTGTGTGTTTATGGTTAAAATGATAGTGTCAAAACGTTTATCTAACATCAATGATCACATTTTCATCACTAATACACGCCCAGATACACGTATTGAATGATTTTTTGAAAACTAGGGTTTATGCGTTAATTTGGGTATTCTTATTTATGAGGGTTCCTGATTAAAAAGATTGTTTTGTGAGGTTTTTTACATGATGAATTGACTATATCCATGATTAGAATCAACCCAGAAACACTATTTGCTAGTTAATTAGAAATTAGGGTTTATGTTCTTGATATTTGGGTGTTTTCGATTCGCTTAGAACTTGATGTTAAAAATTGGACAGAACAACTCATAAGGCTTCTTAG
The DNA here is from genome assembly GCA_019973895.1 of Chrysanthemum seticuspe. Classification (NCBI taxonomy): domain Eukaryota; kingdom Viridiplantae; phylum Streptophyta; class Magnoliopsida; order Asterales; family Asteraceae; genus Chrysanthemum; species Chrysanthemum seticuspe. The sequence goes on from BPTQ01000008.1 coordinate 194,973,271, forward strand.
ACCTCCCAGAATCATTTTGGTGCAATTTCTATGGCTAGATTACTTACTCGTAAAAATTGAACCTTAGGGTTTAGGTTTACGCATAAGTGTTCTTACGCGTAACTGTTAAATGTGTATTTATGCTATGATCTAATGGTGAATGAATGTATGTGTTAATATTGGTGCTATGATGATCTTATTTCAGGTTTGGTACTCGTTAAAATTCATAATCAAGGTTGTTTGACATCTACGCATAAGGATCGCCTTAGGCGTAGCATGTTATGCGTAAGAGAAATCTTACGCGTAACTATTACGCGTAAGGTTCTACATAAGGGACTACGCGTATCCTGTGAAGGATATGCGTAAACAGTGACCTCTATGCATAAGGTTGACTCTTACGAGTAAGCCTTACGCGTAAGGTTTATATACGCTTACGCGTAAGCTCTACGCATAAGGTCCCCTTTTCCTACGCGTAATATTTCTTACGCGTAAGTCAAGATCCTACGCATAAGCTTGCGTTTACGCGTATATCACTCTTGTTTACGCATAAACTTGCCATTTCTACGCCTAAGCCTTGTTTAACCTTAATTTACGCGTGCAAACTTGTAAATAAATAAATCATAACACCACGAAACCAATAATGTCACTTTAAGCTTAAATGTTTAACAAGTTGTGAATAATAACTGAAAACATGGACTTTAAAACTTAAAGTTAATCAAATCACGAAACTTATCACGACGTCATTGGACTATTGGACAAAAAAAGTGACATTGGACTCGTAACAATCATCGACATATTACATTCAATAATTAGACAATATAACCATCTGTTGACTAACATAATGTCTTTCGATATGTTGGTTCTTTTGGCTAAATATCTTTCAGATCACGACATGGACGCTCAAATGCAGAATGTGGATGCACCAAATGTTCTTACCATTGCTGATATCTTCCCTAATGGCTATCCGATGAAGATTGGAAAGAACAATCTTCGGGTTGACTTTGATACTCTCACCTGCTCAGAGTCTTCTTGCCTGATAGCAGTGGACATTCTGAAGAACCATTCTTATCAGAATATGCTCACCAACTCTGCCACAGTTCCGGAGATCTACATACATCAATTCTGGCACACAATGAAGCAGATCAAAGGTCAAAATGCTGTGACTGTGACTCTCAATCACAAGCAAGTCACCATCACACCAGCAGACTTGCGGGCTATTCTCCTCATTCCTGTCATTGAACCAACTGAGTACAACGCTACACCTACTGAAGAGGTCGTTCTGCAATTCATGATCGACATCGGTTATGACGAAGCTACAGGGGTAATCAACAAGCACTCTTACGTTGATCTGAAGAATATCCCTCAGCCTTGGAGAACCCTCTTCATCATCATCACAAAATCTATTTCTGGACGGGATAGTGGTTATGAGCATCCCAAGCTCATAGAACTACAGATTTTTGGGGCTTTGGTCAACATGAAACATATCGAAGTTGAAGCTCTGATATGGGATGACATGATGTCTTTCCTCAAAAAGCGAGGCACCAAGATCCCATACATCAGATACACAAAATTTTTGATCCAGAGAGCTCTTGGGTTAAATCCCGATATTCCTTTGAGACTCGACGACCCAAACAATCACTCCATGTTGTATGAACCTACTCTAACAGTCAGATTTAAGGAATTAACAACAATGAAACAAGGTGCTGTGCTGCCAGATCACCTTCTCTCTGATGCAATCAAATAGCTTTACTCATACAAAAGGTATCTGGTGGCAGTTGATGAAGGTAAAGTTGGTTTTCTCGATGACAAGTCTTCTGGTACACCTATTAGGAAAACCAGAAGAGGCAGTGCAGGAAGTGTTGCAAGCACTGAGAGTCAACGAAAGTTCCCTAAGAGGAAACCTCCACTCAAAAGGAAAGTTCCATCTAAGGAAGTTGTTCCTATTCCCATTCCCAAGTCTGAACCGCAAAGAAAGCTAGTAGATGAAAGCTCTGAGGAAACCGAATCAGAAGAACAGGTTATCTACTCTGAAACTGCACCATTGACACTCCAACAATAGCTAAACCTCCTAGTCCAAAAGCTCTCCAAGGCAAAGGGAAGACTCCAGTACTTGAGCAAGAAGAAGAAAGCTCAGATGAAGAGCCACTGGACACCGACTACAGGAAGCAGTTCAAAATCATTAGACTCCAACACAAGGCAAAAGAGTTTGAACAGGAACAAATGCGTGGCCCCGGAGGGTCTAGTGGTGGTGTCCAGTCTACACCAATTCCTAATGCGGTTAATCAACCCGATAAGGGAATTGGTGCCACCACTCTTGAGCAACAACAAAAGAGCCTGGAGGAACCAGAAACAGAGAAGTCTGAGAAAGAAAAAGCTGATGAGGAAGCTCGGATTCAGGCTGAAGAAAAGACTAAATCTGGACAAGATGACGAAGTAAACTATGATGATTATCTTCTCAACAGTCCAACTCATTCCAAGGAGAAAACTTCTGAACCTCCTAAGGACCCTGAACCTCTTCATGACTCTTCATCATCAGATTCATCCTCTCACTCTTCACCACCACCATCCAGAAGATCAACCAAATCCACATCCAAATCTGTAAAGAAGTCAACGGACTCTTGGAATTCTCGGGCGAAGACAAGGATCGTTAAAGCTGTCAAGCAGGTCAGGAAGAAAGACGTGCTTTACAGAAAGCTGAATTTTCTCGCTGACCAGGTTCAGTATCTTCATGACGAGAATGACAAGATGTCAGCTGAAAGGGAGTACATCCAGAAGTTCATGCAACGTGATCCTCAAGGGGAAATGAACGAGATGATCAAAGGTTACACTCACAAGTTCCTTCTTGACATCGTTCCTGGTATGACAAAAGAAATGTACACCAGACAACTCTATCCGAATCTATTGCATTTGGCCAAGCAAACTATGAGATCAACACCTATGCAAGTGAATATCAATCCAGTTGATCCCATAATATTCTCATATGCTGAATTGGTTTCCAGGCTAGTAGCTCAAATGTCTAAACGATCTGCAACATTTACTTCTCACAAAGGTAAATTGTTTGAAGCATTGCTGGAATACCAACTCAAATCAGCATACAGAGAAGAGGCTCAAAGGCCTAAACGTCCAAGAGACAATGAAGATAACGATAAGGATAAAAATGACGAGCCTAAACGTCCAAAGCAGTCTGGAGAACCATCATCTATGCCATCACCACCCCGAAGGACTTCACCACCAAGACGATCTCCTCCTCGCTCTTCTGCTGACAAACCTCAGGACTCTGAGTTACCACCCCAGACAGAGAAAACCGGTGATCACTTTGAGTATACTGGTGGTGACGATGAGGAAGACCCTGAGCCCCAACAACAACCCACCTCTCCAGCTTCAACAAAGAAACCATCATCCTCATCAAAGCGAAAGAAGAAGAAAAAGGCGCCTAAGGCTGATGTCGTCTCATGGCTAGACGAAGATGACACCGAGTTTGAATGGTTTTCTAAACTTGTTGATGCCACTCCCGCTCTAACTGATGATCCAGATATGGTAGAAGGTCGTACGTTGGAGCATGCTAAGCTACTACAAGAAAAGTTCCGTCTGAAGAAGATGACGAAATCAGAGTTGAAAAGAATCAAGAATGAAGCATTTCAACTACTCAAAGACAGCTCGGAAAATGCTATTGAAGTTGAATATCACCTTGATAATATAGCACGAGCCATGTCTAACAACATTGATTGGCTCAACCCTGAAGCAAAATCGACTTCACCAAAAGAGACAACCTTCCATACTACACCGACTGGTCTAAACCTCTACCAACAATTGGACAACCAGATCAACCTAGGATTCCATTTCGCTATTTCTTCAACAAAGATTTGGAATTTCTTCTACACGGTAGCGATGGTACAAAGAAATACGCTACATCACTTACACTTCCGTTCCCGGCAGCCATATTGTCACAATTCTCAATTTTTGGTCATTTCTCAAACTCTACATTCATCATACTAGTCATGCATGGGTTTTGCATTTCACATTAAATGCATAATTTCATATTAAATAAACGTTATCGCGTAATAAATTATTTTGAACATTTGATCCGTTACTTTCAAAAATTTATCACAATATATTTTTATACTCATATTATGTTTATAAAAATATTATTATTAGTTTACCCAGTGTTTTAAATTTATTTCGTATATAAATTGTTATGTTTACATAAATTACGACGGTTTTCTTAAATTCAACCCGATAAATATTTATTCAATCAAATCTTTCAAGAAATGTATTTTTATAATTTTTATGACTTCATTACATTTTATTTTGTCCCGCTAAAATTTATTTTTGGCTAACGTTACCTTAAATGCTTAAATAAATACACAAGTTATTAATTATTCTTAAGTTAACAAACTTATACTCCTACATGTATTTATTTAAACTACTCAAAAAAAATCATCTACTCATATTTTTATTAAGGGTGTCGACCACCTATGGATGACACACTCAATGTACAAAATATCTAACTAAGTATATAGTATTATACTCATTAACAAAACACATTCAACACATTATCCTCAATGTGAAAGATCAAATATCCTATCTCTTTCTCTCTTCTTCAAGTGACCGGCCACCATAAGGACCAAGGAAGGTTCATCCAAAAATTTTCAAGACAAGGTTTTTAACAATCTAGACACACTCTTTGTATAGGTTTTGAAATAAAAACCTTGGGTGATTAGAAAAAACCTTTGTTCTCATAAACCTCATCAAGTATTCTAGTAAGCATCTCATGTCCATTTTTCATCTTACATATTTATTTCATATTCATTTCATCATATTTGAGCAAAAACATGCAAGTCATATGATGTTGTACCACTTTTTCATTGATTTTCAAGAGTTATGAATATATATAAGTCATCCTATAATTATTCCTTGTTATATATTAGTTTTGGTGATGTCTAGGAAACCATGACACCCTAAGAAGGTGTATGGTAGGATTAGAATAGCTTCGGAGTTGTTTTGAATGGGTTAGAATAGGTTTGGCGCGAGAAAAACTCATTTCGACGCGTTTTAAATAGGGTCTGTCCATATTTTTAATTCTGGGAAAATCCGACAGTGGGTATAATATTTTGGGCTAGATATTTAGAAAATACACTTTAAAACGAAAACGTGGCCGCTTGAACGGATTAAAACGGAGCTATAACGAAGAAGTTATGAATTTTTCAATTTTGACGATGAAAACTATTAATTTCAGAAATTTCAGCATGAAAATGTCACTCTTTACGAGTCAAAAATGAGTCTTAAGCTTTATAAATTGTGTCAACTTATCAAAAATATATTAGTATACTTTGACACGAATCTAAGGACATATAAAACGTAGAAAACGGACTTGTAACGATTAAATTACACGCGATAAACCAAGTTGCCGTAACTTTATTCTATTAGCAAAATTAATATATTCTCTATTAAAAACATAATACGGCAACTAAAGGATCATGTTGGCGGACGTTTTTAACAATGATGTAGAACTTTTTATAACGTGGTGTCTTCTAGTAAAAGTAAGTTCGCCTAGCATATTTTCCAAAATGTTAAACCGTTTTTTGAGCGGAGTTGTAACGAATAACATATAGTCACTCAAACTTTGCCGAAAACCATCCTTTAAACTATACTTTTGGGCTAAAGTACCATACTTAACCTATATTTTTCTTTGTAATCGAGACCTCTAGGATGTAAACTTAAATGCTAAAACCTTGAGATAATGATACAAGCTTTCCAAAACTGTTGAGTTCGTTCCTTAACACTCGGTGTGCACCATTTTGCGACTATCATAGGAGGTTGTTTCAACATAACTACATGTAGAGTATTTTTATATACGACGAGATGTCATAAATATATATTTTGACGATAAACATTATTTCAAAAACGTACAAGTGGTATGGATATCATATGGAGTTGCATGCACAACATTGTATCACGCATTCACGACAACATATCATAACTCAAGTCATGACATTCATTTTAGGTCGCGGATAGTTTTCGAGCCTCATTTTAATGCACTTCATTTTGTTAGCATATCAATCATACCAGGTGAGTTCATACCCCGCTTTTACTCGTTTAAATTCTTACAAACTCTTTGGGGGAGATACATGCTTAAATACTTGTTTTTACTCTTGCGTATACTCAAACCATTTATACAATTGTGTTACACTATACTTCTTATACTCTTTGGACATTATGTGTGGTTTATTGCGATATGTGCCTTAATGTGCTAAACTTGTTTTCAATTATGCATCAACATACATACATTAGCAACTGGTTAACTCCTGCGGGAGCCGGCAGAGAGGTATTGATAGTACTATCGGGCTGACGCCCCCACCCTTGGGTCCTTGATGACGTGACCTGGGGTGAATATAATCTGTTATTCAATGAAACTCAACAAACAATTTAGACTTGTCAAGAGGTTCAGTTGGCTGTGATTCTTTGCATTAAGTACATGTATATATCGTATGCACCTATGTCCTACTTACAAACAAGATTGACAATTCTATATTTTGGAAATTGGTTTGTAAACACACAGGTTGCAAGTTTTGTATGGGCGGAACTTGGAACTGAGTGGATTTACAATGCCTTTGCTGCATCAACATTCTTTATAGACTTTTTCAAATCATTTTCAACAAACTTATGAACTCACCAACCTTTGTGTTGACACTTTTTAGCATGTTTATCTCAGGTTGTAAGGCGATAGCATTTCATGGAGCTTTTGGGTCTCATGGCATACATTGGAGTCTAGTGTTTTTATCTATTACCATTCGACATGTTTTGTAAACCTTTATGTATTATCAAACTTTGGAATCTCATGTGTTGTAAACTTTAACTTATATAATCGAATGGTAAACTCTTTAAAACGTCTCATTATAGAGGTCGTTTTCTGTATCCATACTTTGTGCTATGACGTCATACCCCAATGACACTATCGTTCCGCTGCGATATTTTGGGGGTGTGACAGATTGGTATCAGAGCCTTGGTTATAGAGAACTAGGTTTCATTTTAGTTCCTAGACTATAACCGCTTTCACGTCGATCCTTTCTTTTCCTATCACCTTACACACTTTTCGTGCGCATATGTTTTCTTAAATATTTCTTCTAGAACCACCTCGTTGGATAACGTGGTTTCCTTGTACCAATAGGGGAGTCCCAAAATCTAGTTGGGTCATCAAAGATATGGAGCTCCGTAATGAGCACTTATCTAACTTGATCTCGTGACAGTTCTTGTTTGATGAGATGCGAGATTGAGCTAAATAAGTGTTACTATATAGCTGTATAGATTTGATGATTTTGCCCGAGGATGGGAGTTCTCTTGAGGATACTTTGGGAACTGCTGGCGACCAAACCTCATAGTGACTTTAGCACCTAAAGGGATTTCCTATACACCAAGTGCGACTCTCCCTAGATACCTACCCTAAATTCCTCCTCCACCGTTTAGAATCGGATGATAGAATGGCTACCTATTTCAGTAACAACAATCGCCGGGACATGTATGCTTGGTGGTATGTACACGTGTGAAATGAGGCAATTATAATTATGGTGGCCAACATAATTATAAATGCGTCACAACCCACGTGGACATATGCGACCACGCATACGTAGATCGGTGTGGGCACACCTTAGGAACCAATTTTTGGCGTGGTATTATGTTTGAGGACGTTAAGTATAGACATTGGGAACTCAACTGTCCTTTCCTTGCAGAGATCATGGCACCAAAGAGGGTAACACGCAGTACTGGCCGAGGTGGTGCGGCACAAAGGGGTGGAAGGACAGGTGAGCGTGGAGGTAGAGATGGCGGTAGCGACATGGGTAACAATGACAACAACACTGGCGGAAACCCTGATTTTGCCGCCATCATCGCTCAACAACTTCAAATCTTGCTTCCCACAATTGTCACACAAGTTGGAAACCATATGAATAACTCGGGAAACCACGGGAACGGTACTGGCGACACCAACAATGTAGTTGGCAGTGGCAACAATAACAACACTAACAACAACAACAACAGAATTGGATGCACATATAAGGAATTTTCGGCATGCAAACCAGTGGAGTTTGATGGTATAGGAGGTGCTTTGGCGTATACACGATGGGTAGAGAAGACAGAGTCAGTGATCGACATCAGCAATTGTGCCACACATCAGAGGGTGAAGTATGCAGCTTGCTTGCTATCAGGGAAGGCATTGACATGGTGGAACACACAACTACAGGCTAGGGGCAGAGAAGCAGCTATAGGTATGACATGGGACGAATTTAAGGCGTTATTGCAAGAAGAGTACTGCCCGGACAATGAAATGCAGAAACTGGAACATGAACTTTATCATCACTCTATGATAGGAGCTGGTCACGCAGCCTACACAGATCGATTCCATGAATTAGCCAGACTAGTTCCTCATATGGTTACCCCTGAATCCAAGAGAATCGCGAGGTACATATATGGTCTTGTGCCTGATATCCGTGGAACTGTGAAAACTACTGAGCCGTCTACAATACAAAATGCAATATTGAGAGCAGGAACCCTAACAGACGAGATGGTTAGAAATGGTACCTTGAAGAGCAGTGACAAGAGGGAGGAAGCGAGTGGGTCGAATAAGCAAATGGACGTGGTAGCAGACAACAAAAGGGCAAGAGTTTTTGTGGCAACTGGTACTGAACAAAGGGAGTATGCGGGTACACATCCCAAGTGTGCTAAATGTGCTTATCATCATCCAAAGACCAAGCCCTGCCGCTTGTGTACAAATTGCAATCGATACGGCCATTTTAAGGAGCAGTGTAAAACACAGGTAGCACCGGCTAACGTGGGCAACATGAGGAATAATCAAAGGACTTTCTTTGAATGCAACAGCCCGAACCACTTCCGGAATAATTGTCCTAAGTTGAATGGAACGCAGAGGCAACCACAAGGTAACCAACACCTAGCTTTAGCAATTGAAGGAAACAACCCAAACCCGGTACTCATTATCAGTCCACCCCGAGATCGAGCATTCTATATAGGGACCGAGGCAGCCCGCAATGCAAAACTGGTACGTTTTCCCTAGACGCATAAGTTTTGGCATAAACACTTTGACCATACACTTGATTTCGCGAAACCTTAGGGTAGAACTTTATGTATCATCGATTGAATCACGAGGACGTGATTCCTCTGACATGGGAAGAATGTCACAATTCTCAATTTTTGGTCATTTCTCAAACTCTACATTCATCATACTAGTCATGCATAGGTTTTGCATTTCACATTAAACGCATAATTTCATATTAAATAAACGTTATCGCGTAATAAATTATTTTGAACATTTGATCCGTTACTTCCAAAAATTTATCACAATATATTTTTATACTCATATTAAGTTTATAAAAATATTATTATTAGTTTACCCAGTGTTTTAAATTTATTTCGTATATAAATTGTTATGTTTATATAAATTACGACGGTTTTTTTAAATTCAACCCGATAAATATTTATTCACTCAAATCTTTCAAGAAATGTATTTTTATAATTTTTATGACTTCATTACATTTTATTTTGTCCCGCTAAAATTTATTTTTGGCTAACGTTACCTTAAATGCTTAAATAAATACACAAGTTATTAATTATTCTTAAGTTAACAAACTTATACTTCTACATGTATTTATTTAAACTACTCAAAAAAAATCATCTACTCATATTTTTATTAAGGGTGTCGACCACCTATGGATGACACACTCAATGTACAAAATATCTAACTAAGTATATAGTATTATTGTAAAACCTGGAAATCTAAAATCTGATTAAAGACTAAAATACCCTTGGAATCGAAATTATTAAACCACGTAAAATACATTTATATCATTTAACGAATTTAAAACTTAACTTGTGAATAATTAAAACCTAACTAAAATATATTACGTGATCGATTTTGGTACGACGAAGATTGAACGTTTCGTAAATGATTGGGTCGTGTTTGTTTTGTTTCGATGGAATATTGGCCGAAGCCATAAGGTGTGCGTTTGGGTTGTGTTCGGTTGGGCCAAACCGAAACCCAATCCCCTCCTAAGCCTAAATCAAATACAACTACTATATATACAACACATAATCACAAAAGTGAAACCCTAGTTTTGTTGTTGCCTCTTTTTCTTTTTCTCTCTTGCTCGGCCGAATATCATACACCCTTGGTGTCGAGATTTTTGCTCAACCAAGTCAAGGTATAACCTATTTTCGTCTTCCTTTGATGTACCTTGCGTTAATATATTGTAATATGTTTTGTTTTAGTCGAGTTTGTTGTTTTGTTTTGTGACCGAGCCGAATGGAATCAAAACAAGGAAAACCCTAATGATTAAACCTTACAAGTATTAAAGAGCTATGTACGTAATATGTATTATTGAATCGGGTCATGGTTGTGTCGAGTTATATTAAAACCGAACCATATGAATAAGGACCGAACCATGCATATCATTCGAATAAAGTGTAAAACATGATAACTTGAATGAATTAAATACGTAGATGAGTTAAGACTTGCGTTAAAACCTAATAGCCGAAAACCCTAGATTGAACCGAACCATGTATAAGTTTTGAAAGTGCATTAAGTAAGTAAGGTCATGTAAGCGTAAACCCTAGTTTGATATGTTAATGGAATAAGGTACGCCAAACCCTAATGGGTTGTAAATTGTGTCTCATATGCGTGTGTAATTATAAGTCAAGTGAACTTGTAAATGTGTAGACGTGTAATTAATACGAGTAATAAGTAACTTGTATGTCACATAAAATCATAAACGTATATGGTGAAACATAAAAAGGAAGGATTGTTTTATGACGTGTTAGGTTAAGTAACGAGTCATTAAAAGACGTAACATGTAAGTAAATGCATATTAATGAGATATTAGAGATGAGAAAACCCTAAAATATTAAAAGATCATTTCGACGATTATGAAATCATTAATAATATATACGACCATTAATGTGTATAGGTTCTGTGAAGAAGGAGTAATTCTTTGCTTTCCCTGTTTCTTCTTTTCGATCATTTGCTTTGGAATAAGGTACAGATATTCTGACCTTTTCAGTAAAGGTTTCTTATAACGTTTTCTTTTCGTAACTTTTGTATTAGGATTTCCTAAGCCTTTGCTATGAACCCTAATGTGTCTATTTGAGCTGTTGCTTATCTGAACTTTGATTTTTGAATCATAAAACATTGATTTTGAACTATATGATATGAAACTTTGATTTTGAAAATATGATTAAACATTTGATAAAATATGATCTATGTCAGTTATGACATTCTAATTTGACCTAAGATAGTTTGACACCCGAGCCAATTATTAACTAGTCATGGGGGTTCCATGTCCGTGTCAGTAATGCACTTCTGACATGACTCTAGGGCAGTAGAGTGAAGTTCTGCCACGTCCCTTATCTGATATTTGCTATGAGCTCAATTTATATTATATTGTCAATGTATGTTTGTGGGGCGTATGGGTGCATCCTAGATCTGTTATATGTTATATATTATATGTTATATGCTATATGTTGTTTGATGATTGATGCTGCGTGCATGCACGTCCTTCATATCTCTGGTAGGTCTCCCCTACAAATGTTGCCTTATGTGATTATGAATATGTTTATGATATGGCATATGTGTCTGGGCTCGAGGTAGTTAGCTATAAAACTTATTCTTTTATCCTGATTTATCTTTTGAAATGATTATGATTTCACTATCTTTCTTTCACCTTATTTCGTATTCGTTCTCGTTTCGTATTCGTTTTGCTTGTATATCTGTTCACTGGGCTTTTGAAGCTCAGCCGCATTTCTTTTCTTTCGCGGCAGGTATCTAAGCATTGGAGCTGGGTATTGCTTTGGGATGAGTGCTGTGTGGACTTACCTTAGAGATTTTAGCTTTGATCTTATGATGCCTTTTAGACTTTATATTTTAGACGTTTCATTTTGGAGTTATTTTTCCGCTGGGACCTATGTATTGAAGTCTTTTGACTTGGATTATTTCAATATTTATGTTGAGATTTCTTTTGGATATTTATGTTTGCTTTGATATGACACCATTACTTGTGATTCCTTTACCCTTGTCGGGTCGGGGCGTTACAATTTATGGTATCAGAGCCCAGGTTTACGACTTGTAGTCAGGACCTGTGACATATGGAGCCTAGGTTTTGAGACCTTAGAGCTTAGGATTTGACCTGTGAGGATTTGGGTAGACTTTAGGATTCCTTCGGCGTACTTCCATTTCGAATCTCACCTTTGTTCATTTTGCTAATCGTTCAGATGGTTCGAACTCGTACTACTGGTAGCGTGGATGGAGACGATGATGCTACTAACATGGATACTGCGATTGCGAATGTTCTCAACTCTCTTTTCCCTGGTCTTACTACACCTGAGATGATGGAACAGGTGATCAACAACATTCGTAATCAGAATGGTGCTTTGGGTAGTGGTGGAGGAAATCAACCCGTCGGTATTCACACTTGGCTCGAGCGTTTCGGTAAGCTCAAGCCTCTTTCGTTTAGCACTGTTGCTACTCCTACTGAGGCCGAGGACTGGATCACTCATATTGAGAAGTTGTTTGAAGTACTGGGTTGTGGAGACGAGTTTAAGACTCGTTTGGCTGCATTCAAATTGGAAGGTGATGCTTTAAATTGGTGGAAGGCACTCAAACAAGCAAGAGGAGGAGACGCTTTTGCTGTGACTTGTACCTGGACTGAGTTTCGGACTATCTTCTATAACCGTTACTTCCCTGATGCTGAGCAGCAAAGGTATGAGAGGGATTATCAGGCAATCTACCAGTTTGATTATGAGAATTCCAATGAGTACATGAGTAGATTTATGAGGCTGGTAGTCGTAATGGTACCTGAAGTGCGCTCCGCCTGGTTACGAGTAGTACCTGAAGTGCGCTCCGCTGGGACCTATGTATTGAAGTCTTTTGACTTGGATTATTTCAATATTTATGTTGAGATTTCTTTTGGATATTTATGTTTGCTTTGATATGACACCATTACTTGTGATTCCTTTACCCTTGTCGGGTCGGGGCGTTACAATTATACTCATTAACAAAACACATTCAACACATTATCCTCAAAGTGAAAGATCAAATATCCTATCTCTTTCTCTCTTCTTCAAGTGACCGGCCACGATAAGGACCAAGGAAGGTTCATCCAAAATTTTTCAAGACAAGGTTTTTAACAATCTAGACACACTCTTTGTATAGGTTTTGAAATAAAAACCTTGGGTGATTAGGAAAAACCTTTGTTCTCATAAACCTCATCAAGTATTCTAGTAAGCATCTCGTGTCCATTTTTCATCTTACATATTTATTTCATATTCATTTCATCATATTTGAGCAAAAACATGCAAGTCATATGATGTTGTACCACTTTTTCATTGATTTTCAAGAGTTATGAATATATATAAGTCATCCTATAATTATTCCTTGTTATATATTAGTTTTGGTGATGTCTAGGAAACCATGACACCCTAAGAAGGTGTATGGTAGGATTATAATAGCTTCGGAGTTGTTTTGAATGGGTTAGAATAGGTTTGGCGCGAGAAAAACTCATTTCGACACGTTTTAAATAGGGTCTGTCCATATTTTTAATTCTGGGAAAATCCGACAGTGGGTATAATATTTTGGGCTAGATATTTAGAAAATACACTTTAAAACGAAAACGTGGCCGCTTGAACGGATTAAAACGGAGCTATAACGAAGAAGTTATGAATTTTTCAATTTTGACGATGAAAACTATTAATTTCAGAAATTTCAGCATGAAAATGTCACTCTTTACGAGTCAAAAATGAGTCTTAAGCTTTATAAATTGTGTTGACTTATCAAAAATATATTAGTATACTTTGACACGAATCTAAGGACATATAAAACGTAGAAAACGGACTTGTAACAATTAAATTACACGCGATAAACCAAGTTGCCGTAACTTTATTCTATTAGCAAAATTAATATATTCTCTATTAAAAACATAATACGGCAACTAAAGGACCATGTTGGCGGACGTTTTTAACAATGATGTAGAACTTTTTATAACGTGATGTCTTCTAGTAAAAGTAAGTTCGCCTAGCATATTTTCCAAAATGTTAAACCGTTTGTTGAGCGGAGTTGTAACGAATAACATATAGTCACTCAAACTTTGCCGAAAACCATCCTTTAAACTATACTTTTGGGCTAAAGTACCATACTTAACCTATATTTTTCTTTGTGATCGAGACCTCTAGGATGTAAACTTAAATGCTAAAACCTTGAGATAATGATACAAGCTTTCCAAAACTGTTGAGTTCGTTCCTTAACACTCGGTGTGCACCATTTTGCGACTATCATAGGAGGTTGTTTCAACATAACTACATGTAGAGTATTTTTATATACGACGAGATGTCATAAATATATATCACTCATTCATTCATCACTAACACTTCTTCTCACAAGAAAGAAGAATGTCAGAAGACGTCAAAGCTACTATTACATCAACACCTACAACGTTTATCACTCATTCATTCATCACTAACACTTAGAGGGAGATTGTTGGAATCACTCCTAAACCTTATTCAAGTGTTAGTGATTCATATGTAATAGTTAGCTTAATATGGCCTTTATGTTTGTTATTAAGCTTAGGCTTATGTAGAAGGCCTATAAGCCTAGGCCAAGCCCAATAAGGAAAAGGATGGGAACTTGGAGTGTTGCCCTAGTTCCCTCCTATAAATAGTCTTGTAAACCTTCTATTGAAGGTTGGTTGTTCATTTTATCATATTACTTACGCATAACTATTCTTCATTATATTCGTGTGTGTGATAACTTGTTCATCCGATCTATCCTTCTTCTCTACTTCTTCATATTGATACTTGTATTACTAATATGGTGACCTAACAAGACAATATCTTACACAAATCACATCAAACCATGTCTTCCCCCGTTCCCCCTCCTAACGCCGTACCCCCATTACCTACATCATACCCCACTTAACCTTTTTACCAATCACTTATAATTACCATTCTAACCTTTATTTAAATTACCAAAATGCTGTTATTTGAACTATAAATAGAAAAATACCCTAGCACACTTATTACACAAATCCATCATACCCCACTTGACTTCTTGTGTGTGTGTTTCGGCCAAGGAGAAAAGAAAGAAGAAAAATCGGTTTTTGCTTATTTAGTGCTTATTAGTGCTTTTACGGGTTTATAAACTATTATTTTTGGAGTTTTGGAATTATACTCGGGTTATATATTCGCTATGTATATTTTTGGAGTCTTGGAGTATTTGTTTGGGGTATATTGTTCACGATCATATCACAAATCCATCATTTTCAAGTTATTGTGAGTTTTCACGAACCCTTTTTCTAACTATTTTAATCGCTTTGGGGTGGAATGTATGAACTATACTTAAAGTTAACACTTATATGAACTTAAATAACTTTTTTTTCACTATTTATGCTCATAAGTAAATTATACTTGAACTAAATTAACTAGTATTTTATGAATTAACTTTTGACTTGATTTGAATCTTTTGACATGATTTGAGTCTTTTGACTTGATTTGAATCTTTTGACATATTTTAAACTCTTTTGACGTGATTTGAACCTTTTGACATATGTCTAAACTCTTTTGACTTGAACTAAGTCCTTTGACATACTATAAACTCTTTTGACTTGATTTAAACCCTTTTGACATATTTTTAACTCTTTTGACTTGATTAGAACCTTTTTGACATGTTGTAAACTCTTTTGACTTGATTTGAACCTTTTGACATATTTAAACTCTTTTGATTTGATTTGAACTCTTATGAAATATTTTAAATTCTTTTGACTTGATTGAACTTTTTTGATATATTTTGAACTCTTTTGACTTGATTTAAACCCTTTAACATATTTTAAACCTTTTGACCTATTTTGAACTCTTTTGACCTGTCTTGACCTTATAACTTGCTTGAACTTTTGAACCCGACTTGAACTCTTGAACTTAATTACGAACTTATGACTTGTTTTGAACTTAATGTACCTTATGTCCTTAACCGAAAGTCTCCCATGTTCACAGAGGAGTAAAGTCTCCCATGTACGGAGCAGCCTAAAGTCTCCCTTGTTCAGAGCAGACCAATTTAAAGTCTCCCTTGTTCAGAGCATCCTAAAGTCTCCTCTGTTCGAAGCAGCATAAAATATCTCATGTTTGGAGTGGCGTAAATTCTCCCATGTTCGGAGCAGCCTAAAGTCGTCCTTGTTCTGAGCAGCCTAAAGTATCCTTTTTTCGGAGTAGTGCTGAGTCTCCCATGTTCGGAGCAGCCATAATTTGATAGTATATAATAGTTTTTATGATGGATTGTTCGTACAAACAGTACATTTGCATTGTAAGTCCTCGATTGGTTTGCCGTTCACACTCCAATTTATACATAATGTTCATACGGCCTCCTTGTGTGGGGCAGTAGATAGTATGGATAACGCTATTAGAGGTCGACCAACCTCTTTTTCCCCTATCGACGGAATGCATATTATTTTTTTTTGGGAATTTGCCGCATAACTTTACTATATACGAGGCATTATTATTTGATGTGACCACGTGTGCTTGACCATAACCTGTACTTTCCCTTTTCGCAATGGTCTGTGAAAACATAGGTTATGGGTGAAATTTGCAACTGAATGGTTTGACATAGCCTTTGCTTTTGGACCTTTCTCAAAGCCTTTGGACTTACTTTTATTATGGACTTTTTCTCTAAAAAGGTTTTCAAGTTATATCAAACGTGTATACTCACCAACTATTTTCATAGATGACCCGTTTTCTCTTGCATTTCAGGTGATTGTTGGTAAGTGTTTTCATTAAGTTTTTTTAAGAAGTCGTCAAATGTCATCGTTGTTTTTATCATATTCCAAGACACTATCTTTTGGAGAACTAAGTCTTATGGTTTATTGTCTTTGTTGGCATAAAAACAATGTTGTAATGTTATACTTTTCCTAAAAAATTTAATTATGGTATTGTACTATATCTCTTTTACGATATACATTGATTTCGTCGCATCTCGCCGCCTTCGGCGGGGTGTGACAATGGTTTTTAATGGCGAACCTGCACATTTATTTCTAACATATTATTTATGTCAAAACTTGAACTCACATGTAGTTGCTTAATGGACACCTTTGACACATTTTGAATACGCTAAGCCAAATACTCAATGGTGATTCTTAAAATTCATAGGCCGAGAATAAGTTTTAGTTAGTTCACCATTTCATGCTCTGCCACATATATAGGGGAAAGTTAGTAAGGAAACTTTTACACTCTTTATTAGTAAAATCAAATTACAATAAATAAACTAACGGTAAATAAAAAAAACTAAATACAGACATAATGGGGTAGAAGTAGAAAAGAAACCCTAATTAACAATAATAAAAAATAACAGTAAAAGATACATGCACAAGCCTCATGTTTAACACGATTGATTTAAAAACATATTTGTCGCTTGTTTCTCATGGCACAATGATGACGAGTTATTAAACGAAGCTTGATGCGGTTTTTGTGTGTGTAAAAAGAATGAGGTTTTGACCCATATTTATAGGGAAAACCTAATCATTTAAACAAGGTAATAACTTATTCTGCAAACCTTACCCAAACTGATAAGATTTAAGATACTTAATATAAGTAAACGAGTTAATTACATAAATCGTCCTTGTGGTTTGCCGGATTTCACAAGTTTTCTCCCTGTGCTTTTTTAAGCATGCCATGTCCTTGTGGTTTTTGAATTTTATGGGTCTTGTCCAATTTTCGACCAAGTCCAAACGAGCAATAAAAAGGTCCTAACTTGATATTGATGAACTAACGTGAGAGCTAACCTTGTAATTTGGCTTTTCTCTCTCAAAATACAAACCACAAGGACGATTTATGTAATTAACTCTTTTAAAAAAATAAACTTTTTATTTTATTTTATTATACTTAAATTTTGGGCTTATGTACTAACCGAATTTTTTTAAACGTTTTGTTAATACAAATAAGTCGTAAAAAAGTTTATTTATATATTACGATCTCTCTATGTTTTGTTGATAACAATCATAAAATCAATTTAACGAATACAATACTTAAGTTTTCGAGCCAATAGTTTCCTAAATCATTATGCTAAACAATTACTTTACCAAATATTCATAGATAATACATGTAGTATGAAAGTTTACATAAAGACAAAATCATTTTTCTAAATACTTACAAGTAACACTTGTTACATATACATTATAAAATCTATTTAACTAAACTAGATAAATAAAAACAAAAATACTTACATCATGCATGACATCACATGAAAGATCTTCTAAGATTTATTGGGTACCCATAACCCAAAACCCGGAACCCATGACCCAAACCCGGATGTTTAACCTAAAATCCGGACTGGTTGATCCAGTCTGCCGGATCCCTTGGGTAAAACTGGTCGGATCCCTTTTGTAAGGGATCTGTCGGGTCAGAAGTATTTTTGCCTATAAATAGAAAACAATTTCTTCATTGTTTCTAACCCCTTTTTGTTAACACTCTCTCTAAATACTCCTTACAGTATTCTAGCCCCTGATCTTAGATCAAACTAACCTTTTCATTTCATTTCTTGTGATTATCTATTAGACGAAGATATTACCGAGTTTGCATAGAAGATCTATCAATTCTCAAGATTTCTTGCTAGTTGTCTTCATCATTACAAGATCACTGATTTGATACTTATATTTCATATATCATATTGTACCATAAACTTGTAGTGCTAGTTTGTTTTTTTGCGTTGGTTCTACCTTTATTAGAACTCATTATTGAGCTTAGTACCGGAAAGAACGTAAGCGAAGTTAGGAAGGGTTCTTCATTAAACAAGAACCCGATATCTAGCTTTGTATCTCATAAAGTTTAAGCGATATTGTGAGGCTTCTTCGCCAGATAAGGAGCTTGTGGATCTAGTGTTTATGAACTCTCGAGTTGGGTACTCGGGGAGTGGAGTAGGGTAATGAAGGTGACCTTGTAGAAAAACCACTATAAATACTCGTTTCACGGTTTTATCTCTCTTTACTTTAGCTTGTCTTTAATATTTATAATGTCTCACTATCAATATCCAAATATCAAAAAGATTGACATAAGTTAATCTAACTAGTTTAAAACGAAGTTTTAATTGGTAAAACTATTCAACCCCCTACCCTTCTAGTTTCCTGGCATTAGAGCTGCGTTACCAAGTTTTTTTTAAGTATATTGTACTTTAAAAAAAACTTGAAACGAATACTGAATTTTTAGAAAACTACATAGAAGAGAAATCTTTACAAAAACTTACATTAAAACTCTTTTTATAAATATTATAAAATTTCCATCTAGCATAATGATAGTTTTGATAATATCTTTAATGTACTCTAACATTACTACTACTTCATTAGATAGTCAAAATAAATATCTTTCAAGAAATCTTCTTGATAGGAAAGTTCTAAAAATACTTTCAATCAAAAGAAGAACAAAGGTGAGACACATAGAAGAACCAAAAGATCTATCAAACTTCTCCACCAATAAGCTTCGGGTATCTTAAAAGCTTATGAATTATGATACAGGATTTCCGACCATGATTTAAATTTATAGAGTCTCGTCTACCTAAGGTCTACCTAATGCACTAACGAGCAGTGAACCTTGTCGTGCATAGTATAGAGTGTGGTAAAGCCGAGGTCGTTCCCAAGAGCTATGTAGATTTGGATCCTATTTAAGTCTAGTGTCACGGTTTTTAGAAGATATTAATGTTGAAAGATTAATTAAACTAATAAGCAAGGAATAAAATGCCGAAATTAACGAGGTTGTAAACAGTGAAGAGAAATTGTGTTAACCTAATTATTCATGCTATCAAGTTATGTCTATGTTTTCTAATTTGTTGATCCCAGTTGAGCAAACGATCTAATATAGAAACTGACTTGTAACAAAAACTTATTAAGTATTACGCGGAATTTAACACTTAATCTTAAGAAGAAGAACAATAAACATTCAACACCTCAATATTATTGATAATACAAATACTCTTACAGTATTAGGGTTTTGCAACATTGGAGTGTATCGACCTTAGATATATAACTTACATATATCTAACCTAACCTAGGACCTCCTTTTATAGGCTAAGGAGTCCTATACATTATACAATACGTAACCTACAAGATAAATATCTTTTCCATATTTATCTAATACATAATATCAAACCGACTATACAAGACTAGCAGTGGTTACATATCAATATCAGTGGTTACATTCTTCTACTAGCCGCGGTTTGTCTTCATCCGTGGTTACATCCTTCTGTCCGTGGTTATATCAACCTTTTCCGCAGTTCCAGCACTTAGATTAATTCTTGATCCACGGAACCTAAAACCCAACAATCCTCCCCTAAACTTGATACATTCCAACAGAATTCTCAAGTTTCCTTTAAGCTCAAAACATCTGAATTGGAGGATGTAGTCAAACACTTACTAGATTTAAGAATTTTCTCATACTTCAGCAACAAATTGTAAGCTTGACCATCATAGGGTAACAACATCTTGATAATACCAGGCTTCAACATCTGAGCAATAATTCCTGGATGCTTATTCAGTTAAGGATAATCACCTTCTACAAGCATATGAATAACCTTTCCAGAAACAGTTAAAACATGAACTCCACAAGTTTGATATAAAAACCATCTTGTAACATGACCATTGTAGAGTCCTTGCCATTCAAGTTCACCATGAGTTGGTTCAAATAAAATCTTCAAATGATGATAAACAAGTCTCTCATGATAATCATTTGGATGTACTTCACCAAACTTATTCTTGTAAAGTATCCAAAGATTCATCAAATCATCTCTATCAAAATACTGAAGCATCTGTGAAAATTTATTATACTCAAATACTTCATTGTTGAGTCTTTGAATTTTCCACACTCCTTCACTTCCAACTTTAAGCTTAAACTCATAAGAAATGATTTGATTTACATCTTCAACAACTTTCAATCTTTTAGAATCAGATGTCTCCTGAACCTCATATTTTCTATTTCTTTTACTTTGAATCCACTCTTCATCCTTTTTAATCCACTCTTCTTCCTTTTTAGAATTCATTGGACAGAAATCATCTTTATTAATCCTCATACATCTCTCATAAATCTCCAAAATTCTTTCAAATGAACATTTACTAAGATTATCAGAAATATAAACGCCTGAATTCTTAATAATTTTCATCAATACATTCCTCATTTGTGCAGTGGTAGGAGGTTTCTTTCTTATAACTTGTTTCTTTTCTTTACCAATCTTTCTTGACCATACCCCTAAAAGTCTAGCTTTTTCCTCATCATCCAACAATGCCCATTCTTGTGTAGTAAATTCATCAAGTATTTGTTGAGAAGCTTCAAGATAATTTTGTGATTCATACCATGTAGCTAACCATCTCTGACTAGCTTCCTCTTCATCTTGCTTCCTTTTCTCTAAAGCTGCTTGATCATCAGCTACAATACTTTTTGCATACTCTGCATCATAAGCTTCTTGTTCTGCTCTACTTTTAAATTTTAGTTCTGGTACAGCAATCTCTTTACCTTTCCCAACATCAGATTGAACCACTTTCTTCTTCAAAGGTTCACCAATAACTAAACTTTTAACTTTGGGTTTGGTTGCAGTAGACTGAACAGATAGAACAGGTGCAATGGCAGGTGTAGAAATAGATAAGGTTTTGCTTAGATTTATCAAGGTACTTGCAGCTTCTTTCTCAACTTCTTTAGACTTAGGTTGTGATTCAGAGAGAGTTGTGACAATAGTGGAAGTGGTTATGATAGCAGTGGGTATGACAGTAGTGGGTATGATTGCCATGTCTGAAACTGCAGCAGTGGTTACAAGAGTACTAACCGTGGTTGCATACATACTATCAGTGGTTGTGTTCTGCACTACTTCAACATTCTTCAAATTTTCAAGAACTGCCTCATTCCCATCTTTATCAGATACCAAAAATTCTTGATCTCCACTATCTTCTTCCATAGATCCATCAGCAGCCTCCCCTGAATTTATGCCTTCACTCCTCCCCTGTTTGGATACATCCTCCAAATTCAGAGCTGAAGAGGAGTCCACCTTCTTTGTCTTTCTTCTCATAGCTTTCAAAACAGCATGTTAGGTCACTAGTTTTACAACACAAGCTTATATAGAAAGAGATAAGGCGATTGAACAAGTATCAAACACACACACAAACAATATAAGACACGGTTATGCGTAGGTGAGTGAATGAAGAGAAAACTTGAACAACCAACCCTCAAATGAGGGTTTACAATAGTTTATATAGGCAAGGAGCTAGGGCAACACTCCCTCTCCTTCCCTATTCCTTATTGGGCTTGGGCCTCAGCTTATGGGCCTTCTACATAAGCTGGACCTTAAACAAACATAAAGGCCAGAATAAAGCTACCTATTACATATGAAATATAAATACTTGAAATACTGTTTAGGAGTGATTCCAACAATCTCCCCCTCAAGTATATATATGAATAACGGTGAAGGCGTTGATGTAATAGTAGCTGTGACGTCTTCTGACATTCTCCTTTCTTGTGAGAAGAATTGCCTTGGTTCGAACAATCTCCCCAGTGTAGAGAGATAGTTATCTTTGTGCAGTTTTGCTTTGACGTCATCATTAACTTTGTTCTTTGATTTATTGTTCTTTGTGGTGAAAGTGATAGTATGTTGTTGTCAGCATCAGTCTGCCTCAGGTCTGCTTCGCTGCTCCAGTGTCTCCACGTCATTCTTCAACATGCTCACACGCTCTTTGACGGTGGAAATCAATACTGATGAAGTTCTGCAAGTCTTTGACTTTGTAGATTCTTTGATTGAAGAAGAATCATTCTGACTGTTGTGTTGCTTTTGAATAGAACTTCCATTAGTAATGAAGTTGGCGTGAGCATGAGAAGAATCAGCACGATCATCCCGCTCCGGAGCTTCCATAAGAAGAAAACATTTCAAACGGTTAGTGATAAACGGTTTCCGGCACTTACAAGTTTGAACTTCGAGGGTGTTAACAGCATAGTGTGAAAACACAACTCTAATTCTTACAAAGGCCGTTCCTGAACTGGAGTCCCACAAGTGAGATAACGCGACGTACCGAAGTACATCTACAGTTCAGATGAGTCGCTGAGGTACACCGAAGCATCACCTCACGACTGTAGACCGTTTGAGACACACTCCGCGTAATCCACGGGGAGTTACCGAAGCGACCTGCTGTCAGGGCTGTTTGATGTTGACCCTGGCAGGAGTTTCCATTCAATCACTGAGGATCACAGATGTGAACCTCTCATAAATGTTCTCGACAGATTGCTAAGATCTGTGAAGGACTCGATATGAACCACTGAATCACTGAAGATATTATTTGTTGATCAACAAGTGATTAAATGTCAAGTGTTCCTAAGAGATCTTTTGACGAATCTCGTGGCTCTAGACTCAACAGTGCGTTTTGGTTTTCCTGAGCGGAGACTAGGGAGAGGGTCTCCTTCTTCAATACCAGCGATCTCTAAGAGAAAGCCAATAGATTATGTAGGGTTCCCTGTGAGAATGAAACAAGTTTCTGTTGAGAGAAACTTGAGTGGCTAAGAAAGTTTAGTGCATGCGTCACTGGGTCCATGACGACTTTTAATCTTCAATACCGGTGTCACTGAGTGACAACCAGTAGCATATGAATTGAACCCGGTGTCTGCCCTAAGTTGAATAATCTGGAGGGCTATTTCTTTTCACCCTTTACTTTGCATTTCTTTTTGATTCTTCAACTCCTTCTTTCTCCGATTCTCATTTTTTTTTTTCCTTTTTACAATCATTCCTAAGGACTTCTAACACTAACTAATGGTAGTGTCCTTGGGTAGATCCCTCCGGCTCTGGCGGATCATAGGACGGTTATTCCTAACCTTAGTCACCTTATAACTCCATGACTAACCTATGTTTGCCATTTAAACCACTGTAAGTAAAAAATATCTCTCAAAGGGTTTGTAGATGAAAAAACATGTTTGAACCACAGTGAGAGATAAGTTTTTGCATAAATACTCCCCCTTCACATGTGCTTAATAGTTTTAATGGTTAACTGCACAGTGAGGAAAGAGCGCGCACTTTTTGAATTGATCCACTAACGATAGACACTCTCCCGCGAGACACGGTTACGTTGAATAGTTAAAGAGATACATTGTCAGTTTTTAGGTGACAACTAGCTCTAATAACTACCTTGAAGGTGTAGACAAACCTTGGAAGGTTGCCAAACCCGTCAGAGTTCATGTCTATCAAAAGTTTCTCGAATGGTACTTTCTACTCAGACAAGTCCTTTGCGAGACACGTTTACATCACTAGTGAACTAGCTTGAAATTATTACCCGTCCAGGACAAGTCTTTTCGAGTTGCAGACAGTTAAGGATCGTCAATTCATTGGTTAAGTCTTTGCACACGAGGAAGCCAAGGGGCTTGCACATGTTGCTTTACAAAACATATTTCTTATCACACAATTTTCTCCCCCTCAAAAATGGCATATAAGATGTTATTTTTGAAACATTTTGAGAATAAATATGACCATTTTGAGTGTTGCGGGAAGAGTTACCACTGTGAACAAGTTGTGAACAAAGTTTTCATCAAATACTCCCCCTCAACTAGTGATATAAACGGTTGAGGTATTGAAATCATATGGGGAAGTACTTGTCTTTTTGAGCAAAACCTTGAAAAATGAAAGGTTTGATAGGTTTTACTCAAAAATAAGAAGCTTTCGCTCCTTTTCTAAGGATTGTGGCACTGAGGCGTACCACAGGGTCCTTTCTTGACAGATACGGGTTGTACACTGTTATGTGTGCACAAGCCATTCACATATATAAACATTCATCCAAAATTATATGAAGGAAACAATTCAAGGGGTACCAGGAAGTGCAGTGATGTTCCCAGGAGTGCGCACAGGGCGTTGAAAGCCGGTGATGTTTATCCTGGGTCTACCACCAACATAGCTCTCCAGGCGTCTGAACTGATCCCTTCTGAACAACCGTTCATCAATCATAGTGATGATACGCCTCACATTCCTCCTGTCCTGAGAGTTCCAGCGCTTAGGATTCCCAACCTTCAGACGTATATCCTTCAATCTGTACGCCAATCCATCTCTAACCATCTTCAAGGTATGATCCCCGAATTTGTGGAGCTCACTACACGCCATTAAGCAGTTTCTGCGAAGTTCACTGCGGTAAACAATGCCGAAAGGTTTGCTGATGAGCGTGAGTTGTGTGAGCTGGTTGATGTCAGGAAGGTCAAGCTGTGGTGGAGTGAAGTTTACACGTTTCTGATATGATTCAACAGCCATCTGGATATCTTCGACACGTTCTTTGATCACAATGCGTCTAATGAAGATGAGAAGTGACTTGATAAATTCACGTTGAACTTCAGTCGAGAACTGTCTCATACGACCCTGTACTTTGGCAAGGTACATGTCTTCGATGTCGTTGAGTGACAAGTTCTCAAAGTCAGCTTCTGAGAATTCATAGGCCTGTTCATCTTGTCGTTTGACTATGATATTCTTCAAGAATGTGTAGTCCCACTTAGACTTGAGATCAATGTGTTTGATGGCCACGATGTCCTTAGAGCTGTACACTGCATGTTGAGACTTCTGAACCAGGCAGCTTCTGTAGTAGATTCGTCGGCGTTCAGGCCAATGATGAATCCCATACAATGCATCTTGGTCGTATGCTTGCACGTTGTCAGAAAACAAGTGAGTTGCACGTTCCTCGATAGCTATGCAGTTTGAGTAACAAGCCGCTGGGAATGGAAGAGTCAAAGATGTAGCGTATTTTCGTGAACCATCGCCACCATGGAGAAGAAAATCCAGGTCTTTGTTGAAGAAATGTCTGAAAGGAATCCTTGGTTCTTCTGGTTGGCCGATTGTTGGTAGAGGTTTGGTCCAGTCAGTGTAGTATGGAGGGTTGTTCCGTTTAGTGAAGTCGATGTTTGCTTCTGGGTTGAGCCAATCCATGTTGTTAGACATGGCTCGAGCAATGTTTTCAAGGTGATATTCAACCTCGATTGCACTTTCCGAGCTATTTTTCAACAGAAGGAATGCTTCATTTTTGATGCGCTTCAACTCGGATTTCGTCATCTTCTTCACACGGAATCGTTCTTGCAAGATTTTTGCATGCTCCAGTGTACTACCGTCTACCAATTCTTGACCTTCTTCAGGGTAGGGAGTGTTGTTAACAAGTGTGGAGAACCATTCAAATTCTGCGGTTGTATCGTCATCAAGCCATGATACGACGTCTGGCTGAGTCGTCTTTTTCTTGTTTTTAGAAGGCTTTGATGATGATTCGGGTATCTTCACTTGTTTGGGAGAGGAGGGTTGTTGTTGGGGCTCAAGGACCTCTTCATCGTCACCACCCGTATACTCAAAGTGATCACCAGTTTTGTGAGTCACGGGTGGTAACTCGGAATCGTCCCGAGGTTTATCAGTTGAAGACCGTGGTGGAGAAGATTTTTGTTGTGCAGGAATTGGTTTAGGAGGAGGTGGCATCGAGGAGGATTCACCAGACATCTTTTGACGTTTAGCCTCGTCAGTCTTATCCTGATCCTGATCATCATCGTCTCTAGGACGCTTAGGCTTCTCAGCTTCTTCTCGGCATGCAGAATTAAGTTGGAATGCCAGCAATGCTTCTAACAGTTTGCTTTCATGAGAGGCAAGCATTGCGGAACGTTTAGACAGTTGTGCGACCAGTCGATCAACTAATTCAGCGTCTGAAAAGATTGTGGGATCAACAGGATTGATGCTGACATACATCGGTGTTGACTTCATCGCCTGTTTGGCCAGGTGCACCAGGTTTGGATAGAGTTGTCTGGTAAACATCTCCTGTGTAAGTCTAGGAACGTTGTCACGAAGGTACCTGTTTGTGTAACCTTCAAGTGTTTCGTTTAGTTGCTCACGGCGATGACTCTTCATGAATTCCTGCACAAACTTCCTTTCCTTGTTCCTCTTTTCGTTATCTCTATATATATGCTGTATGTGATCAGCGAAGAAATTCAGCTTCTTGTTAAGAGCATTTTTCTTTCTGACTTCTTTGACAGCTTTTTGAATCCGTTCATGAGCTTGAGAGACCCAAGATTTTGGTTTCTTCACGGATTTGGATGAGGATTTTGTTGATTTCGTTGATGGTGGTGGAGATGAATGTGAAGAAGAGTCGGATGAAGAGGAGATGTGAGGAGACTCTGGGTCCTTCGGTGGTTCAGAAGTTTCCTTCTGAGTTTCAGTTAGATTATCCAGAAGAAAATCGTCATAATCAGACTCTTTATCCTTCTTTTCCTCATTCGTTTCTGGATTCTCAAAATTAAACTCCATAGTGTCTTCCACAAACTGTTGTTGTTGCAAAAGAGTGGTGGTACCAGCTCCCTTATCGGGTTGATTAACCGCATCAGGAGATGGTTCGGAGGGAGCAGCACCACTAGTTCCTCCGGGTCCACCCATTTGCTCTTTAGCAAATTTTTCAGCTTTGTGTTCATGTCTAAGTTGATGCAACTTCATTCTGTAAGTTGTCTCCAGTGGTTCTTCTTCACTTTCTGAGTTTTCAGCATCATAAGGTACAAGTGCCGGAGTCTTTCCTTTACCCTTATCATCTTGAGGACTTGGAGGTTTCTGTACTATTGGAGTGTCAGACACATCCTTAGCGGTTTCAGAGTGGAGAACCTCCTCATCTGTATCTGTAGCTTCAGAACTTACGTCCTCAAGCTGTTGTTTCGGTTCAGGTTTGGGTTTAGGAATGGGAGAAGCTTCCTGCACGGGAACAAACCGTTTTCTCGGAGGGTTTCGTTTGGGAAACTTCCTTTGTGACTCTGAACTTGTAACACTTCCAGCACTTCCTCTTCTAGTTCTCCGAGTAGGAGTTCCAGAAGATTTTTCGTCGAGGTGACCAACCTTGCCTTGTCTTACTGCTTCCAGATACCTGTTGTACGTTTCGAGCTTTCTGACATCTTCAGTTAGCAGGTAATCTGGTAACACCGCGCCCTGTTTCTTTGTAGATGATTCCTTCATTCTGATGGTCAGAATAGGTTCAGTCAACATGTCGTGATTGTCAGGGTCATTGAGCCTCTTGGGAATATCAGAATGTAGTCCAAGTGCTCTTTGGATCAACAGCTTAGTGTATCTGATGTATGGAATCTTTGAGCCTAGTTTGTTGAGAAAAGACATCATATCATCCCAAATCAGAGCTTCAATAGCGATGTGTTTCATGTTGACAAATGCCCAAAATATTTGCAGTTCTATGAGCTTAGGATGCTCATAGCCGCTATCACGACCAGAAACGGACTTGGTGATGATCATGTAGAGCGTTCTCCACGGTTGAGGAATACTCTTGAGCTCTACGTGAGAGTGTTTAGTGATTACTCCTGTAGCTTCATCATAACCGATATCGATTAAGAATTGGAGAGTGAGCTCTTCAGTAGGTGTGGCATAAAGTTTGTCAGGTTCGACTTCAGGAATTAAGAGAACAGCCCTTAAGTCTGCAGGTGTGATGGTGACTTGTTTATGGTTCAGAGTCACCGTCACTGCAGTCCTTCCTTTGACCCTTTCCATGGTGTTCCAGAACTGTTGGATATAGATCTCAGGAACTGTTGCAGAATGTGTGAGCATGTTCTGATATGGATGAGACCTCAGAATGTCAATAGCGATTAAGCATGAAGACTCAGAGCAAGTGAGAGTGCTGAAGTCAACTCGGAGATTATTCTTTCCAATCTTCATTGGATAGCCATGAGGATAGATATCAGCAATGGAGAGAACATTTGGTGCATCCATGTTTGGTTGAGCAGCCATGTCGTGATCTGAAATAATATTAGCCAAAAGAACCAACATATCGAAAGACATAATGTTAGTCAACAGAAGGTCTTATTGTCTAGTTATTTAATGTACAACGTCAATGATTGTTACGAGTCCTAAGTCACTTGTATGTCCAATAATCTAATGACGTCGTGAAATGTATCGTGAGTTAGTTAACTTTAAGTTTTAAAGTTTATGTTATCACTTATTGTTCACAACATATCAAACGTTTTGGTTTATTAGTGACATTATTGGATTCGTGACGTTATGATAAGTTTATTAACAAGTTTTGTACACGTAACAATTCATAATGAAGGTCAAAATGGCTTAAGCGTAGTATTGACAAAGTTACGCGTAAACAGTCGTGACATAAGCGTAGGCGAAAGCTTATGCGTAGGATCCTATCTTATGCGTAAGAAATGTTACGCG
Source organism: Chrysanthemum seticuspe (assembly GCA_019973895.1). Lineage (NCBI taxonomy): Eukaryota > Viridiplantae > Streptophyta > Magnoliopsida > Asterales > Asteraceae > Chrysanthemum > Chrysanthemum seticuspe. Next base: position 195,002,444 of record BPTQ01000008.1, read on the forward strand.
TAGGAAAAAGGGGACCTTACGCGTAGAGCTTACGCGTAGGCGTATAAGAACCTTACGCGTAAGGCTTACTCGTAAGAGTAGACCTTATGCGTAGAGGTCACTGTTTACGCATATCCTTCACAGGATACGCGTAGTCCCACTGTAGAACCTTAAGCGTAGAAGCTACGCGTAAGACAAGTCTTACGCATAACAATCTACGCGTAAGGTAATCCTTATGCGTAGATAATCAAATGACCTTGATTCTGAATTATAAGTGTAGCAATCCTGAAATAAATCCATCAAATCATTAATATTGACACATACATTCAGTTTATCAATAGAACATGGCACTAACATATGTTAAACAGTTATGCGTAGAATTGCATACGCGTAGACTAAACCCTAGATCTACGCGTATGGAATCTAGCCATGGATTATGCACCAAACTTTTTCTGGTAGCTCTAAGGTGTTGTATGATCATATATACCAAGTTATAACATCTAACTCATGGTGAATCAAAAATACCCAATCTTATGAACCTTAAACCCTAATTTCAAAATCTGAATTAATCAGTGTTTCTAGGTAGTTAGAGAGAAAGGATATGATTAATTCCACATTATATGAACATAACCCAGCAATATTTAGACCAAAAACACTTCTCATTTAGAAGAACCCAAATTCACGCATAAACCCTAAGTTTCAAAATCAATCAATTTATGTTTCTGGGTAAGTTTTGAGGATAAAGATATCATCATTGATGCTAAAGGCACGTTTTGAAACAATCTTTTTAACCAAAAACACACACACAATGATTATGTGATCATACGCTTATGCGTAGATCACAAAATCACGCGTAACACACATTTTAGCCGTAGGATTTTCGTGATATTAAAACCCTTAGCTTAAAACAATGTTTGGATCATTAAAACACTTACGATTAGATGATCAGAACAACGGATTTCTTGAATGAATCTTAGGCGTAGATGAGATTAGGTTTAGTAATAAATGTGAGTGAAAGAATTAGGTGGAGAGGTGTTTTATTAAAGTTAACTTTAATCTTTTGGCAGTTTTAGTCCCTCCACCTTTGCCTTTTTCAAACCAAGCCTTTTAACTTCCATTTAGGTTACCAGACAAAGATTTTTGAGAAAGAATCATGACGACACTCCCCCTCGACTTGAGAAAATAGTGAAAGGTTTTTAATTAAAGTCCGAGGAGTGTCTTTGAACCAGAAATTTACCACCATTTGTAAAGAATCAACCGAGATGTGATAACATGCAAGTACACAGATGTTTTGAAACAGTTAATGGATTATTTTCTCCCCCTCAACACTTGATCGGAAAAGTACTGAATTTTGACAGATTAAAGTGTTGACGGAAGAAAAGTACTTGCCATGTTGATAGAAAATAGATGAGGAGAATATTTTTGTTGTTTTATCAGGTTTTATATTTTTGTATTTTGTTTTTGAAAGATTTTATTTATTTACAAGAGATGTTTTGGTGTTTGACATGTTTTTAAGACGGTTTTAAGAGGTCATCCAGTTCCTCTTGAGTCAAACACCTCATACCAATTCGGTGGACCAACTCATTAAACCTAGCGGGAGGCAAGGCTTTTGTGAGAAGATCTGCCAATTGGTATTCAGTACCCACAAAGTATAGTTCAACGGTACCCTGTTCCACATGATCCTTGATGAAATGATAGCGTAGATCGATGTGCTTTGATTTCGAGTGCTGAACTGAGTTGCACGAGATTGCAATGGCACTCCGATTGTCGCAGTACATCGGGATTCTGTCAAATACATAACCATAGTCTTTGAGTTGTGTTCTCATCCAAATGACTTGAGCACAACACGCGGACATGGCTACATATTCTGCTTCAGTTGATGACAGCGATGTACAATCCTGCTTCTTTGATTGCCAAGACACCAGTTTATCACCGAGAAATTGTAGAGCTCCTGAAGTACTTTTCCTTGAGTCTAAGCATCCTGCGTGATCAGCGTCTGAAAAAGCGATTAGTTCAAAACCAGAATCCTTCGGATACCAGATCCCCAAATTAATGGTTCCCTTTATGTATCGGAGGATTCTTTTAGCCTCAGAGAGGTGGGTTTCAGTTGGTCGCGACTGATAACGGGAGCATAGATAAACGGCAAAGACAATATCAGGTCTGCTAGCTGTTAGATACATGAGGGACCCAATAATACTTCGGTATTTGGTGGGGTCAACTAATTTCCCATGTAAATCAGCATCTAGCTTCTTGGTATGAGCCATTGGTGTGGCATAAGTATCGCAGGTATTCATTCCAAATTTGTTTAACAGTTCAAGGGCATATTTGGACTGACTCAAGAAAATACCACGGGGTGATTGATGAACTTGCAGTCCTAGAAAGAACGTAAGTTCACCCATCATGGACATTTCAAAATTTTTCTTCATGAGTTTTGCAAAAGCGATTGAAAACTTTTTATGTGTTGACCCAAAAATGATGTCATCCACGTAAATTTGAACAATTAAGATGTGTGCCCCGTGATATTGTATGAAAAGAGTTGGGTCAACCGAGCCTTTGGTGAAATTATTGGCAATGAGGAAAGATGATAGCTTATCGTACCATGCCCGAGGGGCTTGTTTGAGACCATAAAGAGCTTTTTCCAGTTTGTAGACATGGTTCGGGAACTCAGGATCAACGAATCCATCTGGTTGGCTGACATAGACCATTTCTTTAAGTTGCCCATTGAGAAACGCCGTTTTGACATCCATCTGATAGACCGTCATGTTCATGTGAGCCGCGAATGCAAGAAATATCCGAACAGCCTCAAGACGAGCAACCGGAGCAAAAGATTCTTCAAAGTCTATCCCTTCTTCCTGACTATAACCCTTAGCAACTAGCCGTGACTTGTTTCGGATGACATTCCCTTCAGCATCCAATTTGTTTTTCCAAATCCATTTTAGACCAATGACGTAGACCCCTGTTGGTCTTTCAACCAGTTCCCATACTTCAAGACGTTTGAATTGGTTGAGTTCTTCTTGCATGGATTCAATCCAGTTGTCTTTTGTCATTGCGTCTTTAATGTTTTTAGGTTCTGATTGGCAGACAGTGAGTGCATAAATGCAGTGTTCACCATCTGAGTGAAGACGTTGTCTCGTAACGACTGGTTGATTCGGGTTGCCAATGATGTTAGCCATAGGATGGTCTTTTGTCCATCTATGTGTAGAGGGTTGATGTTGGTATACATTGTGCAGATTCTGAGGATTCAAATGGTTTGTTGAAGATTCCGCAACATCTGGTGCAGCAGTCTCATTAGCAAACGGGTTGAAGAACGCATTTGGATCAAAATCTGCAGGTGGGGGTACTTCATTCAGAGTATCATCAGCTGGTTCATCATTGTTGGAGGCGGTGTGTTCAACTGTTGTGTTGGAGTCAATTGGTGTAGGTGCATCTTCAACAGTAGTTGTTGTAGCAGGTGTATCAGGTATAGGAATATTATCAGGTTGTGCAGCGGAAACAGCGGATACACCAGGAGCACATTCATCAATATCGTCACAGAACAGAGGAGCAAATACCCTTTCCATTTGTTGACGAGTTAGCTGAGGGCTTTCTTCAGCTGATGATGGGGGTTGAGGGAAGTTTAAACGGTTGTGACCGGGTTCTAAGCTGTTATACTCAGAAGCCATTTCCGTGAGTTCATCGAAATGAGCATGAATCGTTTCCATAACCTCCTTAGTTCGACGATTCCAGATTCGGAAACCTTTAGAATTGTCACAGTATCCAATAAAGACTCCAATATCAGCTTTGGCTTTTAGCTTTCCAAAATCATCACGATCATTATTTGGATAGCAGAGGGATCCAAATACATGAAAGTGTTTGAGGTTCGGTTTATAGTTGTGGACAAGCTCAAAAGGTGTTTTGTTGTGGCGTTTTGTGATCATGGAACGGTTTTGAGTATAGCATGCAGTAGATACAGCTTCCGCCCATAAGTAATCTGGAAGTTTAGCATTGATTAACATTGTTCGTGCAGCTTCCACTAACGTTCGGTTTCGTCTTTCAACAACTCCGTTTTGTTCAGGTGTCCGTGCAATGGATGTTTGATGCTGAATTCCCACTTTCTCATAAAATTCACGAAGGGTTTTGTTAACAAATTCAGTTCCTTTGTCTGTTCTGATGATTCTGACTGTGTTGCGGAGCTGAACCTGTATCTTTGTGAGAAAGGTGATGATCATTTGTGGAGCTTGGTCTTTGCTACGAAGAAAGTAGACCCAAGTCCATCGAGAGTAGTCATCAACGATTACTAAGATGTAACGTTTGCCATTTATCGTTTGCACGCGCATTGGGCCACACAAATCCATGTGAAGAAGATGAAGTACATGCTGAGAGCTGTGTTCCACCTTTGAAGGAAAATGAGCACGAGTGCTTTTCCCTTGTTCACAGGCTGAGCAAAGGTGATCTTTTGAATACCGGAATCGTGGGAGTCCTTCAACTAGTTTGTGTCGAGCAAGGTTGGTGATGGTTTGAAAGTTTAGATGTGAGAGACGACGGTGCCATAGCCAAGATTTTGTTGATGTTGCCTTAGAAAGTAAGCAGATGGGAGATGAAGCAACCATGTCTTGCATAGAGATAGTGTAGAGACTAGAATTACGCGAGCCAGACATAAGGTCGTTTCCTTGTAGGTCACGAATGAAACAAGTTTTCTCCCTGAAAGCGACCTCCAAATCTCCATCACAAAATTGACCTACTGAAAACAGATTGTGACCGAGGCCTTCCACATAGTAAACCCTGCTGATTTCGATGTTCCCATTAACATAATCTCCGTAGCCCATGATGGCTGCGAAGTGATCGTTCCCGAATCTGACAGTGCCAATGAACTTTGCAATAAAGTTTGATAACAGTTTAAGATTGCCTGTCATGTGTCGGGAACATCCGCTATCAACAATCCAGAGAATGATCTGTATCACCTGCATTACACACAGACGACACAGATGGAATAGAAGTAGATGTGGAACCCAAAATGTTAGAGGGTTCCAAAGCAGGTATATCAGATATACACACATTCATAAGTTTAGGAATCCATTTAAATCCTAGTGTGTTATATATCTATTTTTGCCATCTATAACTACTCTTTGCTTTAGTCTTAGTGAAATCACTAGGTGGTACAACATTCTTAGGAGGTGAAGCGGGAGCTACTGTGATAGCAATGGTTGCCTTAGAATCTAAAGATGGTGGTTTACCAAGCACAGACTTTGAATGATTAGTTGGCCTAGAGGTATTCCGATTCTTAGGATTCCGGAATCTAGAGATTATAGCTTTAGCAACACATTTGTCATGACAATCAGAATTCATACTTTTTTGACAAATATCACAAGGTGCATCAGACTGAATATCAAAGGTACTTAACGGTTTAGCATTCGTTACATCACTATTTCTATTACATTTGCCAGACGCAATATCTATAGTGGAAGTAACATGAGTTTTATTTAGAGTCCTAGGGTGTTCTTCTACTTTAGCATTCCTTATTGATCTTTTCTTAGGTCGCAACTTCCTATTCTTCGTTTGGGTGCTCCTAGGCTGTGAAGTGCGGACGTTTGGAAAAGATGCAACTATTCCTGTTTCAGTAGAGGGAAACACATTAGCAACTTGTGATTTGGCAGTGGGAATTCTAGGTTCACGATTACTAAGTGTGACTGGTGCTAATCTCTTAATCACAGTAGGCGGGAGTAGTTCATACTTTCCTAACATTTCCCGTAACTTAGAGATGGTGTGAATCAGATCTTGATTTTCAGAACGAATATTACCAGCAAAATTCAGGACTTCTCTAGTGTGAGCTAGATAGTGATCAAGTTCATTAGATGCTTCATCTCGAGTCTTTTTGAGTAAATCAAATATGACACCATATTCCTGTTTAACTTTTAAAAGTTCTTGTTCATATTTTGAGATTTGACTTTTCAAAGACACGTTTTGATCATCCAGTTGAACAATTTTAGGATCAGAAGATTTGGCACTCAATTGAGCGATTTTCTTTTGAAAACTAAGTTGATGGTTGTGAATATCTTTTTCACACCATTGAAGACGACGTTTTGCATTGTGAATTTCCGTGTGTAATCGTTTATTTTCTGCTTTTAAAGACTCGATCTGAAGCACATTATCGGTGTTCTCAACAGTTACAACAGTGTCAACAATATCAGCAGAGATATGATCAGATGCATATGGCAACGAATAGAATAGCACAACATTATGGATATCAGCACAGATAACATCTTCCAAGAGTCGATCAACATCTTTTCTCAACAGTTTCTTTTTCCGTTTTGTGTTAGTAATAGATGTTTCTGTTTTCTCGAAAACGTTTTTCATTACCCCAAGTTCCTTATGAAAATCCTTTTCCCAGGCAATTGCACAACTTTTCAAGTTTTTAACATTAGGTAAAAGATTTTTCTGAAAAATGTCTCTTTGTTCTCGCGCCAGAGGCGATTGAAAATGTTCAACTTTTATTTCAGATCGATATTCTATCTCATGTTGTAAAATTTTGAGGTCAGCCATGAAAATGTCAAAATATCGAAGAATTTTTCGATTTTCAGGTTGTGAGTTTACTTCGCTAATGGAAGGTAAAGGACCATAAGTTTGTGCAAAGACTGTTTTGGGATTAACAATAGAAGACTCGGGTGTTTTGATGATAACCCTTGGTGTGTTGGAAGAATCCGTTGGTGTGACGAAAGTGACCGCATTTTTATAATTAAAAGGTTTGTTGTAAACAACATTTTTTAATTTTGATCGACTCTCGTCTTCTGCATCTAATTCCTCTTGACGATGGTATTCAACAACACTCATGACAGTATTATCAATTTTGTATTGTGCACTGGAAACTTCAGGAGTTGGTTTGAATGTTTTTAGTGAAAGCTTTGGTTTGTAATCAGCTAGATTTTTACCATATCCATTTGGATTAGGTTTTAAGGTAAACTTTTCAATAGCTGTTACTGATTCACCATGTTTGTAAACAACAGTTTTAAACTCTTTAAGTTTGTTTTGCAAACCGAGAATTTCTGCAAGAAGGTCATCTACGCGATTCGTTGAATGCTTTTTGTATGCGGAGAACTGTTTTTGACAATTTAACAACTCAGCCTTAGCTTTTTGATTTTCCAAGGTGAGAGCGTTAATTTGTTTTTTATGTTCATGTTTCAGTTGTTCTAATTCGGACAACAAAGCATTCTTCGAGGCGGCTAGATCACGCATCTGTCTCTCTAAATATTTTTCGTTTTGATGAGATTTTGCAAAAGCGGCTTCAAAACCTTTTTCACGGTTTTCTTGAGTTTTGAAAAAGTTGAGTTGCATTTGTAAACATTCAAAATCCTTGGTTAACAGTGCATTTTTACGTTTTAAGGACTGATTTAATGCATAACATTCCTCCATTTCGATTTTATGGTCTTGAATTAACCGAGCAAAATCTGGATGAGGCAACAGATCATCTTGTTCAACGTGAGTCTCAACATGATCATTCTTTAGATCCTCAAGTACGACCACAGAGTCAATTTGATTGTCAAGGGGGACCATAAGGTCATCTTGATCGTCAAATGTAACTACAGGGTTAACTTGAAAATCATCAGAGGAAGATGCAGAAGACTCATTTTGAACAGTCTGATCCGTGCCGGATTCAGATATTGGCGGAGATATTAGTTCAGATATGATGATGGTTTGTTCGGGTACCTGAGACAAGCCATCAGTGTCATACACTGGGCCTGAATCACTCATGTGCAGCTCATGCATATTAGCCATCAACATAACAGCTGCATTAGCCTGCAAGTCCTCCATATCATCATCTGAGTCTGCATCTGCCATAAAGCTCTGTTCTTTGTTTGTAAGAGATCCACCAGCTTCATCCTTAAGAGCCAAAAGTAAGGCCTCTTTGAAATAAGCACTGCCCCTAGTCCTTGGCTTTGGGCATGCATTAGCCAGGTGTCCCTTTTCATTGCAGTTGTAGCATCTAAGACCATTTAACCGATTCTGAGTATTTCCCTGTTCCACCACTTGAGCTCTGTTGTTATTCCTACCCACAGCATTAAACCCTTGACCACCTCCCATCTGACGACCATAATCACGATTCTGAACTTCAACACGTCCATTGTTCACAACAGCTTGAGTCCGTGTGTTAGATGAGGAACGAATACGATTGTTGGATTTGTTGGTGTAACGGCCAAATGCATTAGCAATCATCACAAATCCTTGTTGCAATGCTTCGAATGGATCGATTTCCTCAGTAGCTTCACTGACATATGCTTGAGCATTGTTGCTGTATGGGACCAATTGATTTTGTTGAGGTTGAGGTTGTTGCTGTGAAGGTGTGTTGGAAGCAGGTGGTTGAGTTGCTGGTTGAGAGGGATAAGTCTGTTGAGCATACAAGGCAAGTTGTTGATTGTCCGGTTGTGACTGTTTAGTAATTTGAGCACGGAGAATCCTTTCCCGATCAACTTCCTTTTCATGAGGCTTCAAGTAATCGTACAACAATCCATAAGTAGAATGATGCATGTTCTTCGCTTGACGGAGAAAAATGACATACTTCTCCCATTCTGGACCAAGACTACTCAGGAACTTAGTATTCACTGCAATTCTTGGCATGATGATGTTGTGTTTATCCAAATCATTGATGATGTCTGAAAATCGGTGATGATATGACTCAAGTGTCTCTCCAGGTTCAATCATGAAGTGTTCATAAGCCAAGTAAATTTTGGATTCCAAATCCTCCTGATTGAGTACAGATCCTTCCATAAGTAGACGAATGTGATCCCACATTTTTTGTGCAGTCTTTTGAGCATCAACACTACGAAGAATTGGGTTTGGTAATCCTAAGAGGATGTATTCCATTGCAAGTTCATCAGCTTCATAGTGTAGAAGTTCTGTAGGATTTAAGTCTGCAACAGTAGCAATGTTGGTTTGTTCATCTCTTGGTGGAACAGCAGTTGGATCTCCGGGTATAGTGACAATAGGCATCTCAAATGGACCTTCTAAGATAACCTTCTTTAAGAACTTTCCGTGTGGCTTCTTCAGATCACAAAACCTAAAGAACCTTATCACCCATTGATCGTAGTTTCCTGGAGTGAGCATTGGAGGTCTATCAAGTGATCCAGCTTCATGAATTGATTGTTGGCTGCTTAAAGCTTCACACATCTTAGCAAACCAAGTGGGTTCCTTCATAGTTGTCCGTGATGGATGTTGATTGAAATCAGTTGTGTAGGGTTGAACTTGAATGCTTGGTTGTGGTTGAACCATTTGTGGTTGTGGAATTGCACCAAGTTGTGGAGTATGTTGCTGATTAAATTGTTGTTGATAAATTGCTTGTTGTTGATTCCATTGTTGATGTTGTGGAGTTAATTGTTGTTGTTGTTGATTATAAGTGTGAGGGAAATAGTTAGAGTATGGTGGTTGAGACATGATGATAAACTTGTGAAGTAAGAATGGATCTTTGTAGTCGAATGAATCTTTGTTGATGAAGTATCCTTAGGCGTAGAAATGACAAGAACCAAGTAGCACTTATGCGTAAAAACACCAAAAGTTACGCGTAACAAGAATAGTTACGCGTAGGATTTAGCTTACGCGTAAGCAGGAAAAAAGACTAAAGTTACGCGTAAACAGTAAGTTAGGCGTAGAAAGTTAGGCGTAGGATTACCTTATGCGTAGGACTAAGTCTACGCGTAAGATGAATCTTAAGCGTAAGATTTTCTACGCGTAAGCTTTATGCTTAAGCGTAAGATTAGGGTTTTATCCCAAGTGATCTTTTACACTTCACAGTGCAAGAGATATCCAAAGTCGACGTATTTTCAGACTTATCCAAGTAAGAAAACACGGAATAAACCAGAAAATTGAAGATCAAACCAAGGAAAGTCTTACGCGTAAATTTAGGGTTTTGATACGCGTAAGATTACTCGTAACTTTGATTCTATCCAAATTCGTTTCTAAACCAGTTTTTGTGTGATGAGATAGCTTCAATATCACCAAAATAACACAAAAGTGTGAAACTTGATGATCCAAAGCTTCTAAAACAGTTATGCGTAGGATAACACCCTCGTATAAAAACTAGCTTAAAAACAAGGAAAAACACGTAAAGTTCCAAACTTTTTTCCAAAAACCAATAGTTTAACACCTAATAACGTTGAAAGTACAAGAATCTTGGATTCAAAAATGTAAAAAATTAGTTTTTAAGCGTACCAAAGATTGTGTTATCTTTACGCGTAAGACCCAAAACCAAATACTTCAAAAACAAACGAATACACCCAACTATTTGGCGATTGATACCACTGTTAGGTCACTAGTTTTACAACACAAGCTTATATAGAAAGAGATAAGGCGATTGAACAAGTATCAAACACACACACAAACAATATAAGACACGGTTATGCGTAGGTGAGTGAATGAAGAGAAAACTTGAACAACCAACCCTCAAATGAGGGTTTACAATAGTTTATATAGGCAAGGAGCTAGGGCAACACTCCCTCTCCTTCCCTATTCCTTATTGGGCTTGGGCCTCAGCTTATGGGCCTTCTACATAAGCTGGACCTTAAACAAACATAAAGGCCAGAATAAAGCTACCTATTACATATGAAATATAAATACTTGAAATACTGTTTAGGAGTGATTCCAACACAGCAACCCCAGGTCTCCTTACTTTTTCCAAAACCAACACTCTATGCTTCAATCTCCTAATATCCTTTCCGTGAAACACAGTCAACTTCTGTAGACCTGAAATTGTATTCTCCATTTTAGCACACTTAGCCGTCAATTCATTTAAACGTTCAAGAATATCCTCCCCACTTCGACCTGTGTTAACTGGTCCGAGAGGTGGTTCATTGGAAAAGTCATCATGTACAAACTCAGGATCCGTCAATTCAGTTTCATGTTCCAATCTATCCTCATCACTTCGAGCTGTGTTAACTGCTCCGAGAGGTGAATCCTTGGATATAGTAAACATAGCATCAGACCTTGCCTGATCATATATGCACCCTGTAGCAGCCAGTTGGCTAGGGATTCCTCCACCTGTGTTAAGTTCCGAGGAACTCTCCACATTAGGAGTTGCCAATGGTTGGGTCTTATTTATGTTTCCACTATCCTGACCAGCATCTAAGCATGAATCAGTAGTGGAAGCCCTTCCAATCATGTCACCTCCACTCCATGTGACAGCCTCATTAACAACACTACTAACACTAGCCTGAGGTAGCTTAGTGCCCTTCTGTCTCCTAGTCCATACTATAGGTGTAACAGTGGTTTGGGTATGACTATCAGTGGATTGAGGTGTACTAGCAGTGGATACAGTGACAATAGGTTGAGACACAAGACCTTCATCAAACTCAGGATCAACAGGCAAAGTAAGCATGTGAGGAAATAAAGGAACATCTCTAATTTGTACATTCTGTGGCTGATTCCTCATATGAGCAAAAACCTTAGGAAGCATATGATGTACTTCATACTCCCTAGTATGTTCAACAGGTTCCTCTATGAGATGTTCCACAATCAGTTGAACAAACCTAGGATACAAATAGTATTTACCCTTCTTCCTAATGTTTTGTACTAACCCCTCATAAATCATCCTAGACTAATTAAACTTCCTTCCATCAGATAAACAAATAATACCAGTAGCAATTTTTGAAGGAAAGTCATTAAAGCCTGTGGTCTTGTTACTCATACACATCAACAAGGTGTGAATCAAAAACTTCGATTGTTGTGAAAACAAACTCTTAAAGAATTGTACCTTTTCACCCCTGTGTGTATATCCTAATCTCTCTAAACCAGCAACAATCTCAACATCTGAAAGATTATCAACACCATCAGCATCATCAAACTTCAAAACTTCCCTAATGATTTCCTTAGTAACAGAAATAGCATGCTCATCCACAGCAAAACTAAACACTTCCACGCCATCAACCTCTTCAAGTGTAGCATTCCTCCAGAATTGATGTATGTAGGCTTTAAGAATGGTGGGTTTAACTGTAAAAGCATAGTGAATGGGACTGTGAACTAGGAAATCGATCATTTGATGAAACCCTTCAGATCGAGCATTCTTGGTGAGGATGGCAACTAGGTTATGTGAAGTGGAATACTTTTCAGCCATTGTGATTAATGATGAGTATGAAGTGGGTTTTGTGAATTATGCAAAGAAAGTGATTAGGGTTAAGGTTGAGCGCCAATTGGAAGTGGTTTGAGAATCAAATAAATGATCCGTCCGTGATTTGGGGAGAGTGATATAGGTTTGCCAATGTTACCAAACAGCCCCTGTAATATCCAAAACTAAGCACCATGCTATTCGCGGTTACAGAACTGCTATCCGCGGTTGAAACATACCATCAGCGGATACATTGGATCACTTCTTCCAAATGACCAAGAGATATAGCAAGTAAATCTGTGTCACAATAAGTAAGATCTCACAAAAATATGAAGGATTACACACATCCTTTTTTTTTAACTAACACAAGCAGCTAACACACCAGCTCCTTATGCACACAAATCCTTCATACCTGCAACACAAAAACACAAAACCAACACAGAGAATAAGGTTATTGTTGTCAGTGGTTAGTAAGAGCCAGAAGTGGTTCCAAAAGACCTATATGTGGTTTGAACAGGTAAGTCAATATGGTCAACTTCTAGAACTAATATCAGTCCAACGCCCAAGAAACTCATTAACTCCCCAACCACATTTAACTTGCCCCTTATTTACTTCCATAACCCTAAACTCCACTTATAAAAAGAACCCAAATCTTACATAACGCACACACCAATCAATATCAAAACCCTAATTGCTCCAAAGTCTCCAATCAACTGCAATCACAATGTGGAACCCTAGTTGGAATAAACCAGAAGTAGTTAATCTAACATCCTCCTCATCCTCATCATCATCTTCATCATCAAGTGAAGATGGTAATCCATGGCAGTTCTACTTTCCTCCACAAGAACCAAGACCATTAAAATCCCCATTTCTTCCATCATTTGAAGATGATAGTGTGGTGAATCCAAGTGATGCATCTGAGGACTCCTCAAAGAAGATAACTTCAAACTCCCAACCTTCATCATCCCAACCCTAACCAAGACCACGAACAAGAAATCCACCACTCCCAAAAGACAGAGAGGTGGTTCTTGGTCTTCCTGCACCAAGTTGTGGTGCTTCTTTACACATCGTAAGGGGGAAGGGAAAAAATAAAATGGAATGATGCTTTTTGGTGAAACCAGTAGATGCAAGTATAATATGACTATGTCCTTTGTGCTTCATCTACTGTATTCATCTTCATCATCTTCGTTTGCATCAATCCATCCATCCCATTTTGATCCTTAGCTGCTTCATCGTATTGGTCATGCATATCACAAATGCATATCCAACAATCATGCATATCCAACAGCTGAGGATAGTATTAAGAAATCATGTATAGAAGTAGTCTTTTAATTTGTACTTGAAGTTTCATTGTAAGCTGTAAGCTGTAAACTGTTTTGATGAATGAATGAACAATTTAACTTCAGTACTTCTTTAGCTTCTATAATGACTTGTCTTTTATCTGCAAAATGGTTAGTAGAAACACAGAACAACAAGCATGGTTTTGAACAAAACTATCAGTGGTTAGAAACAAAGATAGCAAGACTAAGATTACCTAATAACAGTCCAATACTTATACAAACTGGTACAAAACAATTTGAGAATTTAGAGATTAATCATTCCAATACTAACAACAAGATACTGAAACCTCCCCACATCAAAAGCTTTAGTGAGAAGATCAGCTACATTGAAATCAGTATGGATTTTTACCATTTGAATCAACCTTTTCTCATTACAATCTCTAATAAAGTGATGCCTTATCTCAATATGTTTAGTTCTAGAATGTAAAACAGGATTTTTAATAATGCAAATTGTACTGTTATTATCAATGTAAATCTTAGTATGCATAAAATTGTACCCAAAATCCAGCAATTAATTCTGAATCCAAAGAACTTGACCACAACAACTAGCAGCAGCCACATATTCAGCTTCAGTTGTAGAATTAGCCACAATGGTTTGCTTTTTACACTGCCAAGAAATTAATCTGCTTCCCAAGAACTGACATCCTCCAGTAGTAGACTTCCTATCCAAACTAGCTCCAGCATAGTCACTATCTGTGTAGGCCACCAAATCAAAAGGGGAATCCTTAGAGTAACAAAGGCCCAATTTAGGATGACCTTTCAAATATCTAAAGATCCTCTTAACAGCATTCATGTGTGAGGTATTTGGTGTGACTTGAAATCTTGCACACACACATACTGAGAACATAATATCTGGCCTAGATGCAGTAAGATACATCAAAGATCCAATCATGGATCTATACAACTTCAAATCAACTTTGGGACTTCCATCATCTGGTAGCAGAGGTTTCTGAGTCTCCAAAGGTGTACTTGCACTCTTTACATCTTGAAACCCAAACTTCTTTAACACATCTGCTACATACTTGTCTTGACTAATGAAGATACCATCAGTCCTTTGTTGAACCTGTAGTCCCCAAAAGAAAGTGAGTTCTCCCATAGAACTCATCTGAAACTTATCATGCATAAATTTCTCAAAATCTCGGCATAGCTCCTTGTTTGTAGAGCCAAAGATGATGTCATCTACATAAACCTGAACCAATAAAATATCATCTTTGTGCTTTCTAATGAACAAAGTTTTATCAATCAGTCCTCTTTTAAACCCATTGTCCATCAAATAAGTAGACAGGCACTCATACCATGCCCTAGGAGCTTGATGCAACCCATACATAGCCTTTCTTACCCTATAAACCTTGTCAGGATGATCAGGATCTTCAAAACCAGGAGGTTGACAAACATAAACCTCTTCATCAATTGTGCCATACAAAAATGCACTTTTAACATCCATATGATACACAACAAAATTCTTGAATGAAGCATAAGCCAAAAACAATCTAATAGCCTCTATTCTTGCAACTGGAGCAAACACTTCATCATAATCCAAACCTTCAGTTTGTGTGTATCCTTGAGCAACCAACCTTGATTTGTTTCTTACAACAATTCCTCTTTCATCCTTCTTGTTTCTGAACACCCATTTAGTCCCAATTGCCCTTTTACCATTAGGAAGATCAACCAATGTCCGAACCTCTTGAAGCTTGAACTGTAAAAGCTCCTATTGCATTGATTCTACCCAGCCTTCTTCTGATAAAGCTTCTTCCACTCTCTTGGGCTCCTTTTGAGACAGAAAACAAGCAAACAGGCAATTTTGCAGATCTTTATGACTGTTTCTTTTGTGAAGTAATTCTGCAAAGAACCCATGTTCAGGAAAGGGTTCAGTGTTCTTAATCCTGCTTCTTGTTTGAACTGGAGTATTCAAGTTTCCAAGTATTTGTTCCTTGGGATGAATCTTGTGAATCCTTGTAGTGGTGATTGGACTTTCATGAATGACAGTTTCCAAATTAGACAAATCAGCATTGAAGAAATCATCCATGTCTTCATCATCAATAGGAGTATCAATCTCAATCAAAGCAGGCATATTAGGATCATGTGGATACTCCTCGTCTCCAAATAATGGCTTTCCAGTTGGTCCAAAGAAAGTACTATCACCAGTACTTTTAGCCGGGGTTTCACTTGGACTATCAGTGGTAGAAGATGGCTTGTCAGCGGTTACAGTTGGCCTATCAGTGCTTTCAGTAGGCTTAGCAGTGCTTGCAGACTGCTTTTTCTTCTTTTCAATTTCTTCTACCGACACTGAGTTATCTATCAACAACTCATCCTTATCTTGATGATGATCAACATTGCCTCCATCTTGCAGTACTTCATCATCAGTGGGACTTTGCTTATCAATGATGGAAGGAACAGAACCAGCTTTCCACTTTTCAACTAAATAGAACTCCTTTGGAGAATCAGCTTCCTTAGAAGTTGTTCCAGTATTAGAATCCTTTTGTTTACCTGCATTAACATTTGTGGAAGTTCCTGCAATGATAGGCTCATAATTCATAGATTTGGTTAGCAAATCAATGTTAAACAGCCATTCTGGTCCTTTGGTCTCAACACTAGGAGTCTTTTCACTGAATTGAACATGTAGGTTCTCTTCAACAATTCTAGTCCTCCTATTGTATACTCTAAAGGCTTTGCTATTAGTAGAATAGCCTAAAAAGTATCCATCATCTGCTTTTTCTTGAAACTTGCCTAGGTAGTCTATGGTATTCAAGATGGTAACAGGACACCCAAAAGGTTTTAGGAATGCAATCATTGGCTTCCTATCATGTAACAGCTCATAGGGGGTCTTGTTATGAGGCTTCACTACCTTACTTCTGTTTTGCACATAACATGCAATTCCTACAGCTTCAGCCCAAAAGGTAGTTGGTAACTTAGATTCTGACAACATGGTCCTAGCAGCCTCAATTAGTGTTCTATTTTTCCTTTCAGCTACACCATTCTGTTGTGGTGTTCTAGCAACACTAAACTGTCTTTCAATACCTTTAGCTACACAGAACTGATTCATCACATCATTCTTAAACTCAGTTCCATTATCACATCTGATTACTTTGACCTTATGGTTTACTAGATTTTCTATCTTAGTAATGAAACTCTTGAGAATCTCACTAGTCTCACTCTTAGCAGCCAAAAAGTATAC
Organism: Chrysanthemum seticuspe; assembly: GCA_019973895.1. NCBI lineage: Eukaryota > Viridiplantae > Streptophyta > Magnoliopsida > Asterales > Asteraceae > Chrysanthemum > Chrysanthemum seticuspe. Next base: position 195,019,002 of record BPTQ01000008.1, read on the forward strand.
CCAAGAAAATCTACTATAATCATCAGTGATAACTAGGTAATACTGCTTATGGTTAAGGCTTCTAACAAAGGTAGGTCCAAATAAGTCCATATGAAGCATAAACAGTGGTTGTGAGATGGTGTTTACTGTTTTGGTCTTACAAGAAGCTCTATGATGTTATCCTTTTTGACAGGCCACACACATTTCCTTACTTTCAAAAACCTTAGAAGGTAACCCTCTCACTAAGTTGCCTTTTACCAGTTTATTGATTGTTTTGTAATTGAGATGACCTAGCCTTCTATGCCACAATATAGACTCATCTACAGATGCTTTAGCAAACAAACATAAGGACCTATTAGGAAGAACATCATTAAGATCAAAACAATATATATTTTCCTTCCTAGGTACCCTAAGTTGTATAAACTTCTCATCAGGCATCTTAAACTCAGGAGACAACACCACACACTCAGTTTCCCCAAAAAGTACCCAGTTTTTCTTATCACACATTTGAGAAACACTGAATAAATTGTACTTAAGTCCCTGTACCAAATAGACCTTTTCAAAGTCTAAATTCCATGTTCTGATTGCTCCTCTGCCAAGTATCTTTCCTCCCTTTGGATCATTGCCAAATGCCACATATCCTCCATCAAAAGCTTCAAAATCTTCCAGATTGCTTCCATCCCAAGTCATGTGCCCAGAGCAACCACTATCAAAAACTCCTTTATATTTTAGCTCATCTTGTAGATTGCCCTGCACATGAAATTAAATAAGTTATTTCCTTTTGTGGACCCAAGCCAATACTGACTTGGGTCTGCCCTGTGCATCAAAATATTCAAATTTCTTTAGGTCCATTGATGCACAGTTGACATGTGGTAAAACCTTGGTCTTAGGCTTCCATTGCCAACTTGCTAAGGCCTTAACAACATAAAAATGATTTCCAACCACTGTGTCAGTTATCACCTTTGGAATTTTTAAAACTTGTATTGATTCATTGGTGATGTTTTGCTTATCAGTGGTTTGACTCTGCTTAGCCGTGTTTACATTTTGCTTAGCAGTGGTTGGAACCCATTTAGGTGCAGCAGTGACAATTGATTTTGTTTTCCCATTCCTCATAAACACTGCCCTAGGAATCAATTTACTGTTAGGATGAGGGTTTGTTTTCCTTGAAAAGTTTTGATGATTTTCCCTCCTCCAATGATTCCAAACTGGTGGTCTGTTTTTATGACAATTTCCCAGTAAGTGCTCAAAACTACCACAGTTATAACAAGCTTTCTTAACACATTGAAACTAATCACCTAATCTGTTAGAAATTAGACCATTTAAGCTTCTTTGATTACCCCTAGGTTTATATTGTTTCATCTGTTCCCTAGGTATTTCCCTGTACTCTACTACTTTCTTGGTAACTTTAGCTCCAAATCTAGGTACAAGGTTGACTTGCTGAGAATCAACTTTCTTAACTTTCTCTATCTCTTCAGACTTAGTTGATTCAGTTCTATCTTCCTCAGAGTCTGATTCCCAATCTTCTATTATGGGAGCATCAGATGACTTATCAGAACTTATCTTAGGTGTTTCAGTCTTATTTATCACTTCTACAGGTTTGTTAAAACTGAATTCACTACTAAATGACAGTTCTTTAGCAGGTGGTGCATGTTTCATCAAAGAGGGTGGTGGCATATTATTGTATCCAAGACCAGAACCATCTTTGAACAGTTTTTGACCTATTGGCTTATTTACTAGATCAGAAGCATATTGTGTTTTGGCAACCCTAACAACATGTTTTTCTTTTTCATCTAGGGCTTTTTGTTTTACACTCTCTGCCTCTGCTAGTTTATATTTAAGCATTTTAATCTCTCTATCTTTAAGATCAATTTCACCACCTAGTATATTGATCGTTTCTACATACTCAAACTCACATTTAATACAGTATTTTAGCTTCTCTTCCACACCCTCTAGACCAACTCTATAACCTAAGTTATCTAGAGTCAATCTTTCTACTTCTTTCCTCATACTCTCAGTGATAGCTTTTTGAGATTCTAAGTTATCATAACATGATTTAAAAGAACAAGTAGATGTTTTAGAATCATTAGATACCTCAGAATCTGAACCAGAAGATGAAGCATAGGCCATTAGAGCAAAGTTATGCTCTTTAGAAGCTTCACTAGCAAGAAAAGCTGCATTTGGACCTTCTTCAATCTGATCACTCCAATCATAATCACCAATCCCATCCTGAGCAACCAAAGTTGAAGAAGCAGCAGGCTCTTCTGTTGTCTTCTTAATGCCTTCAATTCTTTTAGGAGCTCGACATTCCCTTGCAAAGTGACCTTTCTTCTTGCAGTTAAAGCACTCCATCTTGCTTTTTTCGAATCCAGCTCTCCTTTGACCATCATACTTAACCTGTCTTCCAGTCCTCCTCAGAAACTTTCTTGCTTGGAGAGTCAACATTGCCATTTGCCATTGAAGATTAATCTCTTCAAGATCATCAGGATCAATTTGATCCAGATCTTGATTCAACACAGTAACACTGGTAGTTAAATCAGCCAGAAAAGCACAGATTGCACCATCACTGACATTATCACTAACAATGGTATTGTTTGCAATAGCCGTGGTTATACCATAGGCAGCAGTGGATACATCTTGTGGGCTTTTGTGATTAGTGGATACAAATGCAATGTTTTGATTAGCAGAAGATGTGTTAGCAAAGTTATTCTCAGACTCATAAACCTTCAAGTTGTTGAAGAGATTGTCTAGATTCATGTTAGGAAAATCCTCCTTATTTCTCCACACAATTGTATGAATAGCCCATTCAGATGATAAACTCCTAATGAACTTCAAATTAATATCTTCTTGAAGAAACTTGTAATTCACTGACTTCAGTTGACTGATAAGTTTTTGAAGTCTATTATATGTGCCATCAAGTTTTTCTCCACTAAGAGCAGTGAAGATTTCAAATTGATGCTTGAGCATATTCATCCTTGACTTCTTAGTAGCTTCATTACCAGCAAACCTTAATTCAAGAGCATCCAATAAATCTTTAGCAGACTCATATTGATCAAAGTCCAAGGCAAACTCATTAGGTATTCCCATAGAGAGAATACTGTGAGCTTTGATCTCCATTTTCCTTTTAGCTTTATCAGGTTCACTAACAATAGCTATCTCTTTGCCATCTTCACACTTCTTAGGAAGAGTGTCACCCTTTTCAACGACATCCCAGAGAGCATAATCAATCATACGAATGTATTGCCTCATTCGCATTCTCCAGATTTGATACTCACCATGCTTGAGCATGGGTACCTTTGAAGCAGTCACCATGTGAGTTTCGTCAGACATCTTAACTTACTTGAATAAAGCTTAACAGACTTCTTCTTGGTTACAGTTTCTAGATCACAAGCTCTGATACCACTTGTTGATCCCAGTTGAGCAAACGATCTAATATAGAAACTGACTTGTAACAAAAACTTATTAAGTATTACGCGGGATTTAACACTTAATCTTAAGAAGAAGAACAATAAACATTCAACACCTCAATATTATTGATAATACAAATACTCTTACAGTATTAGGGTTTTGCAACCTTGAAGAGCATCGACCTTAGATATAGAACTTACATATATCTAACCTAACCTAGGACCTCCTTTTATAGGCTAAGGAGTCCTATACATTATACAATACGTAACCTACAAGATAAATATCTTTTCCATATTTATCTAATACATAATATCAAACCGACTATACAAGACTAGCAGTGGTTACATATCAATATCAGTGGTTACATTCTTCTACTAGCCGCGGTTTGTCTTCATCCGTGGTTACATCCTTCTGTCCGTGGTTATATCAACCTTGTCCGCAGTTCCAACACTTAGAGTAATTCTTGATCCAAGGAACCTAAAACCCAACATAATTATTACTTCCTATCGCTTCAAGTGGGGGTTTAAATTGTTATACTCCTTTGGTCAATTCGTCATAGCCTATTAGACATGGATTCCTACCCGAAATCAAAGGCATTAACCTTTGGGGTGACGAGGATATTTAGCAACCTATGCTAAGTCATTAAGTTCCCTATACGTAAGATTTGAAACAATGTGTGCCCGGGCACTAGCATCTTATACACACATCCTTAACTTCTTAAGTTCCGCCTTCCAGATAGCGATCCTTTGGTCAATTCACATGAGAGGGATTGATAGTCCTTTGGTCAATTCTTATCAACCCTCGCTACCTACTTCCCTAGGGTCCTTTGGTCAATTCTCCTAAGCAAGCAAATACGACCGTAATTTAAAACTACCAAAGCTAGGGTAACTACCAATGAACTATGCATGCATACACTAGAAGTAATAATAGAAGTGCAAAAATATAAACAAAACAATCAAGGAATCATAACTAGGCTAGCATCAAAGGTGCTTAGCCAATCATATTAAAACACACACTCAATTCAATCTTTAACATGGTGAATGAAGACATGAATTAAAATGTAATGAAATAGAAATCGCTAAAGCTTATATATGTTATGGTGTGATTTCTTCCTTGGAAATAGCTCCGTATGCTGAATAAGATCTGCCTTTGGAACCCTCTTCACATTCTCTAGCTTTTTGTGGTGAGTGAATGATGATAAATGCAGAATTTGGGGTTTGTATTTATAGGCCCGATCATTTTATAGCGTAATCTAATAATGTGGTTACAGTGTAATTTAATAATGTGGTTACACCGTAACTTAAATATCTTCCAATATCAAGTCTCGGTGTGATAATTACAGCGTAACCTAAGGAATAGTTACGCCGTAATTCCTTAAGCTCCGTCGTAAACTCAATAAGTGGCTACACCATAATCTTCAAAGATCCCATCAAGACTCTCGTAGTGATGGTTATGTCGTAGCTAATGCTGGAGGTTATGGCATAACTGATGGAGGCGCGAAATTCCTAATGACCTAGATGGTTACGACGTAACTTGAGTTGATAGTTACGCCGTAACTGATGTTGACTTGGTATTCATATACGTATTCATAGCTACAACATAAACGAGAGTGTGAGTTACGCTGTAGCTTCTTTCATGAAAGCATATGTAACCAAAGGTAAATTTCACCTTATATTAAACTAATATAATATTTTAATAAAAGAATATTTATCTATTTTTTACGTCAATTTTTTTTTAGATAAAACGTTATCAGTTTATCTGATTAAGAAAACCAACTAATGTGACGTAAATTTTCATAAGGTTGAATGACTATTTTACCCTTTGACTTTTAAAGTTAACTTTTGACTATTTGACTTTTCTCGTAACGTAAACGCAATAACTGTAATCAGTAGTTAACCGGTAAATTCTCAAGATAATTAATTCACTCTGATTTAAATTATTAATCTCTAAACGTTTTTCTTCCTTCTATTTAACGAGATTTTATCTTGTAAAACGTGAAAACTACATATAACGCGTAACCGACACCGCATTAGTTATGCTTTAATCCCGATAATTATTTTTTTTCGGAACCGATAATATTACACTATTTTTATAAAAACACTTACAAAAATATATTTCTTGCGATTACCAATCCGAGGTATCGCTTTTACATTTGAGCTCAACGGGGCACGGGCTACACGATATACTAATAAAACAAGCCGCCTTTCTTTTCCTTCTTTTCTTCTCACTTAAGACAGATATATCACATCTATCTTATCATCTCCCTCTCCCTCTAAAAACAAAGGCTCCATCACCACCCCACCTCTCTTTGTTCTTTCTAGCACATCAGACCACCGCCCAGGGACGGATCTAGTAAGTAAGAATGGGGGACAAGTGCCCCCCCCCTGCTAGGTGAAAAAGTCGAGATTTTAGTGTATTTTTTTTTTAATTTTGACTTTTTTTCGAAAGTGACTCCCACCGAAAACTCAAATTGCCCCCCAACCACATACTAAAACCCAACATTCAACACTCTGAAACTGTATAAGTCTTTTATTTAATATAAATACTCGATTTATCATTACGATCCTAATTTTTTCTTTCGCATTTTGTTGCTATTGTAAAAAAAAAAAAAAAAAAAAAAAAAAAAAAAAAAAAAAAAATGCCCCCCACATCCTTTTTTCCTGGTTCCGCCACTGCCACCTCCACACCTTTATCACCACCATCCAACTATCCCCATCAAGGAGGAGACCAAGGGTAAGTGGCTACAGGTTTAGATGGTAATGATAGACTCTTGCTTTGTTTGGGTAATCACCACCATCATCCCTCTATCACTCTCGCTCGTACTTATGGTATGCCAACACATATATATCTAATTATCTATTTTCTTTTGATTAAAACTGAATAAAAATCAGTTTATTGGATTTTCGTGGATCTAAAAACTGGAGTAAACATGTTTTATTAATCAAATTCGTGTGATTAAGGCTAATTAAAAGAGTGGTGATGGTTTGTTTTGATTTGGATCAGGTATAAACCTGCGTAGAGTTGAGTTTGGTTTTATTTTGGTCCGATTTAAACAAGGAAAACAGAGGGTGGTTGTTTGCGTGTCACAGCCACCCCACAAGGGTGTGCGTGGTTGTTTTCTGGCTCGGTTCACCACAACACCCGATTAGGGTGTTGATTGGTTGTGTTCGACTCTCAAGAGATAACACCCTAAAGGTGTATGTTAGGTCCTGGATTCAGTCATAGTTTGCCTATTATTTAGTTCTATATGGTCTAATGATACAGGTTATAGTTTATATTGTTGTTGTTTTTGTTTTTGGTAACCAAAAAAAAAACCTTCATAGGATTGTTGGTTCTGCATATTTTCAGCCCATTAGAGGCATTTATTGCTGCTTAGTTTCAGCTCATTAGGGTGCATTCGGACCTGCTTATTCAGCCCCTAAAAGGGTGCGTTTGAATTTGTTACTTCAGCCCAAATATGGGTGCGTTGTCCGCTGACTCTCAGCTTCAAAAAGGGTACGTTTGTTTACTAATTTTCTGCACCAAATGGTGGTATTTGTTTCGCTGCAGTGCAGCCCCAACCGGGGGCGTTTAGTGTCGCGTTTCGCAACCAAACAGGGGCGATTGGATCCTTTTATTTTCTGATTATTTGAATGTGTTTGGACAGCTAAATTTCTGCACTTGAGGGGTTACTTGGGTTGCTTATTTTTTGCACTTAAGGGGGTGTTTGGAAGTGCATATTTTTATATATACAATCTGTCCAGAATTAGTTCATTTGAAACAGTAGCCGTAAAATATTTTTGACAACGTATAACCTTAAAAATATGTTAGTACACATAATTACCTTTCCGGGGATATAAAGAACGTCGAAAACGGACTTATAACGAAGAAGATATGGCCGATTTAAGATTGATAAAACACAAGGCATTTTGACAGCAATTGCATAAAACTTACTTGCTGATCTGATTTTGAAACAAGGTTTTCGACCCTTTCTAGTCCGAACCGGCTTAAGTGTAAAATACGAAAGTTGTCCGAAATGATGTTTTACTTTAGGCCGCAAGATTCTTAAGCTTGAAATTGTAAAATGAAGGATTTAAGCTTGGTCAAAGTCAGACCCTTTTTCTCCAAAAGTCAAAGTTGCTTATTTTCCGGAAAATAGTATATATCGCTTAAGTGTCATTTTTCCGGAAATTTTTATTATTACTATGCGTTGTTCTATAAACCATATTATTCGTTATCTCTAGATTTTGGATTGGCCATATTTGATTATAGTGCACTTTTGGATGTAATGATCCAAAAGGGGCGTCTCGGGTCCGTTATTGTTTTATTTTGTCATATCGGGTTATAGTAGTTTTGTCGAATCATATTATATTGTTTAATACAGGTTTTGTAAAATATGGGAACGTCCAATCAACGAACGGGTCATGCCGAAATTGTCTAAAATTTCTATACTTAGTGAAAATTTCTACAAAAACTCTATTTTCTCAAATTCCGACAAAAAAACGAAAAATCCTAAAATTTATAAAAAATCTTATAATTTCTTATAATTCATTAGGAATATTTTTAAAAGTATGTTTTCTTTTATAAAAGACTTCCTCTTCTTTATTTTGAGGTTTTCGGAATTGTGTCAGATTGTATTGTTTTATCATTAATTTATTTTCTTGATTTATTTCTTATACAATACCGGTGACGTATTATATACCTCGACTTCATTTATAAATTCCTTGTTTATTTTTCCTGAAGTAATTGTATGTCGTTAATGTCTCGAATTCCCTTTCGTCATTGTCTACTCAACTTGAGTCTTGGTCAACATTTCTTGACTATTCCTTATAATGTATTGGGATATACATTATGCTTTGGTGTGAGTTGTGTTTAGCGTGAGTACATGTCGAGTCTTTGTATTCTTACCACCACACGAAACATCAATAATAAAATTTTTAAGATATCTTATTATACTTTTAAACAAATATCGATACTAATATTCCACGAAAACTAAAACACTTATCTTTTGAAAAGTCATCTACTTTACGATGACGCATTCTGAGATAAACCATATGCTATTAGGTTGTGCCAATGACGTACCGTTGTGTCGGTACTCTTGTATCGTTGTGCGTTGCTACCTTGTGATACTAATGTGTTACATTTCTCAATGCCAGTCGTGTTAGTTGTGATTCTTGTATTTCTTCGGACTAAGGTAAGTTTCACAGCCCCGTTTTACTGTTTTACTCATTTTGGGGTGGAAAGCATGCTATGATTACTTAAAACTGAATTGGTTGTGCATTTATGAAATTATGGAATTTCTGAACTGATTTAAGTTACCGAGCTATGCTCTGCTATACTGTGCAAACTGATATGTATGCTTATGTTTGGCGCCTGAGAACAACTGTGAAAGTCCCCTGGTACTACACTACTTATTAAATCACTCCCACTGTACGGGACGAGCCGTTGATATTTATGGATAGCACTATTTAGGGGTAGATCCATCCTCTCACTCCACTAACCGGAGTGCATAGTATCACCTTCTCACGCTAGGTTAGAGCATGTTGCACGTAGGGGCATGTTTTCGGCTGAATCGGCTTAAGTAGTGGAACATTCAAGGCATGAACACGTCGCATACATAATGGACCCTTTTGAAACTTTGACAACCAATTGATCTTCCTGTTTTGGAAACTACTTTGTATATTAAAACTTGTGAACTCACCAACCTTTGTGTTGACACTTTTAGCATGTATTTTCAGGATTGCAGGCGATAGCTAAACTTTGGAGGCGCTTGTGCATTGGCATGGCATGACCATAGAAGACACTGATATAATTTGGGGACCACTTTAATTCTTTTATCGGCCTACATTCCATAATATATTTTGAAAAATATAAACATAAATCTTTACGAAATAAGATTTCTCAAGTTAAATTGTTGTTCTATACATTGTGTTGTGGTACCAATCGAGTAATACCCCAGTAACACTTACTTCCGCTGTAAACCATTTTTTTTGGGTGTTACAACATAATAAGGTATAAATCATTAAGTATATCTCCAAAACCGCGTCTATTTAGCTCCTATGCTCATATATAACCTGGAAATGAAATATAAATGAATAAGAGTATAAATCCATATAAACAACATAAAATATGAGCATAATCGGGGATAATTGACACTTAAAAATCAGGATTATTTGATGTTATCAAATATCCCCCCACTTGAACTATATTTGTCCTCAAGTGGACCTTATTAGAATAACTTCTAAAAAGATATCCCTCAAGTTACCTGGAAGATATGAGATTAAAAATTCCTTATGCTAGAATAAATCAAAGCCAAACACCTCGCGAAACGGGGGCACACACTCATACTCCCACTCTAATCTAAGTGTCAATTTTGGGGTGATCACTGAATGCACAATCATAGTATATATTCTATCATAAGCTTGGCGGTTACGCAAATCTCCACCGCTAGAGTTAAGGTCTAAACAATCTCGAAGGCAATATGGGTAAACACATCATGATGTTAAGGGTGAGTTGTCATTACTAACATGCCATGTCAAAGTGGAAAAAATCAATGATACATGACCAAATCCATGGCCAAGACACCAATGATTGCTCGCTTCATCACCTAGACACGCTTCATGACTAAAGGGTAGGATAAGACATGGGAAACAAATGGTGTAAAATAAAAAATAACAAACAAATAGTCTTAACCCATAACCAAGTTGTCACCGCCCACCATCCATCCAAAGTTCAATCTTTAAGATGAAGAAACCGGATCATGATGTGTTAAGTAAATGTGCCATTAGTGGACGTCATGATGAACACATTACCTGTTCTTCAAATTTTGGTGCAATAATATCACCAACTCAAATTTTCAAATGTGACCAAGGTGACCTCCTCGATTATAACATAGTGCTTATAACATTGCATTTTAATAACATAAATTAATAAACAATATTTATTTTGAATCAATCATAACTATTACAATAAAAAGATAAAACATCCCCCCAATTGAGATGAACATATATGGAGAATATGGAAGGTCTTCAATGATCTTCAAATGTATGTCTTTAAAGTAGGCGTGATTCCCGAACCTCTCTACTCAAACCTTGAACTTGGGCAAACAGTGACTTCCCGACCATAAGTTAAGACTACACGTTAGGCTAAGGTGAATAGATGTAACGAAAAAACATGATAAGGGTATGAAATGAAAATAATGGCTCGGAAGGGTGTATCTAAGGGTACTTGGCACTAAAGATGAGTGCAACAAAAAGGTTTGACACGGGAGTCGAATAGTCAAGGTGACTAATCGATAAACACACATATATATATGCTATTTGAGTGATAATCCTAAAATACTACCTTCTCGAATTGATTATTCCATATTTATTTTATTTACGTCACCAACTAATTTTTTAGATTTTCCTATACGTCATCTTGCAAACATGACTAACATATTTATTTAATTTAGTTTCTAAAAAGTTTGGTTTGTCCTTTTCCATTATACCTTCGTCTTATCACTTATAATATGTTGTTACTAACCAATTTGTCAAACCACAATATAAAAAGTATCAAACCACTACATTCAAAAATCTCTCTTCACGAACTCCCACACCACTCGAACAGTTAGGAATAGTAATCAGTCTCGTCAACCTTTTATTCTCTATAAACTTCATCATTCAAATTTCACTCACACTGAAAATTTTAAATTATCACTCACCTCCAAAACACCCTTAAAAGGAAAAGGGTGAAAACTCCACAAAAATGTTTAGTATCGTTTTTATGATCATCGTTATTTCTTTCGTCACGCTCATCTACCCAATGATCAACTTCACGCGTGGAGCATCGTAATTTGTTCCAGGCTTTTATGTTTTATCATTTATTCAATCCTTTGTATTATCCATTGAAATAAATGGATTATGATTATTATCTCATTTTTTGCTTCTTGCTTATTCTCTCGTAACATTAGTACACAATAACACACGAACTCTCGCCTTTATCAAAATATATTATTTTCTTAGGACCAATAACTATCTCTTCGTAATATATACTAATAACACTTAACCTAAAGAAATTAGCAACAAACGTTACACTAAAAACCAAACAAACAATTTTTTGTCTGCTGTCAAGCCAGATCCATTCGCTATAACGGGACGGATCCCTTTTCCAAAGGTTCCGACAGAACCGATATATCAGATGACAATTTATCTATTTCAAACTTCACTATTAACTCTAAAAGTTCCCTCTCCTCACCCAAACGACCAAAAACAAACATTTACTCATTCTAGGGTTAAATCATCATCTATCTCAGTTTGTTTTTCATCTCTGTAAGTGATTACATCATCTCATTATTCTTTATTTAATTCTAAGGCTTGATTCATAATCAAAATTGATTTAAATGGGTTTGTTACAATCGATTCGTTCTTGTTATCACATTGTGTAAATTAGTTACCTAATTTGAGTCCTCTTAGTTAGGAATTACATATTCTCAAAACTTAAATTAATTTTCAAAAAAAACCCCATGTAAATGATTTTTGATCAACAGGAAAGATTAAAGGGTGTGTTTGGCATTGTTAATTAAAGTAAAAACGATTTGTTAAAACTCATAATGTTTGCCAGTTACGATGTTAAGAAACAAAATTATGAACCATTTCGTGATAATTTCCTCAAAACCCCATTTGATCGAATTTTGATAAGGAATGTTTGATCTCCTCTAACCAAGGCCATCACTTGCCAGGAATTATCTTATCTCAAACACATTCGCATACACGACTCAATATTGAACTCGTATCTTATTTCATTAAAAATATGTAATATTGTTTCTAGGTTGCAAAAAATCTTGAGTCAACTCAACAAGATCACCACGATACTGTTCACTACATTCCTAGACATCACCGAAAAGAAGGTCTTTCACCTAGTGATTGAAATGCTTCAAAAACATCTTTTTCACGAAAGACGAGTCGTTGAACAATCTTTCCTTGAAAATACCGACATTCCTCAAGTCTTCTCCGTAATCAACTTGGATTGCTTTCTTTATATCAATGAACAAATTTGTCCTGTCTTCATTCTTGAGTTTTATAAAAGTGTCTGAATAGTTAGAAACGATGATAGAACCATTTCTATTGCCTTTGTGATCAATGAACAAAGCATTATCCTTCCTCTTACCATCTTCGCCAAAATTCTTCGTGTCCCTTATAGATGTGTTTGTATGTACTCTAGTCATTGGCTTATCACAAATCTTCACCTTGCAGTTGACTCAAACCCAAACTACCAACTCCTCTTGATGATCCCGTTACCTTCCGAAACACCGTCTTTATAGGTAGCACCGATCCAAATCGTCTTACCCGTAACAGGGAACTCATTCATCGTGATCCTTTTCAAATGGAGCTCTTTGAGATGTTTCTACTTTACAAAAACGGGAAGAAATTTTTAGGGAGAATGTGATTTGTCTAGCCGGAAACAAGGACCACCCTATTGCTTGTCTTGTTTACATGATCTATTGCCTCATCAACCAAAGACCTTTCAACTTTGCATACTACATTGCCAAGAGAATGGTTGGTGTCTTTAAAGCTGACAAGATGGTGCTTCCTTAGGTATGCTACTCACTATCCTTGCTAGACTACATTCAAGGGGGATAATACTCGGCCAAATAAATGAGCTCAATACTATCCCACAGGCCCACGTTTGAAACCTGGATTGATATTGCATCCCGCCTTTTTGATTCGATAAAAATAGGAGAATGAAAGCAAAGAGAGCAAAGCTTTGGGAGAAAGAAAGAAGCTCGGGTGAAGATCTAGTAAAGATATATCAAGCTTCAGCAAATTACATGGCAAAGGTCAAGACACAAGGCTAAATCAACGGCGATCTTAATCTTCGCTACATTATGTAATTTTATTTGCTTTCGACATTTATTTGTCATCTTCAAAAAGGGGGATATTTTTAGGACAACATTGCTTGGGTCTCATTTTGTTTTAATGATGACAAATAAACCTTCAAAACACAAAAAATCACAAACGTTAGCCAAAAACCAAAATGATCCATAGCTGCACCTAACGCACTGCTGGCGGTCTGACGCACAGGCAGGCGCCAGGGACTTTTAAGGATAGGGTCAGTTTTTAAAATTCAAATTTTCTCTTACCCGAAAATGTGGTTCTTTCAATACAGGTATGAATATGATATGTGCTTCATTGGGAACACTCAAAATTAGTTTTATAATTAGAGGATTCAAAATCACAACCTCTCATTTTTGAAAAACCGCCAACTCAAATATTTTATCAAACGCCTCTAGCCAAGGCTTTTCTAAACCTAGGAGACTCATACCTTTCATATGACGCCAAGGGAAAGTATTCTTATGACCATAATCCATGTTTACATTTCTCTAATCACGTAACGGGTTTTACTCCCTTATTGGCCAAACTAAGTCAAAGGTCTTTTTGCATAAGCGCATCCTTTCTCCTTATGGGATATGCTTTACAATGATGCGAAGCACTTAGCTTGTTTGCATCAAGATGATATCTGATTACGTCGAGTTGTGGAAAACACGAGTTATGATATTATGAATACTTGATGTTTTGTTATTTTGGAGCATGTGTATTCCTTGATTTTCTTACCCGACACACACAACCTATAATCATCATTATCCATTCTTTTCTTTCTTAAAGACAATGTGATTATCTCATAATCAATCCTTTAATTATTTTCTTATTTCAAAACCAACCCTTTAACAAATAAACTTTCCAAATCTCTACAAATCTTATCCTAAACATTCTCTTACACACCTTGTACTTGCTTGTACTATTTGTATCCTTACATTCCAACATTCTCCACATAAACCTCTGATAAGGTTTTAAAAGGTACCATTTTAAGGGGTCGTTTAAGTCCTTATTTGATCACTTTTGTATCCGTTATTGCTTAATATCGTTCCTTTTCACTTTTTAGGTCTCGTGAAGGCAAAATGCTGGAATGACACTTATTTGGACAGAAAGGCGCGAATATATGAAGAAAATGGCCAAAGTCAAAATCAGACACTCACAGTCGCTGAATGTAGAAGGCGACGGCGTCAGGTTCTATTTGCGACGCCGTCGGAGAATTATTGTGACGGGTCAGAACGCAAAACTCGTATTTTCAAGAGACGGCGTCTAGTTGTGAAAGAGTAGGCCGTCGCTACTCAGACGGCCTAGATGCGATCCAGACGACGTCAGAAGCTGAAGAGGACGGCGTCACGGACATAAGGTGACGCCGTCGCAAGGTTAACGTGGCCAAGACGAAACCCTAATGGCGGCGACACGACGACGTCACTAAACATAAGGTGACGCCGTCGCAATTGTAATCTTATATATAGAATCCGAATTTTTCAGTATTTGGGTGGAGAGTCTTTGGAGTAAAAACCTAAAACCGAACCTAAGGTGTCTTGTACAGTATTTTAGGGTTTTTAACCCTATCTTACACCAAGATAAGTCTTTGCTTCATTAATTCAATTATGTCTTTGATTATTTGTGTGTATGCTTGCATGTTCTCCATGTCCGGCTAATTTATTTGTGTGTTTGCTTAGGAAGTATGAAACTTAATTATTGAATATTGATTGGTTGTTTCTTATCTTAGTTGACTAATGATCTAGTAATGCGATAGGTCATTCGTTGTGTACTTAATGCTTGATTCATCTTTGTGAACCTTAGAGTATGATTACCTGAGTGATTGTAGGCTAAAACATCCGAAGAGTGCCTTAGAGTAGGAGTCTATAATCTCTACGTGGATTTGTAGACAAGACCCTTTGGTAATTTCAAAGAGTTAGGGAGAAACGCATACCCTACAACTTTAGAAACACAACGCAACTAGGAATAAGACGTGACACTCAACCATCAATAGGAGATAATTAAGGAGTAATACAAACTAAGTAAACACATCTTTAAACTATCATACGAGCACACATTAATTAGACATAGACTCCCACAACCTTAGTTTAGATAATTAGATAATAGTAGAGTAATCGGTAGAAATACCAACCCCCCAAATCCAATACCCGAGATTCGTACTTTTCCATTTTCATAAAATATAAAAAGATAAAAAATAATCTTCCTCAACCTTAACCTTAGCGTAGTAACTCCCTACTAGCATTCCTATTCCCCTAGAGAACGATATCAATACCCGTGGCTTACCCTAATTACTACACTACAACGATTAGGTTCACTGCCTAGGGTGTTATAAAACTTGCTCGAAGAAAAGGAAGTTTCCTTGACCCCGAACGACGCGTGTAGCGTTATCAAGTTTTTGGCGCCGCTGCCGGGGAATAGAATAGCTAGTTAGTAGTCCACCTCGTTTAGGTTTCTTTGCTTGATTCCTATCAAGTAAACTTTTTTTCTCATTTTTAGATTTCTCTTAGTCTATCCCCCTTCTTCGTAACCTTTGTTAGTAATTCCATCACTTTTCATCATGGAAGGTGATAACCCACTACCATTCATCAACATACCACCAAATGACCCGCCAAGAGCCCGTACTCTTGGTGAATACTCGAGACCAAGCCACTTAGGCTATAGGAACACCATTGAGCTTCCCGACCAAGCCCAAACTACGGCCCTGCGATCCGACACCATCCGGTTGGTGCAAAACGGATGTGCATTCCATGGACTTCGTTCCGAAGATCCAAATCAGCATTTGAGGGATTTCCTCAAAATCGTCGATTCCATCGACCTTGATGCTACTACTCGGGAGACCACGCGCCTGCGTCTCTTCCAATTCTCTCTACGGGACCAAGCTAGTAATTGGCTTGAGCGACTTCCCGCCGGCTCCATCTCAAGTTGGTATGATCTTACTTCTCGCTTCCTTGCTCAATTTTTCCCACCGGGGAGAACCACTAAGCTTAGGAATGACATCTTGATGTTCCAACAACGTCAAGGTGAATCTCTCTACGAAGCATGGACCCGATTCAAGGACTTACTTCATAAAGTCCCTCATCACGGCATTGATCTTTGGCTCCAAGTCCAAATCTTTTATGATCATGTCAACTTTCCCACTAAGCGATCCATTGACCAAGCGGCCGGTGGAAAACTTAGTGATCTCACCGCAGAAGAATCATGGGAAATAATAGAGGACCTTGCCCTCTATGACAACGAAAGTTGGGATGACCCCCGTGAGCTGCCCAAAACCGTCAAGGCAATCTCCTTGCCTCCTCCCGACCGTAGGATGATCGAACTTGAAGATCAGGTTAAATTCCTCATGAGTTCCTACGAAAATCCTAAGTCTTCACACCATGTGAACAAAGCTTCCTCTTCATGTGAGCCGTTTTGTGATCCTCATAACACGCGCAATAGCACCCGATCCCCCGAACACGCTTCTGTTGACTACGCATCCTCGCGTGTTAATGGAACAGGAGGAAGATTCCCTACAGCACCCGGACCTAGGAATTTCAATGAAACCCGAGAGGCATGGAAAGGAAAGCCTGATTTCTACTGGGGGCAAACCAAAGAATTCACTTCTAATGATTTCTCATGGCCCCCACCTAACGGTCCTAACCAACAAAACATCGAAGGGATGTTGCAAAACCTAGTTACATCCCAAGAAACCCAAATAGCTAAGCTCTCGGACCGCTTTAATAATCAACAAGCCGAGATGGATAGGAAAATAGACAACCTTTTGAAAGCCATAGCTAATAGTGATAAGAAGGTTAGTGCTATCTCAACTCCCGAGCCTTCAGGCATAGAGAAGGATCCAAGCAAGCTAAAGTATGTCCAATTCGTCAATACCATCGCCTTAGTTGAACCTGATGAAACAAATGACGAAGAGGACTATACACTAGTGGATGAGGAAATACCCGAGGAAATAGATGAAGTAGACATTGACTATTTCAACAAATTTCCTACGGACGAAGAACTATCTCGCCACCCTCACTTAGTGCGTGACCTCCGTCACATGTATGTTAGAAAAAGTCCTCGAATTAAGTTTGGGAACCCTTGGAATCTTAACATACCATGTGTCATAGGACACCTTTTTGTGGCAAAAGCTTACATTGATCGCAAGTCCCCAATCAACATCATGACTAGCACCTACTACAATTGGATATTGAAGAAGCCTATTCCAACTAGGCAAGACCCTAATGATCCTAATGTTAGTTGCAATTTTCTCGGTAGAGTTAAGGGATTGCCCGTTTATGTAGGTAGTTTCACGTTTCCTACGGACTTCATAGTTGTGGATGATATTAGCACGGCCATAGACCCTAGCTTGTCCCATGTTATTTTAGGAAAACCTTTCATAGAAAGCACCGGGATGACCTATGACCCCTCATTAGGAGTAGTGCGGTTCAAGAATAAGACCGATGACATAGCTTACCAAATGCCGTTTAAGATTGAGAAATTTTCATCACTCTCTAATGATGAAAAGGAACTTAAACTATCGGTCTATTATAGGAATGATGAGGATAGGGAGAAAGATGTTGATTATGTTATGGCTAAGATTTTCGGATTCTACAAGGATTGTTTGAGCCTAGGACCGGAATACAGGACCGAATGGGGAGAAGATGAACTCTTAGAGAAGCGCATTTTAGGGCACTTCTACAACATGGAATCCCCCATTAGAGGCCATGAAGAGGGCGATGATGAGAAAACGTAGGAGCACGACTACGAGTCTAGCTACAAGACTCTTTAATAAAGAAAAGCGCTTCGTGGGAGGCAACCCATGCTTAATTGTTTGCTTGTTAGTGTCATATATCTTTTATTAATTATTTATCCTCATGTTTAAACTTGTAAAAATGCTTTATTTTGTTTTTAACTTCGTCTTAATTACATATAAAGGTATTTTACATAAGGGATAAGTGTAGGGAGGATTACACACGTTTTCAAAAGAAACGTAAACATGAGAATAACAATTAATTAAAAGATATATATGTTTGTTTGTTCGAGTCAAATGCTTGTATCGAGTCATAATGAATGTTTTGCAGAAATTTTTCCAGATTCTAAAGATGTAAATTTTCCAGAAATTTTTCCAGAAAATTGCAGACCAGTTTTTGTCAGGATAACCTGACGGCGTCAGGATTGCAACCTGACGGCGTCAGGAAGGAGTAAAAACATCAGATTACTTTTTCTCGTTTTCTGAGCTACTTATAAATTTTTGGAATTTTCCAGGTCTTAATTTTCTTAGAAATTCTGTAAACATTCATTCCACAAGCATTATATCCTAGTTTAAATCGAGTCTTATATATATTATTACCGCCGATTTTACGCGAAGGTTTCGTTTGTTTTCTTCAAGTGTGCAGGTTTAGTTTGTCAAGAAGAAGTTACATAAGATTGGAAGGAGCTTTTCACGCAATAATTCTTCTTGAAAAGAATTTAACCACCACTTTACACGGATCCTACCGAGCTAATCAGGGGAGTATTAGTTTCTTTCGTTTTTAATTACCTTCTTTTATCATATCTTTGATACTTTCGGGGAACATTGGGGACAATGTTCAGTTTAAGTGTAGGGAGGGAAAATAAAACGGGAACTTTGAAACTATGCTTATCCTTGACTATTTGCTTTGTCCAATTGTGATTGTGTAATAAACCATGAGAAATGTCGGTTAGGGTAATTTTGGCACCAAATTTAAAATTTTTTATGACATATAGGAGTGGGCCATTAGTCTTAACAAAAGCGTCTCACGGATAGGAAGTTGCATGACTAGCACAAAAACCCTTACCACCCAAATTCCACCCAAAATGTGAGGATCGCCCTTAGATTAGTAGGAATTAAAGCATTCATCTTTAATGCTTAGAGTGTGAACCGGTAGTATAATAGATTCTAGAACTTGTTTTGTGATGCATTCCGAGATCGCAAGTGAGGCTACACTTGTGTAGTTAGGGATAACTAAATGATAAGAGGCATTAGGATAAACCCTTGTTTGATACCTGTAATATAATTACTTCTTCCACATCGGTTGAGTAATTCCCCCACACCCTTTGCGCTGTACTCATTTTTAGTACACGATACCCCTAGTTAACCCCTCAGAGCCTATCCTTTTCGCGGTTCTCGTGATATTTCGGTTTTTCCGGAATATCAATGAAGAGCATTGTTTACACCCCACCCCCAAATATACACCCAAATCGCCTTAGCCTACCCCTTATGCACTCACTTTTAGTGCAAATGTTTGTTATCACCCTAAACCCTTAGTTCAATTATCTAGTTACTTGCATGAATTGCTAAGTCGAGTCATATCCTTTGTATACAGTTTTGGGACGATTGGGATTCATGGGAAAAGTTAAAGTTTATGAAATGACGGGAAGGGAACGTTAAATTCAAATTCCCTTTGTTTGCGTAATAATGTACCCCAAGTGTTTTGATCTTTTCAAATCGGGTCAAATTAGTATTAGAGTAATAAAAACTCAAGTGTAGGGATATGCTTATAAATCCCTAGTATTTTGATGTTATCGTAGAGGATGGTAGAGTAAAAGTGTATGAAAAAAAAAAAAAAAAAAAAAAAAAAAATCGAAAAAAAAAATAAATAGAAAAAGAGAAAAGAAAAAAAATAGAGTGAAAAAAAAAAAAAAAAAAAAAAAAAAACATACGGACTACCATCCTACATCTATCCTTTAAATTTATGTTTGTTTATTTCAGTTATCTAGAGTTTAGAAGTGTCGAGTCTTGGCTTAGCAACGCCATTCTTCATATGCAGTTAACATAGAGATTTTTGACTTACCACCACTATATAGCCTATCCCACCAAACCCTTATTTTCCTACCGAAAGCCTAACGTTACAACCCTTTAAAAGACCTCTTTGATAGTCTTTCCTAGGTGCTTACGCCAAAGCGATGGAGGTTTGATCTATTCTCAAGCCTATGGTAATCTATGTACTAGGACCGGTTAATGAGTGTCTATCTTCCATTTCCTAAATTGTTATATTTCATTTATACACCTGAGAGAGATGTGAGTATCCAAACACCCCATGTGAGGTGCTAGTATGTAATTTCCGTGCTTGTTATGACTTTTGCGGGGCTTATATGTGTTGTGGACCGTTTTGAATTAATGCTGAATGACCCCTAACTTATAAATTAATTGGCTAAAAGCACATTTGCTTGAGGACAAGCAAATAACAAGTGTAGGGATATTTGATAAGGTTTTAAAAGGTACCATTTTAAGGGGTCGTTTAAGTCCTTATTTGATCACTTTTGTATCCGTTATTGCTTAATATCGTTCCTTTTCACTTTTTAGGTCTCGTGAAGGCAAAATGCTGGAATGACACTTATTTGGACAGAAAGGCGCGAATATATGAAGAAAATGGCCAAAGTCGAAATCAGACACTCACAGTCGCTGAATGTAGAAGGCGACGGCGTCAGGTTCTATTTGCGACGCCGTCGGAGAATTATTGTGACGGGTCAGAACGCAAAACTCGTATTTTCAAGAGACGGCGTCTAGTTGTGAAAGAGTAGGCCGTCGCTACTCAGACGGCCTAGATGCGATCCAGACGACGTCAGAAGCTGAAGAGGACGGCGTCACGGACATAAGGTGACGCCGTCGCAAGGTTAACGTGGCCAAGACGAAACCCTAATGGCGGCGACACGACGGCGTCACTAAACATAAGGTGACGCCGTCGCAATTGTAATCTTATATATAGAATCCGAATTTTTCAGTATTTGGGTGGAGAGTCTTTGGAGTAAAAACCTAAAACCGAACCTAAGGTGTCTTGTACAGTATTTTAGGGTTTTTAACCCTATCTTACACCAAGATAAGTCTTTGCTTCATTAATTCAATTATGTCTTTGATTATTTGTGTGTATGCTTGCATGTTCTCCATGTCCGGCTAATTTATTTGTGTGTTTGCTTAGGAAGTATGAAACTTAATTATTGAATATTGATTGGTTGTTTCTTATCTTAGTTGACTAATGATCTAGTAATGCGATAGGTCATTCGTTGTGTACTTAATGCTTGATTCATCTTTGTGAACCTTAGAGTATGATTACCTGAGTGATTGTAGGCTAAAACATCCGAAGAGTGCCTTAGAGTAGGAGTCTATAATCTCTACGTGGATTTGTAGACAAGACCCTTTGGTAATTTCAAAGAGTTAGGGAGAAACGCATACCCTACAACTTTAGAAACACAACGCAACTAGGAATAAGACGTGACACTCAACCATCAATAGAAGATAATTAAGGAGTAATACAAACTAAGTAAACACATCTTTAAACTATCATACGAGCACACATTAATTAGACATAGACTCCCACAACCTTAGTTTAGATAATTAGATAATAGTAGAGTAATCGGTAGAAATACCAACCCCCCAAATCCAATACCCGAGATTCGTACTTTTCCATTTTCATAAAATATAAAAAGATAAAAAATAGTCTTCCTCAACCTTAACCTTAGCGTAGTAACTCCCTACTAGCATTCCTATTCCCCTAGAGAACGATATCAATACCCGTGGCTTACCCTAATTACTACACTACAACGATTAGGTTCACTGCCTAGGGTGTTATAAAACTTGCTCGAAGAAAAGGAAGTTTCCTTGACCCCGAACGACGCGTGTAGCGTTATCAACCTCTTTTCCACCAATTCTCTATAAACCACACACAATCAAACACATCACCACTTTACTATTTACTTTCTTCTCTAACTTTATCTTCACACACATAAAGATTTATATACATTCAACACACTTCACTCTCTGACTTAGGCTCCCCATCACATCACCACACACACTAGAATTTGAATTCCATAGCAATTACAGATTTTCTAATAATAACATTAAGCCCAATCTGCAACTACAAATGCTTCAAGAAAGTATTTGCAGATTTATGAATATGAATACCCAACCCAGGTGCACCCTTTGAATATCTTAATAGTTTTAGAGCAATTTTCAAATGAGACTTTAAAGGTTTATTGATAAGGATTTAAAATATACGTTTCTAGGGGGTCATTTAAGCCCTAAAGCGATACATTTTATATCCGTTACTGTTTAAAATCGTTCCTTTTCATATTTTAGGTCTTTTGGAAGCAAAATGCTGGAATCAAGCATATCTGGACAAAAAGGAGGGAAAACATGAAGAAAACGGCAAAGACAAGAAACAAGGCTGATTTGCAAGCCTGACGGCGTCCCAACCCAAAGGGTGACACCGTCGCTAAGGAGGTTTTCTAATTAAATTGCAAGCGATGGCTCAGGTGTAAAATTGGTTCTACAACATGACGGTTTTATGCCTATTTTCTTAGGGGCGACTCTCTTTCATTTACATCAGACGTCCAAGACCCAGTTCAAGATGACGTCCCTAATGAAGCCAGACGACATCACACATCTCAACTAACACCATCCCAATGGTGACTTGGCCCAAACGATACCCTAAAGACGATGACCAGACGACGTCACCAGCAAAAGGCGACGCCGTCTCATTTGTAAATCTATATATAGAATTTGATTTTTTTGCATTTAGGGAGTAGTATTTTGGAGAGCAAACCCTAGTTCGTGTATAGTCTGACTTGAGCAGTATTTTAGGGTTCCAAACCCATCTTTACACCTAAAGATAAGTTTGGTAATCCATTATATCATCATGTTTATCCTATGTTAAATTGTTCGTGTGTGTACATGCTTATCTATCATGAGTAGCTAAATTTCTATTGTGTTTGCTTAGATCTATGAAACCTAGTTATTGATTATTGTTAGGTTGTCTCTTGTTTTAATTGGTAGACGCTAGAGTAAGGAAAACTGGCTTCTTCTTTAATTGTTACGAGCTTGAACGTCCTAAATAGCACAAAGCTAAATTTCTATTGTGTGCACTTGAGCCATCATTGTGTTTATTGCGTGAGTTTTAGCTTTATGATAATAGAGTATTCGGGGGAGATACTATGGTACTTGGCAATCCCGGATAGTCTAGAGGAGAGTTGCAATTCATAGAACTAGGGAATTAGGCACCCCTCCCCCTATGAACACACGGAATACAATGCACCAATTAAGATGATGATGTGAAAATTCAACCTACCAATAAGAGATAACTAGGGAGTAAGAACATCTAAGTAAACACGCTTTTAATTATCATAAGAACACTCCAATCAATACATAGATTATCTTTTCTTTTTCATTAGCATAATTAGTTAGTAGTTTAAAGAATTAGTAGTTAAAATTGGTAGAAGTACCACCCCCCACTCCTATACCCAGAGATTTTACTTGTTTTCCTAAAAATATAAAAAGCTAAAAAGAATCACCTTCAACCTCACCTTCTCGTCACACATCTCTACTAGCATCTCTATCAGCCCTCTGGGTTTACCCATACTACACTGCAATGATTAGGTACACTGCCTAATGGGTTGTAAAGCTTGCTCGTAGAAATGGAAGTATTTCGACCCCGAATTTTGCACATCAAGTTTTTGGCACCGTTGCCGGGGAATAGAACAGCTAGTTAGTTTTTTTATCTCGATTAGGTCTACTCACTTGATTCCTATCAAGTGAGCTTTTTTCTTTTTTCTTTACTTTATTTTAGTCTATCCCCCTTCTTTGTGCTTTTTTTCGTAGATCTCATCAATTTCCATGATTCGCATCTTTTGTCGTAAGAACTTTGCACTACCCGCTCCAATCCTCGCTATAGACAATGCGAATCCACCCAATCTCTCACCCGTTCATCACTTTGGTAATCGCTTAGGTCATAATGAAATAAATTGGCAACATAATAGTCCTTTCTATGATTCAGATTCCGACGAGGAATTTGATGATGTGGAGGCACGAGACGATGGGGAAGTCATCGTTGGAGTTAGGATTGAGATGGAAGAAGATCCCTCTCAATGTTTTGACCCTAGGTGTAGAATTGAGAAAGATGGTCCCTTCAACATGCAATTTCCTTGTAAAATAGGATTTGAAAGTTTTGATGTTTACTTGAATTCATTCTTACCCTTAAATTTGACTTCAAAGAATTTATACAATAAAATTAAGGTAAACGAGTTAGCATATCAAGGGAACAATGTTGTTAATGTGATCACTTATTTGCACGTGTTTGTTGGAAGTTTTGATTATTTGGTAGTGTTCATGGTCTGAGAAGACTTAGGAGAGTTCATTGATAGAAGCCTCACTCAAGTAATACTTGGAAAGCCCTTTAAGAGAATGACTAAGTTGAATGAACGCATAGTTGATGGTTTAATTACTTTCTCTAATGAAGTTTAGAATTTTGTCTATCAAATGCCCCGTGCACACCCTAGGTTTAAATACAAGGATATCGAGGCATGTAATCGAATGGCTCCTATTTCAGTACTTAGTGAAAGAGACAAGCAAAAAGGACTTAGACATTCTTATGAGAAAAATGAGAGATATTATAAGAAACCTCTAGAGTTAAGAAACAATTATAAGAAAGAT
Organism: Chrysanthemum seticuspe; assembly: GCA_019973895.1. Classification (NCBI taxonomy): domain Eukaryota; kingdom Viridiplantae; phylum Streptophyta; class Magnoliopsida; order Asterales; family Asteraceae; genus Chrysanthemum; species Chrysanthemum seticuspe. Next base: position 195,043,638 of record BPTQ01000008.1, read on the forward strand.
GAAAGAACATTAGAGTGGCTTAGATATGGGCACGTGAGCGTGCATGAGACGACGTAGGGCACGAATTCGAGTCTAGCTACAAGACTCATAAATAAAGAAAAGCGCTTCTTCGGATTCATTTTTGTTTGGGTGTTTGATATATCTTTTTCATTGTTGTTTAATTCTCATGTACATTTTGAGAAAATGCTTTATTTTGTTTTTAACCTCGTCTTAATTGCATATAAAGGTATTTTACAAAAAAATAAGTGTAGGGAAGATCACATATGTTTTAAGAACTTGCATGAACATGAGATTAACAATAATTGGAATTGTATATATTTGTGTTTTTGTTAGATTCAAATGCTTGTATCGAGTCATAATGGATGTTTTGCAGGATTTTTTCCAGGTCTTTAAAGAAGTAATTTTTCCATAATTTTTCCGGAAAACACACCAGACCCTTTCTGTCAGAACAACCTGACGGCGTCAGGACTAAAGCTCGATGGCGTCAGGCAACGTAGAAACAGATTCACAGTTTTGTTTTGGGAATATGTCACTCAATATTAATCAAGTTTCAAGAGTGCTCCAATTTGATTCCTCAAACTTTATATGAACCAGAAAAAACATCGAAGTTTCATAAGTGTTTCATTCTTGTGTAATTTTCTAAAATTAGTGTGCTATAAGTATCCATATATGCATTAGCATGTTGTACATTAATACTAAACACCTACCCCCTGAATTTCACTACTATCAACCAAATTTATGTACAACCCGTGACTGAACATAAACAATAACCACAAAATAATACTCCCTCCGTCCCAAATTATAAGTCCATTTTTGATTTTTCAAAGTCTTTTTCTTCCGAGTTTGACCTTAATTATTTATTTTCATGTTATATAATACTTGATGAAAAGTATACTAATAAAAATTCATTTAAATCACATATCCATTTATATATTTTACATCAAGTATTATATAACGTTAAAAGAAATAATTAAAGTCAAAGTTGAAATAAAATGACTTTGAAAAAGTCAAAATGGACTTATAATTTGGGACGGAAGGAGTAACCAAGTTTGAGAAGTGTTCCATTCAAGTCACTTTAATATAGAATTTACACAAGAATGAAACAAATTTGAAACTTTGATGATTTTTATGGTTGATATAAAATTTGAGGTACCAAATTAGAACACATCTCAAACTTGGTTACTGTTTGATGATTTTCACCCTTTTGTTTTCTATCTAACTGTTAGGATTTAGTAAATCCAAGTATTAAAGTGTCGGTCGTCTCAAGTATATGTAATCGTTAGAAAGCTCGTAGTCGTAGTTATTTAAAGTTAAGTAGTATTTAGTTAAGTAACACCGTGGAGGACGGACGGGTCTTTACCCACTGTATGCCTGATCCACAGCCCGTAGGTGGCGATTTGTGAAAGACTATAAATACTCTCTACCTCCCAAGGTAGAGAGTTGGAGCTCATAATAATACTTTCATTTTCTCTCACTAAGTTCCCAAACCTCTAACTCTTTCTCTCTCTAAAACCTAATATTAAACGCCTACTTGTGATTATGATATGATGTGTTTGTGAAATCCAATATGTTACAAATGGTATCAAGAGCCATGGTTTGATCATCTCTCTCACATATCCTTGGATTTCTAGTCATTTTAGATGGTTTTTGAGTTTGAAAAAGTTTAGTGGTTTTTGCATCATTTGGATCATTTCTTGTGTTAAAGTTTGAATTTTGGGTGTACTTTTGTGTTTAGAATTATTGTAAGTGCTTGGGTTTTGATTTGGAAAACTTGAATCACTGTGGTTGGGCTTGTTTTGGATTGAAAAGTGTGTTTTTGAAGTTTTTCTTGCTAGCGACTTGACTCTCGTAGTGTTTTTCTTCGTAGCGACTTGCTTCAGTAATTGTTAGCGAGTTGTAGTGTTAATTGTTAGCGACTTGTCTATTGAGACAAGCCGACAAACAGTACAAGTTAGTGGATTCTCCAATACGGCTAGCGACTTGGTTAGGTTAGCGACTTGATTTCAATTTAGTTAGCGACTTGTACTTTGTATTCTCAGCGACTTGTTATTAGCGACTTGGATCTTAGCGAGTTGTTCTTTAGCAACTTGACTGTTTAGCGATTTGGTATTATAGCGACTTGTGCCCAGCGACTTGGGTCTTAGCGACTTGGGCTTAGCGACTTGATTCACAGCAACTTGAAGTCTAGCGAGTTTCTACTTAGCGACTTGGTGCTTAGCGACTTGGTTCAAGGATTCTTAGCGACTTGGTTGATCTTTTGTTTGTAATATGGTTTTCTCTTGATTTAGTAAAATCCCGTGAAAGAATCTATTTCCCGGTTTAATCATAAAGTTATAAAATCCCGTGAAATCTGTAAACATGTCTACCAACGTGCCTACAATCATCTCTACTGTAGCTGAGGATGTTCAAGCAGCTGGTTCAGACACTCATCCACCAATGCTTGGCAGAACTGACTATGACTCATGGGCTCAACGAATTAGGTTGTATTGTCTGGGTAAGGATAATGGAGTTAACATTCTCAAGTCAATTGATGAAGGACCGTATCAGGTTGAGACAACCAAAGACATACTTCACACTGCTGCAGATGGCTCAGTGATATTAGGACTGGACAGACCTAAAATGTATGATGAACTGACTGATAAGGAGAAGAAGAGATACGATGCAGACATCAGGGCTTCTAACATCATACTTCATGGTTTACCTAAGGACATTTACAAGCTGATCAATCACAACACTGAAGCTAAGGCAGTTTGGGACAATGTCAAGATGCTACTCTCGCGTTCTGAACTAACCAAGGAAGACAGAGAATCTCAACTATATGATGAATTTGAGCACTTTAAGATGAAGCAAGAAGAAAGTGTCTATGAGTATTACGTGAGATTCCACAAGCTTGTGAATGATATGAGGAATATCAAAATGACCATGCCAAATATTCAGCTAAATTCAAAGTTTGTGAACAACATGAATCCCGAATGGCATAAATTTGTTACATCTGTGAAGCTAACCAAAGGATTGAAGAACACCAACTATGAGCAACTGTATGCATTCCTTCTTCAGAATGAGAGACATGCTATGTTTGAACGAAGGATTCTTGAACAGTTCAAATCTGAGCAGGGAGAAACAAGTTCATCAAATGATTCAACAACCTTTTACACCAATGTTGGAATTACTACCAAAGCTTCTCAAGTCATACCCACGGGTAATGGAAATCACAATCTCATTCCCGATCCAAGTTTTAAGCAACTTGATGCCAATGCAGTCATGGAACACTTTATCAATCAACTGGCTCTTATGGTTAAACAAAACTTAACCTTCACTCCACATACTAACAGTCTTCACACTAACAATGAAATCAGGACTGCATCCAATCTACACAATCATGCTGTTGTCAGAGATGGAAAGGTTATGGTGCATCCAGCCCAAGGAAGACAGTATGAACAGGGAAGAGGAGGAGTAGGTGGAGGTTATGTTGCAAATCAGAATCGGGGAAGGAATGGAAATCAAGGTCAAGCTAAGCCAATTAAGTGCTACAATTGTGGTGGTGATGGACACATAGCAAGGAACTGTACTTCTCCAAAACGCCCTCAAAATGCAAAGTACTTCAGAGACAAGATGTTACTTGTGCAAACTCAGGATAATAGAGCTGTGTTGGATGAAGAGGAGCAGTTGTTTCTTGTTGAGGGCAATGCCAAGACATATGATGCAGATGTGGATGAGCAGCCAATTCAGGAGATAGGTCATAATCATCAGAATGCCTTTCAAGTTTCAGACTGTGATGCATACGACTCTGACGTCGATGATGAACCTACTGCACAAACAATTTTCATGGCATGCATTTCTCCAATGGTCTCTCCAAAGGTCTCATCATCACAGCAAGCTGGTCCATCCAAAGAATCAATCATCTTGATCCGTGCAAAACCGTCAAGTTTTCTCACGCAAGCTGACCACTTGTGAATGGCCAACTGTAAGAAACTTAAAACAGCTTAAGCACAAATGCAATGAAGATCTGGGGAGTATAGTGTTTCCCCGGGTCGTTATGTCCCAGCGAGCTATGCAATGGATCACCAAACGTATAGTGATCGAGGAATTTGAATGGAAAAGAGATTTGATATGATTATAACTACAGAAAAAGCCAACAAATTACAGAGGCTTAAATGCAAATTAAAGAAAGTTAAAAAGATAAAAAATATTAAATAAACGCTATCACTATTTTTAAAATTGATGAACGTTTAAAACTTAAAACTTACGTTTAAATAAAATTACGTAAACGTACAAAAAATGAGATCTAAGAAATAAAAGACCTAAAAATATGAAAATGACATTTTTACAAACCTAATGATAAAAGAAAATATTTAGAAAAATAAAATTATTTTTATAACTATTTAATTAATTATTATTAATTAAAAACTAATTTTAACTATTAAATATTAACCTAAAATACAAGAAAATATGAAACAAAGCTAGAAAAATAAAATTTTGACTTAGAAAAATCTAAAATAACAAAATAGAATTTTCAAAACTATTTTTGTATTTTTCTGAGTATTTTTGGATTTTCTAGGAATTAAAAACTATTAAAAACTAATTAAATTATTTAAAAATACAAATTTAGCTAAGAAAAATCTAGAAAAATATTTTTTTGTCTTTTTATATTTATCTAAACTTAAGAAAATTGAAAAATTAATTTTTTTGAGGCTTTTCTTAATTATTTGTATTAAATGCTATTTAAAAATGCTTAAAAACTAATTTAAATTAAGAAAAATAGCAAATCAACTTAGAAAAATCTGAAAAATTCAAGATAAGCTTAAAATAATATTTAGAATCTAAGAAAAATATAAAAAACAGGGGTTGTGTACAAGAAAATGGGACTGATGTGCAAAGTGCTTATAGAATAAGCACTTTAAATAAGCAAATGAACACCCAAGGCCACCCAACTGAAACAGAAGCTACACTATGCTAAAAGAACCAAAATGCAACAAGTCTCAACTGCTTTAGACCTCAAAATTGCAAGATGATAAGATTTGATGACTTAAGCTTATAAGCTAAAAAACAGATTCTGAGGCCAACTTAGGATTAGAAAATAAGCACTGAGATAAGCTGGAAATTGAAAACCAACAAATGGAACTTGAACTAGACCTGGCTGAGACCTAGTAAACCAAAAAGGAGCCTTGGACAAGCTCTCAAGAGCTGGCTGCAAGGTCTGCAAAACCCCTGTGCAGACTCAGTTAACACTGAGTCAGTGCACAGGGCAATTAAGGCCATGTTTACAAGCTAATTTGGGACTTCTAAAAATTTGATAAAAATCTGCAAAAATGCTAATTAGAAATAAGACCAGCTGAAGTTAATGACCCCACAATTTGACATGATTTGACCCAAAACTGAGCTCATGGAAATTCATCCTATTTGGGCTCAAAACTGTTTTTGTGCAATTTGACTTTTTGAAAGATTTGAAAAGTTTGACTTCTATGAACTTTGCAGCTGATTTTAAAGACTTAGATTGATGTAATAAGGTGTAATGAGAATACTGCAAGACGTATTTATGAAATATGAACACAAAATAAGCTTTTGGCTTTCAAAAATTCCAATAGTAAGCAAGTTAAGACAGTGGACTGAAGATTTTGACTTTGGAGCTTTGCAGGCACAAGTTAAAGACAGATAAGAGTATATTTGAGCCAAACAAACATAACACAACAGGTTCTAACCTCTGCATTTACCTAAAAGACAGATAGAGCACTGATCCAAACATACCTATTTCTACTGTTTTGAACTTTTAAATGAAACTAAACATTACACTAGCTAAGATTATGGATCAAACTGAGATTAAATAACCTAAGTACAACTAAATAACCAAATTTGAACAGTTAATGATTACAGATACAAGTAAAAACAAAATATGCAATATGATGTGAAAATGAAAATTGGACAAATACTCACAAGAGTCCAGCTAGTGTTGCAGGCCAAACCAAACCCAATCTACTCTATCCTAGTCAAATACAACCCAAATCAACCTCTGCTTCAGCCCACATCATCACCAAAACCAATTTGCACCCAGTTTGACTTTCGTTGACCATTTCACAAATTTGATTGAAATTGTTTCCAAAGCTTGTCAAAAGCTAAAGTAAGCTTGAGTGAACTTGTATGAGCTTAAAATGAAGCTAATAGAAGCTTGTACATAAGATAATGAAATTGAAATTTTCAACAGTAAACTTGGAAATTGGAACTTATATAAAAACTTTGATAGATAATCAAAAGCACATTACAAAGGTGTTTTTACTTAAATGTAATACATAGAACTTGAAATTACAACATTTGATTTAAACTAATACACTTTAAAAAAAAAACGACATTAGGAAAATTTTTAAAAACTAACTACTTGCTTTTCTTCTCTCTTCATCCTCTTTTTATACTCCAACTCTCTTTCTTGTCTCTCTCTGAGCTAATCCCACTTGGTTTTTGGACCATTGGATGAGAAGAGATGATTTTGGCCATTGATTGGTTTTTGGCGGGAAATGGATATTTGGCAGTTGAGGTTGAGTAAAGTGGAGTAGGGCACATTTAATGTATCTTGGATTGTTAGGAGAGGTGGGGGACATGGAAAGTGGAGACTGAGTTGGGATGATGGGGGGGAAGAGTGTTGCAGAGCTTTTGGCAGGGAAGAAGGTGAAAAGGAGGGAAACCCGTGAGTCAAAGTGTTTGACTGGGTTTTAATTATTAAAGGGGAGGGTCAAATGGTGAAGGGTCCAAAGGAGTTGGCAGGGGTCACAATTGGTTCAAGGTCCAAAAAGGGTGAAGGGTTAATAATAACATAGGGACCTTTTGTGTAATTTCTGAATTTCAAAGGACCATTGCTGCCATTTCATCAAAGTTGATCCAAGGGTTAAAAGTGACAAGTTTCAATAATTCAAGGACCAAACTTGACATTTTCAAATTTTCCAAGGACCATTTTTGCCAATTTTGAAACTTGGAGGACCAAACTTGTAATTTTCTCAAACTTTTTATATTTTTCACCAAAGGACTAATTTTGACAAGTTATGATTTTAAATGGACCTTTGGTGATTTTTCTTTTGAAATTAGGACTCAGGGACTATTTTTGACAATTTTAGAAACTTGGGGGACTGAAACTGCCAATTATGCAAACTTTGCTCATTTTTCATCTGTTTTTAAACATTTTGCATCTGAAACATATAAAATGCAACTTTGAGATATTTTCAGTATTTTGATGCATTTCTGAGCATTTTTAAGTGTTTTGCAGTTCAGATTGACCCAAAAATGATGATTATTTACACACTCATCAATCCCCCACACTAAACTATTGCTAGTCCCTAGCAATCTTTTGAGAAAAACTTAATGGATTTGAATCTCTTTACCAAAAGCCATTACTTCTGGAGTAGCCAAATGTTTCAGTTCAAGTAAGAACCATGGTACACCGATAACCATGTGATTTTGAACAAACCACAAGCTTTCAACGGATTTGATTTGTCTTTACCAGAAGCCGTTTGCTCTGGACTAGCCAACTCTTAGATAAATTATCAATATTATATTTGGTGAGTCGATTACCAATTATGGTTTTTCCACTGCTTTTACCACAAGCCATAAACTTGCGGGCTAGCCAACTCTTCACTTTTAAGGATATGGTGAGCTGAATACCATACAATTTTGGGCAAATTGCAAGCCGTCAACGGATTTGAGATATCTTTACCAAGAGCCGTTTGCTCCAGGATTAGCCAATCCTTTAGTTTATTAGACAAGGCGGACTGATAACCAATTGAGTAAGTGTAAAACACTTACTCCAAAAGAAATTTTTGCCAAAAACGGGGGAATTAGGCGGATAATACATATTTAAAATTCGTGAGAATTCCCCCCCACACTTAGAAATGAATATTGCCCTCAATATTCAAAGTACCGACTGTTATGCCGAAACTGAGAACGTAAAAGGGAAATACTACGGCCATTATTTTGAAAGTTTTTTTTTTTTTTTTTTTTTTTTTTTTTTTACACAACATGTGGGGCAACCCCCCCCCCCCACACTAGGGTGGTAGAAAGATAGAAAGAAGTCAGAAATATGGGTGAAAACCCATATGGCATGCTACTGTTTTTGATTCCCGAGTCGCTAGCTTGACTCGACCCCGTATTCATTTGTTCATGGGGAAAGTAACGTGGAAGAGACAATCTCCATCGGACTTTCGTTCAAGATGTTTGGACAAACATTTGAAGCACGAGAAAGTTCCACACCGATGAGATATACATAGAACCGGCTCAAGATAATGGTACATGGAAATGCCGGGATCAAAGATAATGTCTTCATTCCCGAAGGAGTGAAGAACAGGAGAAGTGACAGAATATATGAAGAAAAGAAAGAAAATCATGATAGAAATCATGACTAACTCTTCATCCTCAATAAGAGAATTCATAGTTTCATGAATCTCATCAGTTAAGCTTGCTTGATCAAGACATATTATGGGAGTGTCTAGATCAAAGTAGAAATTATCATACTCCGGCGGAGATATGATATGAGTGAGTTCATCTGAGAACTCCATGAAGGTGAATGAATCATATTCAGAATTGATATGAGTGGGTTCACTGGTGAACTCCTCCAATGTAAATGATTCATAATCGGGGAGAGAATTATGAGAATGAAAAGTGGTACTGCCACTAATCTTCTCTCCCATATTATCAAAACAGAAGGCTTTCATTTCCGGATTAGAATCATCGGAAAGAATGTCACTACCCTTAATGGGGATAGGAGATGAAATTGGTTTCTCTTTGAAAGCCTCGATTTTAGAAATGAGAAGACTGACATTCAGTAATGTTGCACGAAGTGCTTCATCTTTGATTTCAGTGTCAGTAACTTCATCATTCTCTTCTTCTAAGCTAACAAGCTCAGAAGGTAAATCTTCCACATAAGCGATGTCTCCACAAGATAACGAATCATCATCATCAGAATCGGAGAACATCTCAACATGATCTTTTGGGAAGACAAGAAGGGGAGGGATATCACACACATGGTCAAAAGTTCCCTGTGACTCTCTCGGGATTGGGACAAGGTCCTCAACACTAGACTTTATGAATTCGTCCAATTCCTTTTCAGGAACAGTGTCAAGATGCTCGTCCCCCATGTTCAGAGAGTGAGTGGGAGCTTTGGGTGTGATAGCAGTTGTTTGAGATGAAATCTCAACTGCTGGGATATCAATTGACTGAGGGAGTTGAGAAATATTATCTTTAAAAGGATAAAAACTCTCCTCGTCATCATCATAAAGAGCTGCCTTAAGAAATTGGGAACGTCTAAGAGCTGCATGCTCTAGGACTAATAATTCTTCCCTAGATTGGCGGGCCTCTCGCTCTTCGGCAAGCAATTCTCCCATGGTCTTTTCACTACTCACTTGATTCTTAAAGTTACTAATCATATCATCAAGTGTTTTCATTGCGGTTTCAAAATTTTGGAAGATTTCTTGAGACAACGGCTCAGGTGGAGTTTGAACCGTATGGTGCTGTGGAGGTTGGAAATTGTCAAACATGTGAGAGTCATGATTGTTACAAGGAAATGGGTTCCCTATTTGACAATCAGAGCTGAAGTGGGGACCTCCACAGTACTCACAACAGTAAAACTGCTGAGTCTGGACTGGTGAATTATATGGATATTGGTCATAACCAAAGTTCTGAGCATCACTGGAAAACTGTTCATAGACAAACGTGTTTCCAGATTGACATTCAAATCCTTGGTGAGGACCTCCACAAAATTCACAGCAGTTATGTTGATTATATGAAGATAAGTCGGGCTGTGGTGGGTAATTGGAAAAGTTTGAGGGGTCGTTAAATGAGTTCGGATTAGGATCATAATCAAATGAATTCCTCGAACCACAAAACAAACAACTCCCGTTATGAATATCATTACCACATTGTACACACGTACACCAACGACAGGGTGAACCAAAAAGAGGCTCACCACAACCGACACAAGGAATAAACGATTTCATTTGAGAGTAATGAGAAAGAATCGGTTCATTCAAAGAATCAACAAAACCAACATGGTGATCCGAATGACTATCAAGTCTCGAAGAACATTTTGAAAAATCAGGAGGTGGGACAAGTGGTGTGCTCTGAGAGCTAGCAATTTCCACCACTTCCGTTATGGTCTCCGGTTCTTGAACGGGTTCATCGGGTTGTGGCGGATGGTCGAAAAAACTTGGAGAATCATCGAGAGAGTTATCAGATAATTCGCACCAATAACAATATTTGCTTGCACCCATCCTTCCACATTGCTTGCATAAACAATCCGGATTCTGACAACAGAGCTGATCCTCTTCCATACGGCTTTTGCAGTGGAAACAACGAGGATAATCGAACGTCGCCATGAGAATTAAACATGTAGAGGGTTAAAGAAATAGAATTAAACGGTTTTGAGGTTAAAGAAGAGTAGAATCAAACGGTACGAGGGGGTAAGAGAAATAGAATCATACGGATAAGAGGAATGAGAAGAGTATTTTTGTATTTTTATAAGAAAATATAAATATATGTAGATGGATGGTATGAACAAAGAGTGAATATTCAAATCACTAATCTGCTAAACGGAAGATAATCAGCACAGCTCCCCGGCAGCGGCGCCAAAAATTTAATCCGTGCAAAACCGTCAAGTTTTCTCACGCAAGCTGACCACTTGTGAATGGCCAACTGTAAGAAACTTAAAACAGCTTAAGCACAAATACAATGAAGATCTGGGGAGTATAGTGTTTCCCCGGGTCGTTATGTCCCAGCGAGCTATGCAATGGATCACCAAACGTATAGTGATCGAGGAATTTGAATGGAAAAGAGATTTGATATGATTATAACTACAGAAAAAGCCAACAAATTACAGAGGCTTAAATGCAAATTAAAGAAAGTTAAAAAGATAAAAAATATTAAATAAACGCTATCACTATTTTTAAAATTGATGAACGTTTAAAACTTCAAACTTACGTTTAAATAAAATTACGTAAATGTACAAAAAATGAGATCTAAGAAATAAAAGACCTAAAAATATAAAAATGACATTTTTACAAACCTAATGATAAAAGAAAATATTTAGAAAAAGAAAATTATTTTTATAACTATTTAATTAATTATTATTAATTAAAAACTAATTTTAACTATTAAATATTAACCTAAAATACAAGAAAATATGAAACAAAGCTAGAAAAATAAAATTTTGACTTAGAAAAATCTAAAATAACAAAATAGAATTTTCAAAACTATTTTTGTATTTTTCTGAATATTTTTGGATTTTCTAGGAATTAAAAACTATTAAAAACTAATTAAATTATTTAAAAATACAAATTTAGCTAAGAAAAATCTAGAAAAATATTTTTTTGTCTTTTTATATTTATCTAAACTTAAGAAAATTGAAAAATTAATTTTTTTTAGGCTTTTCTTAATTATTTGTATTAAATGCTATTTAAAAATGCTTAAAAACTAATTTAAATTAAGAAAAATAGCAAATCAACTTAGAAAAATCTGAAAAATTCAAGATAAGCTTAAAATAATATTTAGAATCTAAGAAAAATATAAAAAACAGGGGTTGTGTACAAGAAAATGGGACTGATGTGCAAAGTGCTTATAGAATAAGCACTTTAAATAAGCAAATGAACACCCAAGGCCACCCAACTGAAACAGAAGCTACACTATGCTAAAAGAACCAAAATGCAACAAGTCTCAACTGCTTTAGACCTCAAAATTTCAAGATGATAAGATTTGATGACTTAAGCTTATAAGCTAAAAAACAGATTCTGAGGCCAACTTAGGATTAGAAAATAAGCACTGAGATAAGCTGGAAATTGAAAACCAACAAATGAAACTTGAACTAGACCTGGCTGAGACCTAGTAAACCAAAAAGGAGCCTTGGACAAGCTCTCAAGAGCTGGCTGCAAGGTCTGCAAAACCCCTGTGCAGACTCAGTTAACACTGAGTCAGTGCACAGGGCAATTAAGGCCATGTTTACAAGCTAATTTGGGACTTCTAAAAATTTGATAAAAATCTGCAAAAATGCTAATTAGAAATAAGACCAGCTGAAGTTAATGACCCCACAATTTGACATGATTTGACCCAAAACTGAGCTCATGGAAATTCATCCTATTTGGGCTCAAAACTGTTTTTGTGCAATTTGACTTTTTGAAAGATTTGAAAAGTTTGACTTCTATGAACTTTGCAGCTGATTTTAAAGACTTAGATTGATGTAATAAGGTGTAATGAGACTACTGCAAGATGTATTTATGAAATATGAACACAAAATAAGCTTTTTGCTTTCAAAAATTCCAATAGTAAGCAAGTTAAGACAGTGGACTGAAGATTTTGACTTTGGAGCTTTGCAGGCACAAGTTAAAGACAGATAAGAGTATATTTGAGCCAAACAAACATAACACAACAGGTTCTAACCTCTGCATTTACCTAAAAGACAGATAGAGCACTGATCCAAACATACCTATTTCTACTGTTTTGAACTTTTAAATGAAACTAAACATTACACTAGCTAAGATTATGGATCAAACTGAGATTAAATAACCTAAGTACAACTAAATAACCAAATTTGAACAGTTAATGATTACAGATACAAGTAAAAACAAAATATGCAATATGATGTGAAAATGAAAATTGGACAAATACTCACAAGAGTCCAGCTAGTGTTGCAGGCCAAACCAAACCCAATCTACTCTATCCTAGTCAAATACAACCCAAATCAACCTCTGCTTCAGCCCACATCATCACCAAAACCAATTTGCACCCAGTTTGACTTTCGTTGACCATTTCACAAATTTGATTGAAATTGTTTCCAAAGCTTGTCAAAAGCTAAAGTAAGCTTGAGTGAACTTGTATGAGCTTAAAATGAAGCTAATAGAAGCTTGTACATAAGATAATGAAATTGAAATTTTCAACAGTAAACTTGGAAATTGGAACTTATATAAAAACTTTGATAGATAATCAAAAGCACATTACAAAGGTGTTTTTACTTAAATGTAATACATAGAACTTGAAGTTACAACATTTGATTTAAACTAATACACTTTAAAAAAAAACGACATTAGGAAAATTTTTAAAAACTAACTACTTGCTTTTCTTCTCTCTTCATCCTCTTTTTATACTCCAACTCTCTTTCTTGTCTCTCTCTGAGCTAATCCCACTTGGTTTTTGGACCATTGGATGAGAAGAGATGATTTTGGCCATTGATTGGTTTTTGGCGGGAAATGGATATTTGGCAGTTGAGGTTGAGTAAAGTGGAGTAGGGCACATTTAATGTATCTTGGATTGTTAGGAGAGGTGGGGGACATGGAAAGTGGAGACTGAGTTGGGATGATGGGGGGGAAGAGTGTTGCAGAGCTTTTGGCAGGGAAGAAGGTGAAAAGGAGGGAAACCCGTGAGTCAAAGTGTTTGACTGGGTTTTAATTATTAAAGGGGAGGGTCAAATGGTGAAGGGTCCAAAGGAGTTGGCAGGGGTCACAATTGGTTCAAGGTCCAAAAAGGGTGAAGGGTTAATAATAACATAGGGACCTTTTGTGTAATTTCTGAATTTCAAGGGACCATTGCTGCCATTTCATCAAAGTTGATCCAAGGGTTAAAAGTGACAAGTTTCAATAATGCAAGGACCAAACTTGACATTTTCAAATTTTCCAAGGACCATTTTTGCCAATTTTGAAACTTGGAGGACCAAACTTGTAATTTTCTCAAACTTTTTATATTTTTCACCAAAGGACTAATTTTGACAAGTTATGATTTTAAAAGGACCTTTGGTGATTTTTCTTTTGAAATTAGGACTCAGGGACTATTTTTGACAATTTTAGAAACTTGGGGGACTGAAACTGCCAATTATGCAAACTTTGCTCATTTTTCATCTGTTTTTAAACATTTTGCATCTGAAACATATAAAATGCAACTTTGAGATATTTTCAGTATTTTGATGCATTTCTGAGCATTTTTAAGTGTTTTGCAGTTCAGATTGACCCAAAAATGATGAGTATTTACACACTCATCACATCTCAGAGGTATTAAAACTATATGATGATGTTGATGTGCAAAAGATACATGATAAAGTGCAATCACAGGAAACTTGCGACTCAGATATTGCTAACATGGGTAATAATAATATTGTCCCATATGATCAATATGTGATCCAAAGTGAGAATGTGATTGAACCAAGTGATATATCTTTTGCAGTCAATGATGACTATGTTTTTGAAGAATACACTGCATGTGCCCCTGATGATTCTGTCATTTCTGAACTGAATGCCTATAAAGAACAAGTTGTTGTTTATGAACAACGTGCTAAGTTTGAGCTAACTACCCGTGAGCAGGAAATGGATGACCAAATGCGTACAATTATTAGAAAAAGTAATTTTAGAGAAGAAATGTTAAAACAAGAGTTAAATTCCTTACAAGAAAAGCTTTCTAAAACTGTTAAGCAAAAGCAAGAGCTGCAAGATAATGTTAAAGTTCTTAAACAAGAATTCAGTGCTAAGGAATCAAAACTTTTGAATGATTTTTCTAATCTAAAAACTTTGAAAAACAAGCTTGAAAATAAGTTGTACGTACAAGGGAATACCATTCAGACTGCTCACATGATCACTAAGCATAGAGTTCTTAGCGATAAGCATAGTATTCCCATCATAGAGAAACCTAATCCTGAGTATGGTAAGATAGCAAAAGCTACTCAAAATGTGATCTATGATGGTAATGAAATCCTTAAGCCTAGGCAGAAACCTAGTTGCGCTGAGTGCAAGGAAGAGGATAGAAAACTAGATGATGCATCTAGGGAGAAAATGGATAAGAAGCTTAACGATCCTGCATGTAAAAAGAATAACATAACTATCAAACCCCACGATTACACTAAGGAAAATTGGATCTCCCTGAACATGTTTAAGCCTCAAACTCAATTAACCCCAGAACAGATCTTTTGGAAGAAAGATATGGATAAGCTAAAATTTAATGTACTTGTTGAAACAAACACTCCCCTTAGGAAAATGCCTACAGCTACTGTGTATCCTCCAAATACACCAATGCATCTAGTTCCTAGATCGATTGCCACTAATAGCAAAACCTTAATCATCTTGTATGTTGTTTATCAACTATTCGTTGATTTTGAGAAGACATGTAAGAAGAGAATCACACCTACAGGGATAACTGAGGGGGAAAGGGGTTTTGAGCAAACTAAAGAATGTTATTTAATTGAGGTCATGCCTTTCTTTAAACAATTAAAAGGTCAATTTGAGAATCTTCAAAAAGGAATAAATTCAGATATTAAAGAAATGGAAAAGGAATTTGATGCAATGATAGTTGAGGTCAATGATTATGAACAGGAACTCAAATATAATGAAGTTGAAAGGAAAAACTTGCATATCTTAAATGAGAATTTGATTTCGAGTTGTTTGGCTCAAGATGTGTTTTATACTGTTACTAAGCACTCTATTACTGCTTCTCAATTTCATGAATTATCTATTGCATTGAAAGTTTCCCATGATCGTGTCATTGAGCTTGAAAACAAAAACTCAGAACTAAATGTGAAAATTGATCAGGATGATCACGATAATTTGGTAAAACATCTTTCTAAACTAGAAGTTAAACATTTTGATTTGCAACTAAAATATCAACATCTTAAAGAAAATATCAAAACCTCAAATATCAAGACATCCTCAGATGTTCCAGAGTTTGATGCAGTTTTTCAGATAAACAAACGTGACGAACAGATTCAAGCTCATTGTAACACGATCAGAAAATTGAAAGCCCAAATTTCACAGTTAAAGGGCGAAAAGAACAATGTGACTGGCTCCCAAATGCCTCCTCCTTTAGATTCTCAGTATTCTCAAACTTTTCATCTTCAAAACTTGGTTAATGTTTTTCAAAAAGAAAATGAGAGTTTTCTAGAAGAAAATGAAAAAGTTAAACGACACTTTATAGAGTTATATGATTCAATGAAAGTCACTCGTGACAAAAACAATGAAAAAATAACGTCTTTACAAAAAGAAATTGAGAATCTGAGGAGTCAGGAAAAAGGGAAACTGCCACTTGTCTTTAATGAGAATGTTGCATCAAGGTCATCCTCAGACTGCAAATATACTGTGACTGTTAAATACATTCCTCCTCATCTTAGGAATAATGAACTTGTGTTTCATAACTATTTTTCTCACCTTAAGGATAGTCTAGAATGTCTCCGTGAGATTGTGGAAGAGGATTTCATAAACAAGCCTCTTGATAGAGAAATTAGGTTTGCGTGCATTCAAGCCAAACGATCTCAAGAGCTGCTAGAATGTTTAATAGCAACATGTCCTAAATCCTTAGGTGCGAAAGGTAAAGCTGTGATGCCTTGTTCTATGCCTTGTGCCATGTATACAAACCATTCTATGCCCAGTAATATGAAAGTGAACTCTAAGGTTCCTTCTAGTAGTTCAGATCCTTGCACGTCTAGTTCAGGAATGCAAAAGGTAGCTCAACCAACTAATGTTCCCATAATTCCCTCTACAGGAGTAATCAGTGACATAAAAGCAAGCGGGTCAAAGCCTCCAGGAAATACCAAGCAAGATAGGACCTCGCAAGCTAGGAATGTGCATTGGAAGAGAGTAGAAGATCACCCTAGGAATATTAAGTTTGAGTTGAATAAAACGAATCGTGTTGATTCTAGTATTAGCTATAAGCGTACTGTAATTAATTCGAATTCTGCTACTATCCGCAAACCATGTAATGATGACTGCTTGATTTCTGTTACTAATCATGAATGTGGTGTGAATGATTTGTCTAAAGCTGTCAAATGTCCAGTTAAAACTGTTAATGTTAAATATCAAGCTAAGAAGGCTAAAAGGCAAAAGCGAAAGAAAGTTAGAAAACAGTGGAAACCCACAGGAAGGGAATTTAGTAATATAGGTTATCAATGGATACCTACTGGCCGTAAGATTAATGAGCTGTGTCCTAAATTTGCTAAGTCAATGCCCACTAGAAAATGGATGCCTACTGGTAGAACTATTCCCTTAAGAAGTAAACATACTTTGAATAGGTCAAATACGGACACTAGCACTGCATCTATTTCTGATGATTCCATTGTTTCTACTTCTGATGTGGGTGTTCCAATCACTGTTACTAACCAAATGGAACCCATTCTTGCATGGGGATCCCAATTATCCAGTTATCCATTCTTGTCTGTGTTCAACTGCAGATCATTCAAATCGTTCTGTGGTACCTGGACTCAGGCTGTTCCAAGCATATGACTGGAGACCGGTCACGGCTCATGAACTTTGTGAGTAAATTCATCGGAACTGTGAGATTCGGAAACGATCATTTTGGTGCTATTATGGGTTATGGAGATTACGTGGTTGGAGATAGTGTGATTTCCAGGGTATATTATGTTGAAGGTCTTGGACATAATCTATTTTCTGTTGGACAATTTTGTGACTCTGACTTAGAAGTGGCCTTCAGAAAGCATACTTGCTTTGTTAGAGAACTTGATGGTGTGGAAATTCTCAGAGGAACTCGTGGTTCAAACCTATACACCATCTCTATCGAAGACATGATGAAATCTTCACCCATCTGCCTGGTGTCAAAGGCTTCTAAAACTAAGTCATGGCTATGGCACCGTCGTCTCAATTACTTGAACTTTGGTACCATAAACAATCTTTCCAGAAAGGACTTAGTAAGAGGACTACCTAGACTTAAGTATGAAAAGGATCATCTTTGTTCAGCATGTCAATTGGGAAAAAGCAAGAAGTATGCCCATAAACCCAAACCTACAAATTTAGTTATGGAAGTTCTACATACTATTCACATGGATTTATGTGGACCCATGAGAGTGCAAACTATTAATGGGAAGAGATATGTGTTAGTTGTGGTTGATGACTACTCCCGATTCACTTGGGTTAAGTTTTTGAGAACAAAGGATGAAACTCCAGATGTCATTATTAAACTTATTAAACAACTACAGGTCCGACTTAACAAAACGGTTAGAATTGTCCTAACTGACAATGGAACTGAGTTTGTTAATAAAGAACACAATGAATTTTATGAAAGTGTTGGAATCAGTCCTCAAAGAAGTGTTCCACGAACTCCTCAACAGAACGGTGTAGTTGAAAGACGAAATCGAACTCTTGTGGAAGCCGCAAGAACAATGCTGATTTACTCAAAGGTTCCAATGTTTCTATGGGCTGAAGCTATTGCCACTGCATGCTACACTCAAAATCGATCCCTAATTCACACATCTCATGGAAAGACTCCGTATGAACTTGTCCACAATCAAAAACCTGATCTATCATACCTTCGTGTGTTTGGTGCTTTATGTTACCCAACTAATGACGGTCAAGATTTAGGTAAACTAAAAGCTAAAGCGGGCATTGGAGTGTTTGTAGGATATGCACCAAACAGAAAAGGATACCGAATCTACAACAAGAGAACCCGAAATATCATGGAAACAATTCACGTTATGTTCGATGAGCTGACCGGTCAAATGGCTCCAGGACAATCCAGTTCTGGACCCGCATTTCAACCTTCATCAAGTAGTCCTATCAGTTCTACCCTTGTTTCTAATCCCTCACCAGCAACTCCTTATGTACCTCCTTCAGAAGATGATTTGAAGAAATTATTTGATCCAATGTTTGATGAACACTATGAGCCAAGTGCTAATGATATGTCAATTCCATCAACATAGGTTGCTTCTATCCCTGTCAATGAAGTTAACCCTTCAGTTTCAATGTCATTAAGTCAAGAAGCGTCTGCTGCTGATCACTCTGTCTCATCAACAAATCATCAATCATCAAGTGTACATCATGGAATTGCTTCTGGAACCCATGATGAAGTTAATCCCTTTGCTACTCCTGAAGATGCCCCCTTGGAAAACATATTTGCTCCTGAATCTTCATCAGAACCATCTTCATCAGGAGATATCGACTCTGCTACTTCAGTTCCTCAACAACAACCACATGAACACCTTAGAAAATGGACACATGATCATCCATTGGACAACATCATAGGAAACCCTTCTCGTCCAGTATCCACACAGAAACAACTTGAAACCGATGCCTTATGGTGCTTCTTCAACTCCGTACTCTCTAAGGTCGAACCAAAAGATGTTAAAACCGCCATGAATGAAGACAGCTGGTTCAATGCCATGCAAGAAGAAATTCATGAGTTTGATCGACTAGATGTATGGGAATTAGTACCTGCTCCAGATTGTGCTATGATCATTGCTCTAAAGTGGATCTTCAAAGTAAAACCTGATGAGCATGGTGATGTTTTAAAGAACAAGGCTCGATTGGTTGCAAAAGGACACCGTCAAGAGGAGGGTATTGACTTTGAAGAATCATTTGCTCCAGTTGCTGGTATCGAGGCAATCAGAATCATCTTGCCTAATGCTGCAAGTAAGAACATGACAGTCTATCAGATGGATGTAAAGACGGCTTTTCTTAACGGAGATCTTAAAGAAGTTGTATACGTCTGCCAACCTGAAGGCTTTGTGAATCCAGAGCATCCTACTCACGTCTATCATTTGAAGAAGGCTCTTTACGGTTTGAAGCAAGCTCCAAGGGCATGGTATGATACGCTATCAAAGTTTCTTCTATCTACTGGATTCAGCAAAGGAGCAGTTGATCCGACATTGTTCACCAGAAAGTCAGGCAAACATTTAATTCACGTTCAAATATATGTTGATGATATTATTTTTTCCTCGACTGACCCCAATGAATGTGACCGTTTTTCAAATGAAATGGGTTCCAAATTTCAAATGTCAATGATGTGACAAATGTCATTTTTCTTGGGATTACAAATTTCACAAAGTCCCGGAGGCATTTTTATAAATCAATCTAAATATGCAAATGAGATTTTAAAGAAATTTGGATTTGATTCTTGTGACCCTGTTGACACTCCCATGATAGAGCGTACTAAACTGGATGAGGACCACTCAGGGATCATGGTAGACCAAACGAAATATCGTAGTATGATTGGATCCCTGATGTACCTCACAACCAGTAGACCAGACATTATGTTCGTTGTTTGCATGTGTGCTAGATATCAGGCTAAGCCTACCAAAAAGCACCTTGAAGCGGTTAAACAGGTCTTTCGGTATCTCTAAGGAACCATCAATATGGGACTTTGGTACCCGAAGGACACCGGTATGTCACTAACAGCCTATGCAGATGCTGATCATGCAGGATGTCAAGATACACGTCGAAGTACGTCTGGAGGTGCTCAGTTTTTGGGTGATAAGCTTGTGAGCTGGCCTTCAAAGAAACAAATGAGTACTTATATTTCCTCTACAGAGGCTGAATACATAGCCATGTCATCTTGTTGTGCTTAAATCCTATGGATGAGATCCTAATTATCTGACTATGGCTTTGAATTCAACAAAATTCCCCAGTACTGTGATAATAAAAGTGCTATTGCTCTCTCATGCAACAACGTTCAACACTCAAGAGCAAAGCACATCGACATTCGACATCATTTCATCAGGGAGCAAGTAGAAAACGGCGTGGTGGAACTATATTTTGTGAGTACTGAATACCAATTAGCAGACATCTTCACAAAAGCTCTTCCTAGAGAACGTTTTGAGTTTATCCTCCCACGACTTGGTCTAAAGAGTCTTCAACCGGAAACACTCAAACGTCTTCAAGAGGAAGACGAAGAGTAAATGTCTTTATTCATCCATCTCTTGTATATATTTATTCGAAAAGCAAAATACAAAATTTCAAAATCTACAAAAAGCAAATAGAAAAATATAAAACTTTCAAAAAATCCATAAAAATTAGAATTTTTTTGAAAAATCCCAAAAATATTGTTAGTTTGTCATTTTTTTCCCTTTTTTTCTTGTTCGATATCATCTATGGATTTTGTGTTGTCATTCAAAGAATGACACGGGTCTTTAGATGTTGTTCGAATATTCAAAAAAAAAATCAAAAAATCAAAAAATATTTTTTAGAGAAAGTGAAACTATGGTTTATTGTCATTTTAGGCAGCAACCCGTTTTTCAAAGAAAGAACAGAGCCATGCTTTATCTTGTTTTTCTAATCTCATGCTCTGATTCTATAAACAATTACTTACTATCCAATGAAAACTAACTGCTTTGAAAAATAACTCGGACTCTATTTTTAAAAATCATCTGGACTTAACGTTTCTCAAAAATATCTATCTCTCAATCAACAACTTATGTCATTGATTGAGGGGGAGAATGATTTCAATTAAATCAAAAGGTTATTCGTCATACAATTGTTTTCAAAAGATAATCATGCATGTTTAATCAATGGAGTTTAAAGTCTCATAATCCGATCCTTATCAGTTAAAATGTTTTCATAATCAAGTCACAATTCTCCTCAAAAGCTTTCAAAATCAATTTAAATCTACAGAGATCACAAATCTCAAATGATTTGAAAATTGTGATCGGGGGAGAATTTGTGATTTAAATTGGATTTAAACTGATAATTCGATAAATGGTTTCATAAGTGTTTAGCAAGCTTTCCTCCCCACATGTGCCAAACGATTTAAAATTTTCCATGCACATGTTGAGGGGGAGCATCCTTTTAAAACCACAAAGAATTGAAACGTGATTGATTTGTCTCTAAGTGCAGGTTCCTTCTAATATGTGCAAAACTCTTTGAAACCTCGAGGCACATATTAAGGGGGAGCAAACTTATGAAAACCTCATCCTTCCTTAATATGCTTTATATACTTGATTTTATCAGGGAAGTGATGTTGATATATTTTAGAAAATGGTAATCAAAGAAGTTAATTCTTCCTCTTGCCTCCATGTGCCAAAACGATTTCAAATACACAATGCACATGTAGAGGGGGAGCTCTTTTTCTAAAAATATCAAAAACAATTCAGGTACAAAATGCTTTGATAATATATCACAAGTATCTAGATTGGTTTTTCAAATGGTTTTCAATTGGTTCCAATGGCAGATGAACGATACCAAATAGACCGACCAAATTTACTTTATGTATGGTGATATAAGGATGATAAGGTTAGGTATGTGTTCCCATGATCCGCCAGAACCGGAGGGATCTTCCCAGGGACAATCCACTAGTTAGTGTAGAGTCCTTAGAAATGTTGAAAAAAGGAGAAAAATGAGAATATGGGAAGAGTGCGGACTGAGATTGAGCTAGTACTAGAATAAACCCAACAAGGTTCTAGTTATGAAATCTCGGTAAGCACTGAAGAGGTTGAAGAATGAAATAGAATTGAATGTGAAAAAGGGTGAAAAGAAATAGCCCTCCAATAATTCAACCTTAGGGCAGTAACCGGGTTCAATACATATGCTACTGGTGTTTACTAAGGTAACACTGGTATTGAAGACAAGACATCATGGACCCAGTGACGCACTGCACTAAACTTCCCAAGCTACTCAAGTTCCTCTTAAAAGGGCTTGTTTCATTCTCACGAGGAACCTACATAATCTATCGACTTTCTCCTAGAGATTGTTGATATTGAAGAAGGAGACCCTCTCCCTAGTCTCCGACATAGGAAATCAAATGTGCACAATTGAGTCTAGAGCCATAAGATCATCAAATAAATCTCATTAGGACACTGTCAATGAAGACTCTCTGTTTCACACAATGTGGAAAGAGAGATTATATCTTATGAGTCCTACGCATTATCCTTGTGGTATTGCCAGAACATCTGAGTGATATGCAAACATATTCACAATGAAGATGGAAAGCCTTTTGGAGCCAACATCAAACAAGCTCCTGGTGGGTGGCATGTGAGATCTATCCAATAGATCAACCATGTGACAACTGAACAGAAACAATGGGGCGATTCAATCTTTTGAATCAATCCTGGTTCAGGTTATGGATTGACGGATACCTTTGAAAAACCGGTCATTGTGCTTAAAAACTCTTTCTTTAGCACAACGACTGTGTACTAATATTTCAAAATAAAAGGTGTTTTTGATTGATAATTGATTTTCATTAAAACCTTCGTTGTATTGCAAAAACAATTTATATTGAGCAGTACACGATTGTTTTTCAAATCATTTTCATCAATCAGTGAATCTCAATTCACTGGTTCACTCACTCCGTGTTGTCTTCTTTGAGACGTTCCGGTTTGAGAACAGCTAGAGCAGCTGCGAAACCCTGTCAATGAAATTCTTCGAAATTATACCTGATCAAAGGCAGTACTTGTACTGATCAACGGGGAATCGTGGGCCGTGTACCTCAATTCAACGAAAGTGATCAAAGACACTTTCGTGCACTTTATTGAAGATAGGAAAGCCTTTTGGAGCCAACATCAAACAAGCTCCTGGTGGGTGGCATGTGAGATCTATCCAATAGATCAACCATGTGACAACTGAACAGAAACAATGGGGCGATTCAATCTTTTGAATCAATCCTGGTTCAGGTTATGGATTGACGGATACCTTTGAAAAACCGGTCATTGTGCTTAAAAACTCTTTCTTTAGCACAACGACTGTGTACTAATATTTCAAAATAAAAGGTGTTTTTGATTGATAATTGATTTTCATTAAAACCTTCGTTGTATTGCAAAAACAATTTATATTGAGCAGTACACGATTGTTTTTCAAATCATTTTCATCAATCAGTGAATCTCAATTCACTGGTTCACTCACTCCGTGTTGTCTTCTTTGAGACGTTCCGGTTTGAGAACAGCTAGAGCAGCTGCGAAACCCTGTCAATGAAATTCTTCGAAATTATACCTGATCAAAGGCAGTACTTGTACTGATCAACGGGGAATCGTGGGCCGTGTACCTCAATTCAACGAAAGTGATCAAAGACACTTTCGTGCACTTTATTGCTAACTGTTGTATGCAGGTACGCCCGACGTTTGCAGCTGATCAGAACAAAGCGGTCAATCCATAGCCGCATGCTCACACTACATATTCATCTCTAAAGAATTCATGATAAGTGAATCAACGACTCTGATATTTTCACTCCATGCTTCTGCTACGCTACTACAAGTATCATGAATCAACTAAAGCTTCGACTACTCTGATAAGAAGAAATCATGATCCAGAATGTGAGCATGTCGGTCCAAATGTCACAACATCACATAATACCAACACCACAATGGAAGAGTCAGAGATTTATGTTAGCTGATGATCTCAATGCTGGCTCAAAAACTCATCATCACGTGGATCAGTTAAAGACCTCCACTTAGATTTTCCAAACATGAAATAATGAAGAATCAATGTCTACGAGCTACTGGGCAAAGAACTGGAACAAGAGTCCTAGAACAATCTTAATGTAATATCTGTTTGTATTCAATGTAATTTGAGGTGACCTCCCTTAGGGGGAGATTGTTAGGATTTAGTAAATCCAAGTATTAAAGTGTCGGTCACCTCAAGTATATGTAATCGTTAGAAAGCTCGTAGTCGTAGTTATTTAAAGTTAAGTAGTATTTAGTTAAGTAACACCGTGGAGGACGGACGGGTCTTTACCCACTGTATGCCTGATCCACAGCCCGTAGGTGGCGATTTGTGTAAGACTATAAATACTCTCTACCTCCCAAGGTAGAGAGTTGGAGCTCATAATAATACTTTTATTTTCTCTCAATAAGTTCCCAAACCTCTAACTCTTTCTCTCTCTAAAACCTAATATTAAACGCCTACTTGTGATTATGATATGATGTGTTTGTGAAATCCAATATGTTACACTAACTTGTACTTTTTGGAAACTTCCAATTCTTAATTTTCCAGAAAAACTGCAAACATCCGTTCCACAAGCATTATATCTTATTTACTTTCTAGTATAGTTTTTATATATATAGTTTTTACCGCCGACTTTACGCGAGGTTTCGTTTCATTTTCTTATAAGTGTGCAGGTTATATTAGACAAGAAGAAGTACATGATGGAAGCACTTATTACTTGCTCATTCTTTTTGGAGGAGGATTTAACAGCAAATTTATACATATCTTACTGAGCTAATCAGGGGAGTACTACTTTCTTTCTCTTTTATTTACCTTCTTATATCATAACTTTGATACTTTCGGGGAACATTGGGGACAATTTTCAGTTTAAGTGTAGGGAGGGAGAATAAAACGGGAACTTAGAAACTATTCACTCACTTAATTTTTTTCTTGTCCTTAGTAAATTTTGTAATAAACTATGAGAAATATTTGTTAGGGTAATTTTGGCACCAAATTTAAAATTTTTATGGCATTTATGAGTTAAACTTTAGTCTTAATAAAGTGTCTCATGGATAGGAAGTATATGACTAGCACAAAAACTGTATACCACTCAAATTCCACCCAAAAAATGTGAGGTTCGCCCCTAGATCTTTAGGAATAAAGGCATTTACCTTTAATGCTTAGTGAGTGTACCAGTAGTATAATAGATTCTAGAACTTGTTTGGTGATGCATTCTGAGATCGCTAGTGAGACTACATTCGTGTAGTTAGGATTAACTAAATGATAAGAGGCATTAGGATAACTCTTGTTTTAAACCTGTAATTTAATTACATCATCCACATCGATTGAGTAATTTTCCCCACAC
Source organism: Chrysanthemum seticuspe (assembly GCA_019973895.1). Taxonomy (NCBI): domain Eukaryota; kingdom Viridiplantae; phylum Streptophyta; class Magnoliopsida; order Asterales; family Asteraceae; genus Chrysanthemum; species Chrysanthemum seticuspe. Next base: position 195,069,072 of record BPTQ01000008.1, read on the forward strand.
CCTTGCGATGTACTCATATTTAGTACACGATACCCCTAGTTAACCCCTCAGAGCCTATCCTTTTCGCGGTTCTCGTGATGTGTCAGTTTCCGGAATATCAATGAAGAGCATTGTTTACAATCCACCCCCAAATGTTACACCTAAATCGCCTTAGCCCACCTTGTATGCACTCATCTTTAGTACATTATTGTAATCATTGTCTAAACCCTTATTTCAATAATCTAGTTACTTGCATGGTTGCTAAATCGGGTCATATCATTTGTATACAGTTTTAGGATGATTGGGACTCATGGGTTAAAGTAGTATTTTATGAAGTAACGGGGAAGGAACGAGAAATTCAATTTCCCTTTGTCTAAGTAATTAAGTACTCCAAGTGTTTTGATCTTTTCAATTCGGGTCAATTAATGTAAGTGAAATAAAAACTCAAGTGTAGGGATGCTCCTATAAATCCATTTATGTTGATGTTATCGTAAAAGATGGTAGAGTAAAAAGGTATGCAAAAAAAATTCGAAAGAAAAGAGAAAAAAGAGTTAGTGAAAAAAAATTGAGAAAAACATACGGGCTACAATCCTACATCTTTCTTTATGTTCATGTTTTTAAATTTATGTTTATGTTTTGTTTCAAGTTATTTAGTGTTGGTGAGTCAAGTCTTGGCTTAGCAAAGCCACGTTTTACATGCTTGTAACATTAGATTTTTGATTTGCCACCGCTAAATATCCCCTTATCCAAAAAAACCCTTTACTTCCCTACCCTAAGCTTAACATTACAACCCTTTGTAAAGACCTCTCAGATAGTAATTCCTAGGTGCTTATGCCAAAGCGGTGGAGGTTTGATATATTCTCAAGCCTGTGGTAATCTACGTACTATGATAGGTAGTAAGTGTTTATCTTCCATTTCCTTACATGTTATATTTCATATAAACCCAAGAGATGAGAGAATCCAAACACCAATTGTGAGGTGCTAGTGTATAATTTCCGTGCTAGTTATGACTATTGTGGCGCTTGTAATGGTTGTAAACTATTTTAAACCAATGCTACATGACCCCTAACTTATAAATTGATTGGAAAAAAGCACATTTGCTTGAGGACAAGCAAATTCCAAGTGTAAGGATATTTGATAAGGATTTGAAACATACATTTTTAGGGGGTTATTTAAGCCCTAAATCGATACATTTTATATCCGTTACTGCTTAAAATCGTTCCTTTTCACATTTTAGGTCTTTTGGAAGCAAAATGCTAGAATCAAGCATATTTGGACGAAAAGGAGCGAAAACATAAAGAAAATGGCAAAGTCAAGAAACAAGCCTTTATTTTACGCCAGACGTCTAAGACCCAGTTCAAGACGACGTCCCTAATTAAGCCAGACAGCATCACACATCTCAACTGACGTCGTCCCAATAATGACTTGGCCCAAACGAAACCCTAAAGACAACGACTAGACGGCGTCACGAGCAAAAGGCGACGCCATCGCATTTGTAAATCTATATATAGAATTCGATTTTTCTGCATTTAGGAAGTAGTATTTTGGAGAGAAAACCCTAGTTCGTGTATAGTCCGACTTGGGAAGTATTTTAGGGTTCCAAAGCCTTCTTTACACCTAAAGATAAGTTTTTTAATCCATTATATCACCATGTTTATCCTATGTTCAGTTGTTTATGTATGTGCATGCTTATCTATCATGAGTAGCTAAATTATTATTATGTTTGCTTAGATCTACGAAACCTAGTTGTCGATTATTGTTAGGTTTCTCTTATTTTAATTGGTAGACGCTAGAGTAATTAAAACTGGCTTCTTCTTTAATTGTTTCAAGTTTGAACGTCCTAAATAGCACAAAGCTTGAGAGTGCACTTGAGCAATCGTTGTGTTTATTGTGTGAGTTGTAGCTTTAGGATAATAGAGTATTCGGGGGAGATACTACGCTACTTGGCGATCCCGGATAGTCTAGAGGAGAGTTACATATCATAGAACTAGAGAATTAGGCACCCCCTATGACCACACAGAATACAACACACCAATTAAGATGAGGATATGACAATTCAACAGACCAATAAGAGATAACTAGAGAGTAAGAACATCTAAGTAAACACGCTTTTAATTATCATAAGAACACACCAATCAATACATAGCTTATCTTTTCTATTTCATTAGCATAATTAGTTATTAGTTTAAATAACTAGTAGCTAAAATTGGTAGAAGTACCACCCCCACTCCTATACCCCGAGATTTTACTTGTTTTCCTAAAAGATATAAAAAGCTAAAAAGAATCACCTTCAACCTCACCTTCTCTTCATACATCTCTACTAACATCTCTATTCCCCTAGATAATGAGCAACCCCCTGGGATTACCCATACTACACTGCAACGATTAGGTACACTGCCTAGTGGGTTGCAAAGCTTGCTCGTAGAAAAGGAAGTATTTCGACCCCGAACCTGCACATCATTTATGCATGAACTAACTTAAACAATGAACTGAGTAAGATATGTCAGGCCTGGTATGAGTAAGGTAAATCAGTTTATCAATCAACTTTTGATACTCAGTAATATTATCCAAAATAGGATCATTTTTAGCTGGTTCATTAGTAACAGTAAGATTACCTTTAATAGGGAAAAAGATGGTTTGCAAGCTAGCAAACCAAACTCAGTTAAGAGATCAAGATAATACTTTCTTTGAGAAAGACAAAGACCATTTTCACTTTGTAAAACTTCAATACCCAAGAAATACTTGAGTTTTCCCAAATCATTAATCTGAAACTTTATTTTCAAAAATACTTTAAAGTTTTCAATAGCTTCAAGATTATTACCAGTAATGAAATATCATCTACATAAACAAGCAAAGCAACAAACATACCTGATTCACTTTTAATAAACAAGGAATAATCACTCTTACTCTATTTAAAGCCATTTTCAATTAATGCGGAAGTCAACTTAGCAATGTGTGCTTGTTTCAACCCATACAGTTATTTCTTAAGTCTGCAAACTCTATTATCATTTTCATTAAAATACCCTTCATGCAAAGACATATAAACAATTTCTTCTAAATCACCATAAAGGAAGGCATTATTAATATCAAGCTGAAAAATAGAACAGCTAAGTTAATGACACATCTAATAGTGAAAATTTTAACAACATGAGAGAAGTTTCATCAAATCTACCCTTTTTTTTATTAAAACCTTTTGCTACAAGTCTAGCCTTGTATCTATCAATATCACCACTAGACTTGTACTTAATCTTAAACACCCATTTAGAACCAATAGCTTTTCTACCAGCAGGTAAGACCACAATATCAAAAGTATCATTACTATATAAAGCTTCCTTTTCTTTATTCATTGCCTCCACCCAGTGTTGAAATCTGCAGGCTTCTTTATAAGTTTTTGGTTAGAAAGATTTATTTAACTTAGTTACAGAACATAAGTTCTCAGAACTTAACTTAGAGTAACCAACAAATTTTTCAATACCATATTTCACTTTTGAATCAACAACAAACTCATTATATTTATTTGGAAAAACATAAGCTCTCTCAGATCTTCTCAAAGTTAGACTTTGAAGATGTTGTTTTGTTTCTTTATTTTGAAACCTAATATTGATACCTTTAGAATTTGCAGTCTCATTATCATGAATATGGTTCAAGTCTATTTCATCCTCATGAGTTGCAGCCCTCTTATTCCCTAAGGTAAAACCATTGGAACCATGAGAGTGCCCCAAATCACTCTCAGTATGGTCAATAGTGGGACTACCATTAGGAGAAGAGTTATTGCCCTCAACATGAGGTGCTGCACTCTTATTAGTCTCATCATAGGGTATGTCATGATTCTCATACACAATTTCACTAAAGAAATTTTTATGATCCAGACCATGACTATCATTTTTATCCACATAAACAATTTTAATCTTGAAAGGAAAAACTTTTTCAAAAAAAGTTAACATCTCTAGAATACAAAAATCGTTTACTTTCAAGAATGTATAGTTTATACCCCTTTTTAAAAGAAGCATACTCTACTAAAATGCATTTTTCTTATTTGCTACTAAATTTATCAGAATTATTCAAAACAGTAGCAAAACAAAGACATCCAAAATTTCTCAAATGATTTAAAGAACATTTTTTATTAAACACCATATTAAAAGGATATTTCCCATTCAGCACTAAGGAATGCAACCTGTTAATTAAGTAACAAGCATTAAGAATACATACAGACCATAAGTTCAAAGGAATCCCCCCCTGAAACAAAAATTATCTGGCAGCATTAAGCAGATGCATATGTTTCCCTTCTACAATCCCATTCTGCTGTGGGGTATAAGCACAAGATGTTTGATGTATAATACCATTTTTAGCACAAAACTCAGAAAACTTATTATTAACAAACTCAGTACCATTATCACTTCTAAAGTTTTAATAGTTTTATTAAACTGATTTCTTATAAGATTGTAAAATATATTAATACACTCAAACACCTCATCTTTAGATTTAACCAAATAAACCCACACTGCTCTGGTAAAGTCATCCACAATGGTCAAAAAATATCTATAACCTTCTTCACTAACAACCCTGTAAGGACCCCACAAATCAAGATGAAAAAGTTCAGCAAGCACATAAGACTTGTGCTCACTCCAAGGAAATGGTTTCCTAGTTTGTTTAGCCTTTAAACAAATTTTGCAAGGTTCATTATCTTCTTTAGTTTCAAAATTAATGTCATTTCTAAGCACTGCTAAGACTTGATTAGAAGGATGACCAAACGTGCAATGCCATAATCTTTTAGACAAATTACAGGTAGACTTAAAATTCTCAAATTCATTCCATCAAAGTAATACAAACTATCCATTTGATTACCAATCTCCGGAACATTCAATTCCTTCAAACCCTGAGGTAAAACATAGCACTTAGACTCATCAAAGGCAATAACAAATTTGTTGTCTCTAGCTACTTTATGACCAGACATCAAGCTGGCACAATATTCTAGTACAACCAGAACATCATACATAGTCAACTTGTTAGTCAAAACCATATTTCCAACCTTAGTTATTAATGCTTCAGTTCCATTGGGATGTGAAACTTTATTCCGTTTAGATATATCAATAATATTGACTAAGAACTTATCAATGGATGTTAAGTGCTGGTTGGCACCAGAATCAACAATAATATCAGCTGCAACAAGTGCAGACCTCATCTTACTATTATTATAAAAGAATTTGTTAAAGTTTTGATTAAATTTTTTGATATTATTCAAAACTATACCTACCATATTGGCATGTACACCTTTTCCTTTTCCATTATCAGTAACAGAAGTATCTTTAATCAAAGACAAAAGTTTTGAATTTTGTTCATCAGAGAAAGTAAAAGAAGGGCTAGAGCTAACAGAGTTGTTATTAACAAATCTTTTGTTAAATTTTTTAGTACCCTGACTATTATTATTACCAAAAGTATTGCTCCTTTTTCCAAAATCAGCAGTGTTGGAATCACTCCTAAACTATATTTCAAGTTTTTGTAATCAATATGTAATAGGTTGCTTAATTAGGCTTTTAAGTTAGTATTTATGGCAAGTCTTATGTAGAAAGCCCATAAGCCTTGATCCAAGCCCAATAAGGAAAGGAAGGGAACTTGTGTGTTGCCCTAGTTCCTTCCCTATAAATAATCTTGTAAACTCCCATTTGGGGGTTAGTTGTTCACTTGTATTCAAATCCTACGCCTAACCTTTCTATATCATACGTGTGTTTTGTGTTGAGTGTTCAACCGATCACTTTCTATCTCATTTCTTCATATTGATGCTTGTGTTACAAACATGGTGACCTAAAAGTGTTATCATTCGCCATCTAGTTGGGTGAAACAAATTTTGTTTTTGAAGTTTTTGGCATACGCGTGAGTTTCGGTATTAAACATTTCATACGCCTCAAAACTCAAATTTTTACACTTTAAAACTCAATATTTTTTACTTTAAAGGTTATTTGGTGATAAAGTTTAAGTTTTTGGCAAAAAGTTTGAAACTTTACGTGTATTTCATTAGTTTTGAGCTTGGTTTCATTCGTGTATTCATTTCTACGTGTAAGGTGCATAATTGTTTTGAATCATCAAGTTTCACACTTTTGTGTTATTTTGGTGATTTTGAAGATGTTTCATCATAAAAATCAAGTTTCTAAATGTTATTATCCTTAAAAATCAGTTTTGGTTACCTTTGGTAGTTCATACGCATAGCAAAACCTTAAACTTACGCGTAAGCTCCACAAGGTTTCATCTTCAGTGCTATTGGTTAACTCAGTGTTTTCTTGCTTGGATAAGCCTTAAAACACTTCGACTTTGGATATCTTTTACACTGGTATAAGTGTCAAGGATTTTTTGGGCAAAACCCTAGTTTTACGCCTAAGCCAATCACTTATGCGTAGAATTCTTTCTGCCTAAGCATTTTCTTACGCCTAAGCTTGTCTTACGCCTAAGCTAATCTTACGCATAAGTATTCTACTACTAAGCCTTTGATTTACGCCTAAGCTAAGTGTTTACAAACTTTACGCGTAAGCTACTCCTACGCATAAGCTATTCTTACGCGTAAGTTGCTGTTTTTTACGCATAAGGGATTTTCTTTGCATAAGCTGGTTTTCTACGCATAAGGATACTTCATCAACAAAGTTTCATTTGACTACAAAGATCCATCATCAACACAAGTTTCAAGATGTCTCAACCACCATACTCTATCTACTTTCCTCATATGTATCCTCAATAACTACAACAACTCTACCAACAACAACAATTCTATCAACAACAACAATTTCCTCCAGGAGCAATTCAACCACAAATGATTCAACCACCACCTAGTCTTCAAGTACAACCTTACACAAACTTTCAAAATCAGCATCCATCCAAGTATGCTATGAAGGAACCGTCTTGGTTTGCAAAGATGTGTGAAACTTTAACTAGCCAACAATCCATTCATGAGGCTGGATCACTTGATAGACCTCCAATGCTCACTCCCGAAAATTACGATCAATGGGTGATAAGGTTCTTTAGGTTTTGTGATCTAAAGAAACCACATGGTAAGTTCTTGAAGAAGGTCATCCTTGAAAGTCCATTTCAAATGCCTACTATCACTGTACCCGGAGATCCGAATGCTAATCCACCAAGAGATGATGTTACCAACATTGCCAGTCTTGATCAACTTACTACTGACCAACTTCTACACATGGAAGCCGATGAACTTGCAATGCAATATATCCTTTTGGGATTACCCAATCCGATACTTCGTAGTGTTGATGCTCAAAAGACTGCTAAAGCTAAGTGGGAGCACATTCATCTTCTAATGAAAGGCACACATCTCAATCAAGAAGACATGGAATCTAAAATCTACCTAGCATATTAACACTTCATGATTGAACCAGGGGAGACATTAGAGTCATGTCATCATCGTTTTTTAGACATCATAAATGACTTGGATAAACATAATATCATTATGCCAAGAATTGCAGTCAACACTAAGTTCCTAAGCAGTCTTGGTCCTGATTGGGAAAAGTATGTTGTTTTCATCCGTCAAGCAAAGAATCTTCATCATGCTTCATACGGACTGTTGTATGACTATTTGAAGCCACATCAAAAGGAAGTTGACAGAGAAAGGATCATCCGTGGAGCTCCTGTTTCCCCTTCACTCCCGGATAATCAAACTCTTGCATTATGGGCTCAAACATGTTATCCTCAATTTCCAACCTTGCAAACTGTATTCACAAATCCTCTAAAACCAATTGCTCAAATTACATCATATGATCCACCACCGCAACAATATCAAGAAACTCAATTGGTTCCATACAACAACAAAAATGATCAAGCCCTTTACAGTGAATCTAATGAGGATGCAGAAGCTTTCGATGCATTACAAAAAGGGTTTGTCATGAATGCCAAAGCCTTTGGCCGATACACTAACAAATCCAACAATCACATCCGCACCTCCTCTAACACAAAGAATCAAGCTGTTGTTAACAATGGACGTGTTGAAGTTCAGAATCGTGGTAATGTTTGTCAGATGGGTAATGGTCAAGGGTTTAATGCTAATGGAAGGAATAACATGGGTGCTCCACAACAACAAGCTCAAGTGGTTGATCAGGGAAATGCTCAGACTGGGGTTAATGGTCTTCGTTTTTATAACTGTAATGAGAAGGGTCATCTAGCTAATGCATGCCCAAAGCCGAGGACAAGAGGTAGCGCTTATCACAAAGAGGCTTTACTCTTGGCTCTCAAGGATGAAGCTGGTGGAACTCTTACCAACAAGGAACAGAGCTTCATGGAAAATGCAGATTCTGATGATGACATGGAAGACTTGCAGGCTAATGCAGCAGTTATGTTAATGGCTAACATGCAAGAAATCCACATGAGTGACCCAGGCCCAGTGTATGACACTGACGGCTTGTCTCAGGTACCAGATCAAACTATATTCATTACTGATCTGATATCTCCGCCAACATCTGCATCCGACAAGGATCAGAGTGTTCAACATGAGCCGTCTACATCTCATTCCGATGATAATCAAATAGATCCCGTAGTTATATTTGACGATCAAGATGACCTTATGGTTACCTTTCATAATTAAGTTGACTCCATGGTTATACTTGAGGATCTGACTAATGATCATGTTGAGACTCACATTGAACAAGCTGAACTTTTGTCTAATCCAGATCTTGAGCTCATGACCTTACTTAAGGACCAAAAATTTCGAATGCAAAAATGCCTTGACATCAATCAACAATTAAAGGATAAAAATGCACTGCTGACTAAGGATAATGAATGCTTAAAACTCCAACTCAACATTTTTAAAACAAAAGAGAAACGTGAAAAAGGTTTTGAAGTCATTTTTGTTAAATCTTACCAAAATGAAAAATCTTTGAAAAAACAGATATGTGATCTAGTTGCATCCAAGAATGCTTTGTTGTCTCAAATAGAACAACTGAAATATGATCATAAACAACAACTTAACGATCTCACTATGGAAACTCAAAAAGCCAAGTCTGAGTTGTTAACTTGTCAAAAACAGTTCTGTGAATACAAAAAGCATTCAAAGATAGATGACTATCTTGAAGAAATTGTCGACTTACAAAACAAAATCAAAGAGTTTCGAAATCTTGTTTATAAACATGGTGAGTCAATCACAACTATTCAAAAGTTTACTTTTAAACCAAATCCAAATGGATATGGACCGAATCTTGCTGATTACAAACCAAAGTTTTCAAATAGAGCATTCAAACCAAATCCTCAAGTCTACAATGCAGAACACAGATTTGATGATTCCATTATGAGTGTTGTTGAATATAATCGTCAGGAGGAATTAGATGTAGAAGACGAGAGTCAGTTAAAATTAAAAAATGTTGTTTATAACAAACCCTTTAACTATTCAAAAGCCATAACTTTCGTCGCACAACAGGATAATTCTAACACACATTGGGTTATCATGCCTTTTTCTGAGTCCTCTAATGTTGGTCCCCAACCCAATACTACACAAATTAATGGTCCTTTACCTTCACTCAGTGAAGTAAAAACATTACCCGAACGTTGAGAAATTCTTAAATATTTTGAAACATTCATTTCGGACATCAAACTTTTGGAACGTGAGATTGAATTTCATTCTGAAATAAAAGTTGAACATTTTCAATCGCCTCAAGCGCGAGAACAAAGAGATATTTTTCAGAAAATACTTTTACCCCATGTACGAAATTTTAAAAATTATGCATTATATTTGGAAAAGGATTTCCATAAGGAACTTGGACTCATGAAAACAGTTTTCGAGAAAACAGAAACATCAATTTCAAATACTAAACGTAAAAAGAAATTTTTAAGAAAAGATGTTGATCGACTCTTGAAAGATGTTATATGTGTTGATACCATAAATGTTGTGTTATTACATTATGTTGCATATGCATTTGATTATATCTCTGCTGATTCTGTTGATTCTGTTGAAAATGTTGAGAATACTGATACTGGGTCACAAATCATGTCTTTGAATGTTGAAAATGAGAGATTGTTAAACGATCTTTCAAATGCAAAACGTCGTCTTCAATGGTGTTAAAAAGATTATCAAAATCGAGAACTCGCTTTGCAAAACAAAATCAACCAGTTGCATACCAAAACTCTTAATCCAAAACTTGAGCAACTGCATGATGAAAACGTGTCATTAAAATGTCAAAGTTCAAAATATGAACAAGAAATTTCAAAAGTTAAAAAGGAATATGGTGTCATATTTGATTTACTAAAAAAGACTCGTGCTCAAGCGTCAAAATATGTTGATGATCATCTTTCATATACCAAAGATGTTTTACGACGTGATGGACTCACTCGTTCTGAAAATCTAGATTTGTTACACACTATCCATGATCTAAAAGCAGAGTTGGTAATACTTAAACAAGATAGGAACAGTAACACAAACATAATTGCACCAGGAATTCTTAGACTGCCTAATGAAACATCACAAGAAACTAATGTGCTTCCCTCTACTGAAACAGGAATAGGTTTCCTCTTTTCCCAACGCTAGCGCTTCACAGCTTAAGAGCACCACAAAGAAGTATAGGAAGTTGCGGCGTAATAAAAGAACAATAAAGACCTCTGAAGTAGAAGAACACCTTAGGACTTTGAATAAAACTCATGTTACTCCCACTTTGGATATTGCGTCTGACAAATGTAATGGAAAAGTGATGTAACGAATGCTAAACTTGTAAGTACTTTAAATGTTATGTTTGAAGCTTCTTGTGTTGGTTGTCGTAAAAGCATGTTTTCTGGTTGTCATGATAAATGTGTTGCTAACGCTATCTTATCTCGTAAGCGGAATAATAGAAAACGGAATACCTCTAGGCCCACTAATGCTTCTAAGCTTGTGCTAGGTAAACCACCTTCTAGTGTTCCGGCTACGGTCATTGATGTACCCATAGAACCCCCTTCACCTCCTAGGAAGACCTTATCACCTAGTGCATTTACTAATACAAAAGCTAAGACTAGTTGGAGATGGCAGAAATGGTTACATAATACACTTGGCTTTAAATGGATACCTGAAATCATAAACATGTGTGTTTCAACTATAACTGCATCGGAACCCTCTAACTCTTCAGGTTCTACATCTACTTCTATTCCATCTGTGTCATCTGAGTGTAATGCAGGGGATACAGATCATCCTCTGGATTGTTGATAGCGGATGTTCCCGACACATGACAGGCAATCTCAAACTGTTATCCAACTATGTTTCAAAGTTCATTGGCACTGTCAGGTTCAGGAATGATCACTTGGCAGCTATCATGGGCTATGGAGATTATATCAATGGTAATATCGAAATTAGCAGGGTTTATTATGTGGAAGGTCTCGGTCACAATCTCTTCTTAGTTGGTCAATTTTGTGATGGAGATTTGGAAGTTGCTTTTCGGGAGAAAACTTGTTTCATTCGTGATCTACAAGGAAACGATCTTATGTCTGGTACCCACACATCAAATCTTTATACAATCTCAATGCAAGACATGATTGCTTCATCTCCCATCTGTCTACTTTCAAAGGCAACATCTACAAAATCTTGGCTATGGCACCGTCGACTCTCACACTTAAACTTTCAAACCATAACCAATCTTGCACGATACAAACTTGTTGAAGGTCTCCCAAGATTTTGGTACTCTAAAGATCATCTATGCTCAGCCTGTGAACAAGGGAAAAGCACTCGTGCTCACTTTCCTTCAAAGGTAGAACACAGCTCACAGCATGTGCTTCATCTTCTTCGCATGGATTTGTGTGGCCCGATGCGTGTGCAGATGATAAATGGCAAACGCTACATTTTTGTAATTGTGGATGACTACTCAAGATTGACTTGGGTTTATTTTCTTCGAAGTAAAGATCAAGCTCCACAGATGATCATCACCTTTCTCACGAAAATTCAAGTTCAGCTCCAGCACACAGTCAGACAAATCAGAACAGACAAAGGGACTGAATTTGTGAATCAAACTCTTCGTGCATATTATGAGAAAGTGGGAATTGAGCATCAAACATCAATTGCACGAACACCGGAACAAAACGGAGTTGTTGAAAGACGAACAGTACGTTAGTGGAAGCTGCAAGAACAATGTTAATTAATGCTAAACTTCCAGATTACTTGTGGACTGAAGCAGTTTCAACTGCATGCTACACTCAGAACCGTTCGATGATTACAAAACACCTTTTGAGCTTATCCACAATCGTAAACCGAATCTCAAACACTTTCATGTATTTTGCATCCCTTTGCTACCTAAATAATGATCGTGACGACTTTGGTAAGCTCAAAGCCAAAGCTGACACTGGAGTCTTTGTTGGATACTGTGAAAACTCTAAAGGTTACCGGATCTGGAATCGTCGTACAAGGGAGATTCTGGAAACGATTCATGCAAATTTCGATGAACTTACTGAAATGGCTTCTGAACAAAACAGCTTGGAACCTGGGCATAACCGTCTAAACTTCCCCCAAACCCCATCATCAGCTGAACCAAGCTTACAACTTACTCGTCAACAAATGGAACAACTATTTGCTCCTGTGTTTAGTGATGATATTGATCAACGTGCTCCTGATGTATCAACTGTTTCCGCTGCTCAACCTGATAATAATCCAATCCCTGATACACCTGCAACAACAACTACTGTTGAGGAAGCACCACCAATTGATTCTACAACAACAGTCGAACAAACCGCATCCAATGACGCTAAACCAGCTAATGATCTTCTGAATAATGAAGTACCCCCACCTGCAGATTCTGATCCAAATGCGTTCTTTAATCCATTTGCTAATGAAAGTGCCACACCTGATGTTTCGGAATCATCTACAAGCCATTTGAATCCTCCTAATCTGCAGAATGTATATCAACATCAACCCTCCACACATCGTTGGATGAAAGACCATCCTCTTGTGAACATAATTGGAAACCCGAATCAACAAGTCGTAACTAGACAACGCCTTCAGACTAACGGTGAATATTGCATTTATGCACTCACCGTCTACCTAGCTGAACCCAAAATATTAAGGAAGCCATGACATATGACAATTGGATTGAATCCATGCAAGAAGAACTTAACCAGTTTAAACGCCTTGAAGTATGGGAATTGGTTGAAAAACCAACTAGGGTCTATGTTATTGGTCTGAAATGGATTTGGAAAAACAAGTTGGATGCTGAAGGTACGGTTATCCGAAATAAGTCACGTCTGGTGGCTAAGGGTTATAGACAAGAAAAAGGGATTGACTATGAGGAATCATTCGCACCGGTTGCTAGACTTGAGGCTGTTCGGATCTTTCTGGCATTCGCGGCTCACATGAACATCACGGTCTTTTAGATGGACGTCAAAACCGCTTTTCTAAATGGAAAACTAAAAGAAATGGTCTATGTTAGTCATCCAGAAGGATTTGTTGATCCAGAGTTCCCTAATCACATCTACAAACTGAACAAGGCTCTCTACGGTCTCAAACAAGCCCCTCGGGCGTGGTATGATAAGTTGTCATCCTGTCAAAGGATCGGTCGACCCTACACTATTCATATAATATCACGGGGCACACATTTTAATCGTTCAAATTTATGTGGATGACATCTTTTTTGGTTCAACACATCTAAAGTACTCAAACGCTTTTTCAAAACTTATGAAAAAACATTTTGAAATGTCTATGATGGGTGAACTTACGTTCTTTCTAGGACTGCAAGTTCATCAATCACCCCGTGGTATTTTCTTGAGTCAGTCCAAATATGCTCTTGAAATTTTGAACAAAAATGGAATGCAAAATTGTGACACCTATGCCACACCAATGGCACATACCAAGAAACTGGACGCTGATTTGCATGGGAAATTGGTTGACCCTACCAAATACCAAAGTATCATTGGGTCTCTCATGTATCTAACAGCCAGTAGACCTGCTATTGTCTTTGCTGTCTATCTTTGCTCCCGTTATCAGTCGCGACCAACTGAAACTCACCTCTCTGAGGCTAAAAGAATCTTCCGATACATCAAGGGAATCATTAACTTGGGTATCTGGTATCCGAAGGATTCTGGTTTTGAACTAATAGCTTTTTCAGACGCTGATCACGCAGGTTGCTTAGATTCAATAAAAAGTACTTCAGGAGCTCTACAATTTCTTGGTGATAAACTGGTGTCATGGCAATCGAAGAAGCAGGATTGTACATCACTGTCATCAACCGAAGCAGAATATGTAGCCATGTCAGTGTGTTGTGCTCAAGTCATCTGGATGAGAACACAACTCAAAGACTATGGTTACGTATTTGACAGAATCCTGATGTACTGCGACAATCGAAGTGCTATTGCGATCTCGTGCAACTCCGTTCAACATTCGAAATCAAAGCACATCGATCTTCGATATCATTTCATCAAGGAGCATGTGGAAAAGGGTACTGTTGAATTATATTTTGTGGGTACTGAATACCAACTGGCAGACCTTCTCACCAAAGCCTTAGCTCCTGCTAGGTTTACTGAGTTGGTCCACCGGATTGGTATGAGGTGTTTGACTCCAGAGGAACTGGATGAACTTTTGACACATTCTTAAAACCAGTCAAACACCAAAACCTCTCTTGTAAATATTTTCTCAAAAACAAAATACAAAAATATAAAATCTATAAAATACAAAAAATATTCTTCTTCTCACATTTCTTTCAACATGGCAAGTACAAATCTTCCGTCAACACTTCACACTTTCAAAAATTTCAATATTTTCACGGTCAAGTGTTGAGGGGGAGAAAGTAAATATTTTATATTTCAAAACCTTGTACTTGCATGTTACCCAGTATTGGTAGTATCTTTGATAATGGTGGACACGTTTCTTGTTTCTTGACACTCCTCGGACCCAAATTTGTAAAATTTCTCTATTTCAAAAGTCAAGGGGGAGTGTCGTCAAGTTTCTCTTCAAATATCATACTTTACGTAACCAAAATGGAAGTTACGGGCCATGGATGAAAATGGTTGAGGTGGAGGGACCAAAGTTGTCAAAAGGTTAAACTAAATTTTATTAAAACTCTCCACCTAAATTTTCAAAACACATTAACTCATACATTTATTACCACAACCACTCATCCTACGCCTATAATCAAACCTACAAATCCGTGCTTTAATCTCCAAATTTGTAAGTGTGTTAAGCTTCATTGTGTGTTTCTAAACTATGGTTTTTAATAGCACACTAATCCAATGATTAGATTCTGAACTACGCGTGATTATGTGTTCTACGCGTATGCGTACATTCATATGATCATGTGTGAGTGTTTTTTGTGAAATAAATGTGTTAAAACGTTGTTCATATCATTATAAAACTATTTCCAACATGAAAACCTACCCAGAAACTTCAATTAATCAGTTTCAAAAATTAGGGTTTATGCGTGAGATTTGGGGGTTTTCACTTGTGAGTGTTTCTGTGTAATTAGATGAGTGTATGATGATTGTTACATGTTTAATTGACCAAAACCACTCTTGAATCATACCCAGAAACATTAATTTTTGAGTAATTGAGAATTAGGGTTTTAGACTCATATGAATTAGGGATTTTTGATTCTCAAGGTCTTGGATGTTAAAACTTGTTGCAATACAATCACTTTGCCTCTAAGACATCTCAGAATGAATTTGGTGCAAAACCTATGGCTAAGATTTCTTAGTCGTAAAATTTAAATATTTAGGTTTTTAGTTTTAAGCATAAACAAATCTTACGCGTAACTGTTAATGATTGTGATTCCATATGAGATTGAAAGGAATTGAATAATGTGTTAATGAATATGTTATGATGAATTTATTTCAGGTTTTACGCGTGAAAAATCATATCAAGGTTAACAATTGGAACTATACGCATAAGGATCATCTTACGCGTAAAAGGTTACAAGTAAGAGAAATCTTAAGCGTAAGGTTCTACATGGGGACTACACGTATCCTGTGAAGGATATGCGTAAACTTGAGTCTTACGCATAAGGTTCACTCTTACTAGTAAACCTTACGCATAAGCTCCAACATACGCTTACGCGTAAACCTTATGCCAAGGGCTCTTTTCCTACGCGTAAGAAGAGTTCCTACGCATAAGCTTATGCCTACGCGTATGGTTATTACTGTTTACGCACAAGCTTATTGTTTACGCATAAGCCAAAACTTTAACCTTACCAATGAATTGTTACGTGTACAAACTTGTAAATAAATAAATCATAACGTCACAAAACCAAAATGTCACTAATAAGCTACAATGGTAAATATGTTGTGTATAAGAGTGAAAATTTGGACTTTAAAATTCAAAATTAATAAACTCATGAAACTTATCACGACTATGTTGGACTATTGGACAAACAAGTGACGTTGGACTCGTAACATTCATCAACATAACATATTCAATAATTGGACAATAAAATCAACTTTTGACTAACGTAATGTCTTTCGATATGTTGGTTCTTTTGGCTAAATATCTTTCAGATCACAATATGGAAGCCATTTTCCCTACCGGTTACAAGATGAAGATTGGAAAGAACAATCTCAAAGTGGACTTTGATAACTTCACGTGCTCAGAGTCTTCATGTCTTATTGCTGTGGATATTCTGAATACTCATCCCTACAACAACATGCTCACAAATTCAGCAACAGTACCAGTAATCTATATCCATCAGTTCTGGCACACTATAAAGAAGGTGGATGGTCAAGATGTTGTTACGGTGACACTCAACAACAAACAAGTCACCATCACTATTGCGGACTTAAGGGCAATTCTCTTACTCCCTGCCATCCAGCCTGCTGAATATGTTGCCACTCCAACGGAAGAAACTACACTTCAACTCTTGATCGATATTGGCTACGATGAAGCTACTGGGATCATCACTAAACATTCATCGGTCGATATAAAGAACATCCCTCAGCCATGGAGAACATTATACATCATGATTGCCAAATCTGTTTCTGGACGTGATAGCGGTTATGAGCATCCTAAGCTCATGGAACTGCAAATATTCAGGGGCATGGTCAACAAGATGCATATCGACTTCGCAAGCCTAATATGGGATGACATGATGTCTTACCTTAGGAAGCCTGACACCAAGATTCCCTACATCAGATACACTAAACTGTTGATCCAAAGGATTCTCGGGAATAATCTTGACATTCCCTTGAGACTTGATGACCCCGACCATCACTCCGAACTGTTTGAGCCTACTCTGAATGTTGTCAGATTCAAAGAATCAACAACAAAGAAACAAGGTGTTGTACTGACAGACTGCCTTCTCACTGAAGATATCAAGAAACTTCAATCATACTCATGATATCAAGAAGCAGTTGCGTCAGGAAAAGTTGGATTCATTGATGAAAAGTCTTCCACAATTCCAGTTAAGAAGACCAGGAGAGGCAGTGCAGGAAGTGTTACAAGCACTGGAAGTGCCCTTAAGTATCCAAAGAGGAATCCTTCCCGCAAAAGAAAAGTTCCATTAAAGGTTATCATTCCTAATCCAAAACCGGCACCTAAACTAATGGACGAACACTCAGAGGATACTGAGACGGATGAGGAGGTTCATTATTCGGAATCTGTTACAGATGACACAACAACAGCTGACAAACCTCTTAGTCCTAAAGCTGATAAGGGTAAGACTCCAGTGGAAGAGCAGGAGGAAGAAGACAGTTCATATGAAGAGCCAAAGGATGAGGATAAAGACTACAGTAAAACACTGAAGCATCTCAGGCTACAACATGTTGCTAAGGAGTTTAATCTTAACAGACTCGTGGCCCTGGAGGTTCAAGTGGTGGTGCACTAACCACACCAGTTTCCGATGCGGTTAATCAACCCGATAAGGGAACTGGTACCGCCACCCACGAATCTGAACAACAGAAGCAAGAAGATGAGATTATCTTCTACTTTGAGGAACCAGAAAAGAAGAAGACTGAAAAGATAACTAATGAAGATGTTGAAGTTGCTGCTAAGGAAAAAGTTGAAGAAGAACTAGCTAAAACAGAAGAAGAGGCTAGTGTTAAGGCGGAAGAAAAGGCTAAAGCTGAAAAGGAAGTGGATGACTATATTATAGATAGTCTTGATCATAACCAGGAACGAACTTCTGAGCCAAAAAATGACCCAGAGCCTTCTGATGATTCATCTTCATCCGACTCATCGTCTCATTCATCACCACCACCATCCAAAGACACCACCAGATCCGCATCCAAATAGGTAAAGAAATCGACCGATACTTGGGCATCACGTGCAAAGACAAAGATTATCAAAGCTGTCAGACAAGCAAGGAGGCGCAACATTGTTAACAGGAAACTGAATCAGCTTGCGGACAGAGTCAATCAAATTCAAGACATGGTGAACGATTTTTCAGATGAAAGGGAACAGATCCAACAGTTTCTTAACAGAGATATCCAAGGGGAAATGGATAAGATGATCATAGAATACACTCACAAGTTTCTCCTCGACACTGTCCCTGGAGTGACAAGAGAGATGTTCGCTAGACAACTCTATCCAAATCTCATGCGATTGGTCAAGCAAACAATGCAATCTACTCTTGTAGCAATGCAAATCAATCCAATCGAGCCTACGGTTGTCTCCGATGCATATTGATTTCCAAGCTTGTTTTGCAAATGTCTCAACGATTAGCAACTTTTACTTCTTACGAAGAAAAACTATTTGAGGCATTGCTGGAATATCAACTCAAGACTTCATGCAAAGAGTCAGCTGAAAGGGCTAAGCGTCCAAGAGACGATGATGATGCGCATAAAGATTCAGAGCAGAAATGCAAGAAGAAAACTGGTGAATCCTCCTCTATGCCTCCACCACCCCCAAGGACCTCCACCACAAGAAGATCCCCACAACGTTCTCCTGCAAAAGACAAACCTCAGGAATCTGAGTCACTACCACAAACAAAAAAAACTGGTGATCACTTTGAATACACTGGTGGTGACGATGAAGAAATTCCTGAGCCCCAACAACAACCTCCTTCTTCAACATCAACCAAGCGACCAGCATCATCATCAAAGGCAAAGAAGAAAAAGTCTACTTCAGTTGTGTCATGGATAGATGAAGACGAATCTGAAGAGTATGAATGGTTCTCAAAGCTTGTTGATGCAACCCCTCAGTTACCGGAAGGCCAAGAACCGGTAGATGGAAGAACTATGGAGCAGGTCAAGATTATACAAGAAAAGTTCAAGGTGAAAAAGATGACGAAAGCAGAGTTGAAACGAATCAAGAACGACACTTTTCAACTGCTTAAGGACAGCTCTGCCAGTGCAATTGAAGTCGAATATCATCTCGACAACATTTCATGAGCCATGTGCAACAACATTGATTAGCTCAACCCTGAATCGAATATCGACTTCACCAGACCAGACAAGGCTCCATACTACACCGACTGGACTAAGCCACTACCTACCATTCGCCGACCTGATCAACCAAAGATTCCCTACCGTTATTTCTTCAATAATGACCTGGAATTTCTTCTACACAGTAGCGATGTTAGCACAAAATACGCTACCTCACTCACCTTCCCATTCCCGGCAGTAATCTACTCAAACAACATAGCCATCGAGGAAGAAGCCACACATATGTTTGTTGACCATGTGGAAAAATATGACCTCGATGCACTGTATGGGATTCATCATTGGCCAGAACGAAGAAGAATCTACTACAGAAGCTGCTAGGTACTTAAATCGAAAAAGGAAGTGTTCAGTAAAGAACGGATCATTGCAATAATGCATGTTACCCTGTCTTCGAAGTGGGACTACACATTCCTGAAGAAAATAGTAGTCAAACGCCAAGACGAACAGGAATATGAATTTTCTGAAGCGGATTTCCCGAGATTGTTGCTCAATGACATTGAAGATATGTACCTTGCCAAGGTACAAGGACGAATGCCACAATTCTCCACCAACATCCAACTCCAGTACATCAAGTCATTGCTAATATTCATCAGCAGCATCGTGATCCAGGAACGTGTCAAAGATATTCAACTTGCCGTGGAATCGTACCAGAAACGGGTTAATGTCACCAAACCACAACTAGACCTTCCCGATATCAACCATCTCAGTACACCATCATTAAGAAACCATTTGGGGTAGTTTACCGTAGTGAACTTCACCGAAATTGCTTCATGGCGTGCAAGGAGCTTCACAAGTTTTGTGATCATACACTGAAGAAGGTTCATGATGGTTTGGCATATCGGTTAAAAGCGATTCATGAAGGCATAGGGTCAAAGAAGAGGTGGAATTCTAGGGACAGGAGGGATGTGAAGAAGATCATCACCAGGATTGATGAAAGGTTATTTCATCGGGATCAGATGAGGACTTTGGAGAGCTTCGTGGGTGGACGTCAAAGCATTTCTCTAACATGCTATCAAAGTCCAGACAGGACTCCTGGTGTTATTGTTGGACTGCCTGGTACTCCTTAATCTGTTTCTTTCCTTAATATTTGGATGTGTTGATCTTTATCTGACAATGGCTTGTGCACACATAACAGTGTACAACCCGTACTTGTAATGAAAGGACCCTGTGGTACGCATCAGTGCCACAATCCTTATAAAAGGAGCGAAAGCTTCTTACTTTTGAGTAAAACTTATCAAAACTTTCATTTTTTTAAAGTTTTGCTCAAAAGAACAAGTACTTTCCCTTATAATTTTTAAAACCTCAAAAGTTAATATCACTTGTTGAGGGGGAGTATTTGATTATATCTTTGTTCACAATATTCGATATCAAAATTTCATCAAAAATAACATTTATATGCCATTTTTGAGGGGGAGAAAAATTATGTGATAAGATATATGTTGTGGATTGCTATTGAATCTTTGTGATAAAGACTTAACCAATGAATTGACGAGATCGTAAATGTTAGTAACTCGAAAATACTTGTCCGGGACGGGTAATAATTTCAAGTTAGTTCGCTAGTGATGTAAACGTGTCTCGTAAAGGACTTGTACTAGTAGAATGTACCATTCGAGAAACTCTTGGTAGACATGAACCTTGACGGGTCAAACCTCCTCACCAAGGAGTGTTTACAACTTCAAGCTAACCTAGTCAGTGATGTAACCGTGTCTCGCTGGGAATTGTCTATCCTGAGTCGATCAATTCAAAAGTGCGCGCTTTTACCTCACCGTGTAGATTTCTATCAAAATACTTAAGCACGTGTGGAGGGGGAGTATTTCTGAAAGTACAAAACTCTCAAGGTATTATAAAATGTTTTCACCTATAAGAAATTTTGAGAACTTTTCGAGAAAATGGTTTTATGGCAACGTAGGATAGTCATGGAGTTATAAGGTGACTAAGGTTAGAATTTAGAAGTCCTTAGGAATGATCATAAAAAGGAGAAAATGAGAATCGGAGAAAGAAAGAGTTGAAGAATTAAAAAGAAACGTAATGAAAAGGGTGAAAAGAAATAGCCCTCCAGATTATTCAACTTAGGGCAGACACCAAGTTCAACTCATATGCTACTGGTTGTCACTAGATGACACCGGTATTGAAGATTAAAGTCGTCATGGACCCAGTGACACATGCACTAAACCTTCTTAGCCACGTCCTATGACCCGCCAGAGCCGGAGGGATCTACCCATGGACACCACCAATAGTTAGAATTTAGAAGTCCTTAAGAATGATCATAAAAAGGAGAAAATGAGAATCGGAGAAAGAAGGAGTTGAAGAATTAAAAAGAAACGTAATGAAAAGGGTGAAAAGAAATAGCCCTCCAGATTATTCAACTTAGGGCAGACACCAAGTTCAACTCATATGCTACTGGTTGTCACTGGATAACACCGGTATTGAAGATTAAAGTCGTCATGGACCCAGTGACACATGCACTAAACCTTCTTAGCCACTCAAGTTTCTCTCAACAGAAGCTTGTTTCATTCTCACAGGAAACCCTACGTAAACTATCGGCCTTCTCTTATAGATTGCTGGTATTGAAGAAGGAGACCCTCTCCCTAGTCTCCACTCAGGAAAACCAAAGCGCACTATTGAGTCTAGAGCCACGAGATTCATCAAAAGATCTCTTAGGTACACTTGACATTTCATCACTTTTCGTTCAACATTAAGGATGCAAGTGATACATTCTAGAGTCCTTCACAGATCTTAGCAATCTGTCAAGAACATTTATGAGGGGTTCACAACTGTGATCCTCAGTGATTGAATGGAAACTCCTGCCAGGGTCAACATAAAACATCCCTGATAGCATGTCACTTCAGTAACTCCTTGTGGGTTACGCTTAGTGTGTCTCAAACGGTCTACAGTCGTGGGGTGATGCTTCGGTGTACCTCAGGGACTCACCTGAACCATAGATGTACTTCGGTATATCGTGTTAGCCTTCTTGAGGGCATCCGGTTTCATGAACAGCCTTTGCTAGAATTAGAGAAGTGTCTCCACAATATGTTGTTAACACTCTCGAAGTTCGAACTTGTAATGGAAATCCCGGTAAGGAGATTCCTTTCAAGAATCGAGTCCTGAATATGTGGGTCATTACTTGAACTTGTTCAACGTAATGCCAACTGTCCCTTACGGGATTTGGACGGCTGATTCGCCCGACCAAGGTGAATGGAATCAAGACATTCTTCAGTAGAACAATTGTAGTAATCAATTCTTTATGAAAAGATTGTGATGATCAATTGGTGTTCGTGACTGTACCGGAGATGCTGCTGTTGATGGATGCTCGCGGGAGGAAGAGATCGTGCTGATTCTCCACATGCTCATACCAACAACATCACATAAGAAGTTCTCTCAATATCAAAGGCAACACAAAGTCATAATGATTCTTCATCAAATCTAAGAATCTACTAAGTTATAAAGACTTGAGAACTACTTCACATCTGGAATTCACTGTCAAATGACTGTGTGAGCATGTTGGAGAAAGACGTGGAGACGCTGGAGAAACGAAGCTATCCTGTAACTGAAAACAACATACTATCACAACCACCACAAAGAACAAAGTTAAATGAAGACGTCAAAGCTGAAAAACTTCAAAGAAAACAAAATCCCTACACTAGGGAGATTGTTGGCATCATGGCACTTCTTCTCACAAGAAAGAAGAATGTCAGAAGACGTCAAAGAAACTATTACCTCAGCACCAACAACGTTTAAAGATTACTCAAGTCATTAATTACCAACACTTAGGGGGAGATTGTTGGAATCACTCCTAAACTATATTTCAAGTGTTTGTAATCAATATGTAATAGGTTGCTTAATTAGGCTTTTAAGTTAGTATTTATGGCAAGGCTTATGTAGAAAGCCCATAAGCCTTGATCCAAGCCCAATAAGGAAAGGAAGGGAGCTTGTGTGTTGCCATAGTTCCTTCCCTATAAATAATCTTGTAAACTCCCATTTGGGGGTTGGTTGTTCACTTGTATTCAAATCCTACGCCTAACCTTTCTATATCATACGTGTGTTTTTTGTTGAGTGTTAAACCGATCACTTTCTATCTCATTTCTGCATATTGATGCTTGTGTTACAAACATGGTGACCTAACAAGCAGGGTATCTAGTATTTTTAAAACACCTATCCACAATATACCCATTAAACCTACAATGTTCACAAACCAAAGTAGAACCACCATAGTCCTTTTACTACCATTATTATTATTAGGTCTAGGTACATTAGGTCTAAAAGAAGTACCAGAGGTGTGGGGCCCCTAAGAACTTCCTCTATTAGGCACACTGGAATCGAACACAGATGACTGGGACCTCCGGGAGGTACTTGTCCCTGAACCAGTAACAACAGCTCTATGAGACTCCTTAAAAGAAATGATGGATAAAGACCCTTTAACATCAGGAAGAGGATCTCTAGCAAGAATATTACTTCTTATTTGCATATATGAATCATCTAAGCCAATCAAGAATTGCTTTAATTTCATAAGTTCATTATGCTTTTTGAAATCATTATCAACATGACAAGTGCATCTAGGCAATCGAATTAAAGCATCAAACTGCTTCCTTAAGGTAGACAGCTTATTAAAGTACTTAACAAATAAAATAACCATTTTGAGTCAAAGAATTGATTTTATGATGCAAGTTGAATGTGACAAAACCATCAACCCTGTCAAAAGTTTCTTTAAGTTCATCCCAAACATCTGAAGCTTTTTTGGAAAATATTTACCTTAGAAACAATTCTTCATATATTGAATTCAAAATCCACCCAGAACCACATCATTTGCCCTATCCCTTTGTCTGCCCAAAACCATGTCTGTAAGTGATCTTGTGCAAGTACCATCAATAAAACCAGTATTATTTTTTCCTTCTAAACCAGTCTTAATTTTCAGTACCCTTGAGTTTAACAGATATCACAGTAAAAGTAGCAGAATCATTAGGGTGTAAATGCAGAGGGTTACAAATATCCAGTTTACTTATTAGAGTGACAGGAAGAGGTTCATAAACATCCTCTTCGTCGGAATTATTATGAATAGAAATAGGAGGTGTAACAGCAGGACTACTATTATGAATAGACATAATGAAAAAGGAAAAAACTATATATATCAAACACTCAAGAAAGGAGAGAAAGTAGTTCTCAGGCTTTCCTTGCCACTAAAGTGGTAGGTCAAGGGTGCACACAAGTAATCAAACCAAGAAAAAAGATAGAAGCAGAAACAAATAAACAAATAATAGCAAAGAAACACCACAAATAATCAATCTCAAATTCCAATAATCCCAATCCTATCCTCCAAAAATCTAATGCAAGAAAATAAAAGACATAAAGAAAATAAGAGTGCGAGAGGTGTTACAGTGCACACAAAAGAACCATAAGCGAAATAACAGACCTACTACACACTTGATTCACTTAGTCAAGAGATATAGCAGGTACCCAAGACCAAACCCTAATTTCTCAAAATTAGGCAAACTTCCCAGAATCACTTCCAATTGTACCAAAAACACCAGATCCACCGATTAAACACACTTAACCTTTAGCAGAGGCCTCTTAATCCAAAAAGCCCAGTTTACCTATACCCTAATTTTTCAAAAAAATAGGCATTTTTTAAAAAACCTTTGAAACCAAGTAATTATACAATAGATCTATCAATTAACATAAGTTAATTGAAAATGATTTTAGAGCAAGATTAGACAACCCGACTATGTAACCATGTAAAGAAACATAACTTAATCCCAAAAACAGCTTCTTATTACTCAAATCAATACTAAATCACAAAGTGATCTTAATCAGATACATAATGCAAAATAGATCTCAATCTGCTATAATCAGTAATACAATTAGAATCAACACAAAGGATGATCAAGATGATCAAACTTAGCTAAAATCAATCTAGGGTTTACAATACGAGAGAGGATTGAGAGCAGAGAGCAATATGTGAGAAAACAGGAGAAGAATTATGAGGCACTCTTTGTCCTTTTGCCTTTTATACAGCTTCACCGACTTAGTTCCAGACTTGGTAATAATAATCCTCCATCTTCTAAACTTTATCAATCTACAACCCAAAATACCTTTAAAATAAACTTGAAAATACAAACTAGGCAACATTAGTCTATGTGATATATTCCAGATTTAAAGGTTAATTTTAACATAGCTCGATCAAAAATTACCTTTAGAGCATGTTGATAACGTGTTGTAAAATGTAATGAAAAAGAATAAAGAGATGTAAGAAGAAGAGAGTATTATTGATTAATCTAAATAGGATAAAATAGAATGTATTTATAAGACAAAGTAAAAACCCTAACTTGTTAATAAAGATTATGATTAATAAACATTAGCCCATAATAATGTTTATATATAATATCTACATATATTATATATATTAAATAGCGGCATACAAAACAATTATCCAACAAAATTCCGAACTCACGTCAGTTAAATGCGAGACGCCTTAGTTACACAATAATATACCCATGTCAAAGTTCTATTGACACGATGTTTGTAACAACAAAAAATCTAAAAACATTATCGAAATTTATATATGAAAGTTACACAACTCGTTTGGCAATGTTGATATTACTTTTATTTCATTTTTTAACTTACATTTATTTGCACAACAAATAACTTACATTTGATTTGTTAAACCGCCAATCAAAGGGTAGGTTCGTCATTTTATTGCAATGTACAAGTAGTTACATTGACGACACTTGTAATTATATTTCCTAGTGTATGAAGTTCCATTCCAAAACCAGAATTATATTTGGACTTTCATATTAAATATCTAATTATGCAAAATCGATAGAACTTTGATGTGTAGTCTTCGTGTCTTTCAAGTTGCTAGTTATTCAGTCCTCTTTCAGAAAATGAAAACCTTATTACAAGTAAGAATCTTTATTCATGCTCAGAATGTACATGCACATAAAGACAAAAAGGCATCCCATAAACATAACTTATTTGAGTGCTTGTCATTGAAAATTCGCGGTGCGACTACTACGAGTAATAACTAATAACTACTGAGTAATAAACTAGTTTACGTAGTAAGCTTGTTTAGCAATTATTTTGCAGAGTTCATATACGGAAAAGACGTCCACACCGAAATGTCTGGTAATTGATGACTGAACATACTGATTTTGACGTATCGGCATATGAATTGTACATTATCATATATGTCTTTGAGCCCAATTATATGAAAGGTGCACATATATATTAAGAACATTGATTTATGTATATACATGACTTATCCCGGCCTTAATTGTAAAGCTTGTATTCCTGTATCCATGAATTATCATTGGGATTGTCAGGGCACTGGTTAAACCGCATTTATTAAACACAAACTTTCCTTTTAGATTAAAAATTGTATTTAATGCACATTAATAAAACTTATAAATTAACATAATTAAATATAATTTTTCATTAAATAAATTCAATGTTTCCTTTTATACTAACCTTAAACCTTGCCCGGATGACACCCATTAGATAAACCCATTATCATTTCTCCATTACAAATCGCCTCTCAAATTAAATACATAAAAACATATGCATAAATTAACTATATACATTTTTCATAAATATCCTACCATTATTTGGATGTTAAGTGAACATGTTGATTATCCTCCTAGCTCTTTTGTAGCATATTTGTTTTCACAAACACATAATCAAACAAGAACAAGGGGCGTATAGAATGAGGTTTAGAGAGAGAAAATGGAAGAGAGTTGGGAACTTAGTGAGACAAAGAAAAATGATATTATGAAAAGCTCCAACCCTTTGCCTTGCTAGAAAATGGTATTTATAGGTTCTTACAAGACACGCCTCCTACGGGCTGTGGATCAGGCATATAATGGGTAAAGACCCGTCCGTCCTCCACGGTGTTACTTAACAGACTACTTACTAACACTAATAGACTACGACTACGAGTTTTCTAATGAATACATATACTTAAGGTGACCGAATCTTTAACTACAGGATTTTCTAAATCCTAACAATCTCCCCCTAAGGGAGGTCACCTCAATTACATCATATTACAAACAGATATTACATTTTAGTGTTCTTGGATTCTTGAATAAGTTCTTTGCTCTGTAGCCCGTAGTCTTAGATTCTTCATTATCAGCATGATTTGATCATAATGTGGAGGTCTTTAACTGATCCACGTGATGATGAGTTTGAGCCAGTATTGTGATTATCAGCGATAGTAAATCTCTGACTCATCCTTTGTAATATCGCCATCATGTGATGTTGTGACATTAAGACCGACATGCTCACATTTTGGATTATGATATCTTCTTATCAGAGTTGCAGAAGCTTTTGTTGATTCATGATATTTGCAGCAGCGTAGCAGAAGCATGGAGTGAAAATATCAGAGTCACTTGATGAAGATATACACTTATCATGATTTCTTTGAAATGAACGTGTTGTGTGAGCATGCGGCTATGGATTGACTTCTCAATTCTGATCAGCTCCAACCATCGGGTGTCCCTGCAAACAATAGTAAGCAATAAAGCGCACGAAAAGTGTCTTCGATCACCTTCGTTGAATAGGTTGCAAGAACCACGGTTCCCCGTTGATCAGTACAAGTACTGCCTGTGATCAGGTATAATTCTGAAGAATTTCCTTGACAAGGTTTCGCAGCTGCTCTAGCCGTTCTCAAACTTGAATGTCTCAAAGAAGACAACGCGGAGTGAGTGAACCAGCAAATTGAGATTTACTGATTGATTAAAAATTATTTGAAAACAATCGCGTATTGCTTGGTGAAAGATTTTTGCAATACGATGAAGTTTTTATAAGAAAAATTAATTTTCAATCATAAATACCCCTTTTAATTCTGAAAACTTACTACACAGTCAATGTGCTAGAGAAAAGGATTTTGAGCACAGCGACAGGTTTTTCAAAGGTATCCGTCAATCCATTTCCTGGACCAAGGTTGATTCAAGAATGAATCTCCCCATCGTTTCTATCCAGTTGTAACAAGTTTGATCTTTCGAGAAGATCTCACATGTCACCCACCAAGAGCTGGTTTGATGTTGGCTCTAGAAGGATTTCCATCTTCATTGTGAATATTTTTACATATCATTCAGATGTTCTGGCAATACCACAAGGATAATGCGTAGGACTCTTAAAAATATATTCTCACTTTTCACATTGTGTGAAACAGTGAGTCTTCATTAATTGTGTCCTAATGAGATATATTGATGATCTTTTGGCTCTAGACTCAATTGCGCACTTTGGTTTCCTATGCCGGAGACTAGGGAGAGGGTCTCCTTCTTCAATATCAAAGATCTCTAAGAGAAAGTCGATAGATTATGTAGGTTCCCCGTGAGAATGAAACAAGTCCTTTTAAGAGGAACTTGATTAGCTTGGGAAGTTTAGTGCAGAGCGTCACTGGATCCATGACGTCTTGTTTTCAATACCAGTTTTACCTTAGTAACCATCAGTAGCGTATGAATTGAACCCGTTTCTGCCCTAAGGTTGAATTATTGGAGGGCTATTTCTTTTCACCCTTTTCTCATTCATTTCTTTTTCATTCTTCAACCCCTTCAGTGCTTACCGAGATTTCATTACTAGAATCTTATTGGCTTTATTCCAGTTCTAGCTCTATCTGAGTCCACACTCTTCCCATTTCTCACTTTTCTCCTTTTTCATCATATCTAAGGACTTCTACACTATCTAGTGGATTGTCCCTAGGTAGATTCCCCCGGCTCTGGCGGGACCGTGGGAACGAAAACCTAACCTAACCATCCTTATATCTTCGTGCATAAAATAAATTGGTCGGTCTTTTGGTATTGTTCATTCCGCCTCGAAACCAATTGAAAACCATTTTAAAATCAATCAAGGTACTTGTGATATAAAATCAAAGCATTTTGTACCTTATTTGTTTTTTATCCTTTTAGAAAAGCTCCCCCTCAACATTTTCTTCAAGTATTTGAAATCATTTTAGCACATGGAGGCAAGAGGACTTTTTGAAATCTTAGATTAAGAAAGAAAGATCTAATCTTTGATTAACATTTTCTAAAATAATCACCATCACCTCCCGATCAAATCTAGTATTTTAAGTACTTTGGATAAAATATTTTGGGAAGGATGACGTTTTCATTAGATTGCTCCCCCTCAATATGTACATCGAGATTCGAAAGAGTTTTGCACATATTAGAGGGAACCTGCACTTTGAAACAAATCAATCACGTTTCAATTATTTTTGGTTTAACATAGATGCTCCCCCTTAACATGTGCATAGAAAATTTGAAATCATTTGGCACATGTTGGGAGGAGAACTTGTTATTATATATCTTAAAACCACCTATTGAATTATCAGTTTATATCCAATTTAAATCACAAATTCTCCCCCGATCACAATTTTCAAACCCTATGATATTTGTGATCTTAATTGATTTATATTTTTTTTCGTAAGCTTTTTGAGGAGAAGATGTGACTGCTTTTAAAACATTTAACTGATAAGGATCAGATTTTGAGACTTTAAACTCTAATAATCAAACATGCTTAGGTATCTTATGAAAACACAGTATTAGCCTTGGTCTGGTTCCAAACCTTGCTTGTTTACATGCCAATTGTTTGATAAATAACTTTTTTGTTTTGATTGAAATCATTCTCCCCCTCAATCAATGACCAAAGTTGTTGATTGAGAGAAGGAGATTTTGACAAATGATAAGTCCATATGATTTTCAAGAATTAAGCCCGAGTTACTTTCAAAAACAATTTAGTTTTCATTAGATGACAAATATTTTTCAGAAGAATATTTAGAAGTAAAAATATTTGTGAGGAAATATTTTAAAATCATAGCATGATGTTTCAAAATCTAATTAAGCATGGCTCTGTTCTTTCATTTTAAAACGGGTTACCGCCTGAAATGACAATAAACCTTCATTTTTCTCCATCTCATTTTTTTTTTGAGGAAAATAAAATATATTACAACTGATCGAACTTCATCTAAAGACCCGTGTAATTCTTTGAATGAAAAATCTAAGTCCGTAGATGTTATCGAAACTAGATAACATGATATATATACATATAAAATATTTTTGGACTTTTTCAAAATTTTCTGATTTTTATGGGTTTTGAAATTTTATATTTTTCTATTTTCTTTTTGTTGGTTTTATAATTTTGTATTTTGCTTTTCAATAAAATATTTACAAAGAATAGATGAAGAAACACCTTTACTCCGTGTCTTCCTCCTAAAGACGTTTGAGTGTCTCAGGTTGTAGGCTCTTCAAGCCAAGTCGTGGAAGGATAAACTCAAAGCGTTCTCTAGGAAGAGCTTTAGTGAAGATGTCTGCCAGCTGATATTCAGTTCTCGCAAAATATAGTTCAACCACATCTTTCTGCACTTGTTCCCTGATGAAGTGATGTTGAATGTCAATGTGCTTTGCTCTTGAATGTTGAACATTGTTGCAGCAGAGAGCAATGGCACTTCTGTTATCACAATACAGAGGAACTTTGTTTAACACAAAGCCATAGTCAGATAATTGGGATCTCATCCATAAGATTTGAGCACAACACGATGACATGGCTATGTATTCAGCCTCTGTAGAGGATATAGAAGTGCTCATTTGTTTCTTTGAAGACCATCTTACTAACTTATCTCCCAAAAACTGAGCACCTCCTGACGTACTTCGACGTGTATCTTGACACCCTGCATGGTCTGCATCTGCATATGCTCTTAGTGACATATCGGTGTCCTTAGGGTACCAAATTCCCATGTTAATGGTTCCTTGGAGATACCGAAAGAACTGTTTAACCGCTTCAAGGTGCTTTTTCGTAGGCTTAGCCTGGTATCTAGCACACACGCATACAACGAACAGAATATCAGGGTGGCTGTGAGGTACATCAGGGATCCAATAATACTTCGGTATTTTGTTTGATCAACCATGATCCCTAAGTGGTCCTCATCTAGTTTTGTGCGCTCCACCATGGGAGTGTCAACAGGGTCACAAGAATCAAATTCAAATTTCTTTAAAATTTCATTAGCATATTTAGATTGGTTAATGAAAATGCCTTCGGGACTTTGTGAAATTTGTAATCCCAAGAAAAATGACATTTGTCCCATAATAGACATTTGAAATTTGGAGCCCATCTCTTTTGAAAAACGGTCACATTCATTTGGATCGGTCGAGGCAAAAATAATATCATCAAAATAAATTTAAACATGAATTAAGTGTTT
The DNA here is from genome assembly GCA_019973895.1 of Chrysanthemum seticuspe. Taxonomy (NCBI): domain Eukaryota; kingdom Viridiplantae; phylum Streptophyta; class Magnoliopsida; order Asterales; family Asteraceae; genus Chrysanthemum; species Chrysanthemum seticuspe. The sequence goes on from BPTQ01000008.1 coordinate 195,100,528, forward strand.
GCCTGACTTTCTGGTGAACAATGTGGGATCAACTGCTCCTTTACTGAATCCATTTGTCAATAGGAACTTTTACAGTGTATCATACCATGCCCTTGGAGCTTGCTTCAAGCCGTAAAGAGGGTAAGCGATAGACATGGGTAGGATGCTCTGGATTCACAAAACCTTCTGATTGACTGACGTAAACTACTTCTTTGAGGTCTCCATGAAGAAAAGCAGTCTTTACATCCATCTGATATACCACTATGTTCTTGCTAGCAGCATTAGCCAGGAAGATTCTGATAGCCTTAATTCGTGCAACCGGAGCAAATGATTCCTCAAAGTCAATACCCTCCTCTTATTGGTATCCTTTAGCCACCAGTCTTGCCTTATTTTTCAGAATATGACAGTGCTCATCAAGCTTTACTTTAAAGATCCACTTGAGAACAATGATCATAGCACAATCTGGAGCTGGTACAAATTCCCATACATCAAGACTATTTAGATGAGATATATTGATGATCTTTTGGCTCTAGACTTAATTGCGCACTTTGGTTTCCTATGCCGGAGACTAGGGAGAGGGTCTCCTTCTTCAATATCAAAGATCTCTAAGAGAAAGTCGATAGATTATGTAGGTTCCCCGTGAGAATGAAACAAGTCCTTTTAAGAGGAACTTGAGTAGCTTGGGAAGTTTAGTGCAGAGCGTCACTGGATCCATGACGTCTTGTTTTCAATACCAGTGTTACCTTAGTAACCATCAGTAGCGTATGAATTGAACCCGTTTCTGCCCTAAGGTTGAATTATTGGAGGGCTATTTCTTTTCACCCTTTTCTCATTCATTTCTTTTTCATTCTTCAACCCCTTCAGTGCTTACCGAGATTTCATTACTAGAACCTTATTGGCTTTATTCCAGTTCTAGCTCTATCTGAGTCCACACTCTTCCCATTTCTCACTTTTCTCCTTTTTCATCATATCTAAGGACTTCTACACTATCTAGTGGATTGTCCCTAGGTAGGTTCCCCCGGCTCTGGCGGGACCGTGGGAACGAAAACCTAACCTAACCATCCTTATATCTTCGTGCATAAAATAAATTGGTCGGTCTTTTGGTATTGTTCATTCCGCCTCGAAACCAATTGAAAACCATTTTAAAATCAATCAAGGTACTTGTGATATAAAATCAAAGCATTTTGTACCTTATTTGTTTTTTATCCTTTTAGAAAAGCTCCCCCTCAACATTTTCTTCAAGTATTTGAAATCATTTTAGCACATGGAGGCAAGAGGACTTTTGAAATCTTAGATTAAGAAAGAAAGATCTAATCTTTGATTAACATTTTCTAAAATAATCACCATCACCTCCCGATCAAATCCAGTATTTTAAGTACTTTGGATAAAATATTTCGGGAAGGATGACGTTTTCATTAGATTGCTCCCCCTCAATATGTGCATCGAGATTCGAAAGACTTTTGCACATATTAGAGGGAACCTATACTTTGAGACAAATCAATCACGTTTCAATTATTTTTGGTTTAACATAGATGCTCCCCCTTAACATGTGCATAGAAAATTTGAAATCATTTGGCACATGTTGGGAGGAGAACTTGTTATTATATATCTTAAAACCACCTATTGAATTATCTGTTTATATCCAATTTAAATCACAAATTCTCCCCCGATCACAATTTTCAAACCCTATGATATTTGTGATCTTAATTGATTTATATTTTTTTTCGTAAGCTTTTTGAGGAGAAGATGTGACTGCTTTTAAAACATTTAACTGATAAGGATCAGATTTTGAGACTTTAAACTCTAATAATCAAACATGCTTAGGTATCTTATGAAAACACAGTATTAGCCTTGGTCTGGTTCCAAACCTTGCTTGTTTACATGCCAATTGTTTGATAAATAACTTTTTTGTTTTGATTGAAATCATTCTCCCCCTCAATCAATGACCAAAGTTGTTGATTGAGAGAAGGAGATTTTGACAAATGATAAGTCCATATGATTTTCAAGAATTAAGTCCGAGTTACTTTCAAAAACAATTTAGTTTTCATTAGATGACAAATATTTTTCAGAAGAATATTTAGAAGTAAAAATATTTGTGAGGAAATATTTTAAAATCAGAGCATGATGTTTCAAAATCTAATTAAGCATGGCTCTGTTCTTTCATTTTAAAACGGGTTACCGCCTGAAATGACAATAAACCTTCATTTTTCTCCATCTCATTTTTTTTTAAGGAAAATAAAATATATTACAACTGATCGAACTTCATCTAAAGACCCGTGTAATTCTTTGAATGAAAAATCTAAGTCCGTAGATGTTATCGAAACTAGATAACATGATATATATACATATAAAATATTTTTGGACTTTTTCAAAATTTTCTGATTTTTATGGGTTTTGAAATTTTATATTTTTCTATTTTCTTTTTGTTGGTTTTATAATTTTGTATTTTGCTTTTCAATAAAATATTTACAAAGAATAGATGAAGAAACACCTTTACTCCGTGTCTTCCTCCTAAAGACGTTTGAGTGTCTCAGGTTGTAGGCTCTTCAAGCCAAGTCGTGGAAGGATAAACTCAAAGCGTTCTCTAGGAAGAGCTTTAGTGAAGATGTCTGCCAGCTGATATTCAGTTCTCGCAAAATATAGTTCAACCACATCTTTCTGCACTTGTTCCCTGATGAAGTGATGTTGAATGTCAATGTGCTTTGCTCTTGAATGTTGAACATTGTTGCAGCAGAGAGCAATGGCACTTCTGTTATCACAATACAGAGGAACTTTGTTTAACACAAAGCCATAGTCAGATAATTGGGATCTCATCCATAAGATTTGAGCACAACACGATGACATGGCTATGTATTCAGCCTCTGTAGAGGATATAGAAGTGCTCATTTGTTTCTTTGAAGACCATCTTACTAACTTATCTCCCAAAAACTGAGCACCTCCTGACGTACTTCGACGTGTATCTTGACACCCTGCATGGTCTGCATCTGCATATGCTCTTAGTGACATATCGGTGTCCTTAGGGTACCAAATTCCCATGTTAATGGTTCCTTGGAGATACCGAAAGAACTGTTTAACCGCTTCAAGGTGCTTTTTCATAGGCTTAGCCTGGTATCTAGCACACACGCATACAACGAACAGAATATCAGGGTGGCTGTGAGGTACATCAGGGATCCAATAATACTTCGGTATTTTGTTTGATCAACCATGATCCCTGAGTGGTCCTCATCTAGTTTTGTGCGCTCCACCATGGGAGTGTCAACAGGGTCACAAGAATCAAATTCAAATTTCTTTAAAATTTCATTAGCATATTTAGATTGGTTAATGAAAATGCCTTCGGGACTTTGTGAAATTTGTAATCCCAAGAAAAATGACATTTGTCCCATAATAGACATTTGAAATTTGGAGCCCATCTCTTTTGAAAAACGGTCACATTCATTTGGATCGGTCGAGGCAAAAATAATATCATCAAAATAAATTTAAACATGAATTAAGTGTTTGCCTGAATTTCTGGTGAACAATGTGGGATCAACTGCTCCTTTACTGAATCCATTTGTCAATAGGAACTTTTACAGTGTATCATACTATGCCCTTGGAGCTTGCTTCAAGCCGTAAAGAGGGTAAGCGATAGACATGGGTAGGATGCTCTGGATTCACAAAACCTTCTGATTGACTGACGTAAACTACTTCTTTGAGGTCTCCATGAAGAAAAGCAGTCTTTACATCCATCTGATATACCACTATGTTCTTGCTAGCAGCATTAGCCAGGAAGATTCTGATAGCCTTAATTCGTGCAACCGGAGCAAATGATTCCTCAAAGTCAATACCCTCCTCTTATTGGTATCCTTTAGCCACCAGTCTTGCCTTATTTTTAAGAATATGACAGTGCTCATCAAGCTTTACTTTAAAGATCCACTTGAGAACAATGATCATAGCACAATCTGGAGCTGGTACAAATTCCCATACATCAAGACTATTTAGATGAGATATATTGATGATCTTTTGGCTCTAGACTCAATTGCGCACTTTGGTTTCCTATGCCGGAGACTAGGGAGAGGGTCTCCTTCTTCAATATCAAAGATCTCTAAGAGAAAGTCGATAGATTATGTAGGTTCCCCGTGAGAATGAAACAAGTCCTTTTAAGAGGAACTTGAGTAGCTTGGGAAGTTTAGTGCAGAGCGTCACTGGATCCATGACGTCTTGTTTTCAATACCAGTGTTACCTTAGTAACCATCAGTAGCGTATGAATTGAACCCGTTTCTGCCCTAAGGTTGAATTATTGGAGGGCTATTTCTTTTCACCCTTTTCTCATTCATTTCTTTTTCATTCTTCAACCCCTTCAGTGCTTACCGAGATTTCATTACTAGAACCTTATTGGCTTTATTCCAGTTCTAGCTCTATCTGAGTCCACACTCTTCCCATTTCTCACTTTTCTCCTTTTTCATCATATCTAAGGACTTCTACACTATCTAGTGGATTGTCCCTAAGTAGGTTCCCCCGGCTCTGGCGGGACCGTGGGAACGAAAACCTAACCTAACCATCCTTATATCTTCGTGCATAAAATAAATTGGTCGGTCTTTTGGTATTGTTCATTCCGCCTCGAAACCAATTGAAAACCATTTTAAAATCAATCAAGGTACTTGTGATATAAAATCAAAGCATTTTGTACCTTATTTGTTTTTTTATCCTTTTAGAAAAGCTCCCCCTCAACATTTTCTTCAAGTATTTGAAATCATTTTAGCACATGGAGGCAAGAGGACTTTTGAAATCTTAGATTAAGAAAGAAAGATCTAATCTTTGATTAACATTTTCTAAAATAATCACCATCACCTCCCGATCAAATCCAGTATTTTAAGTACTTTGGATAAAATATTTTGGGAAGGATGACGTTTTCATTAGATTGCTCCCCCTCAATATGTGCATCGAGATTCGAAAGACTTTTGCACATATTAGAGGGAACCTATACTTTGAGACAAATCAATCACGTTTCAATTATTTTTGGTTTAACATAGATGCTCCCCCTTAACATGTGCATAGAAAATTTGAAATCATTTGGCACATGTAGGGAGGAGAACTTGTTATTATATATCTTAAAACCACCTATTGAATTATCAGTTTATATCCAATTTAAATCACAAATTCTCCCCCGATCACAATTTTCAAACCCTATGATATTTGTGATCTTAATTGATTTATATTTTTTTTCGAAAGCTTTTTGAGGAGAAGATGTGACTGCTTTTAAAACATTTAACTGATAAGGATCAGATTTTGAGACTTTAAACTCTAATAATCAAACATGCTTAGGTATCTTATGAAAACACAGTATTAGCCTTGGTCTGGTTCCAAACCTTGCTTGTTTACATGCCAATTGTTTGATAAATAACTTTTTTGTTTTGATTGAAATCATTCTCCCCCTCAATCAATGACCAAAGTTGTTGATTGAGAGAAGGAGATTTTGACAAATGATAAGTCCATATGATTTTCAAGAATTAAGTCCGAGTTACTTTCAAAAACAATTTAGTTTTCATTAGATGACAAATATTTTTCAGAAGAATATTTAGAAGTAAAAATATTTGTGAGGAAATATTTTAAAATCAGAGCATGATGTTTCAAAATCTAATTAAGCATGGCTCTGTTCTTTCATTTTAAAACGGGTTACCGCCTGAAATGACAATAAACCTTCATTTTTCTCCATCTCATTTTTTTTTTGAGGAAAATAAAATATATTACAACTGATCGAACTTCATCTAAAGACCCGTGTAATTCTTTGAATGAAAAATCTAAGTCCGTAGATGTTATCGAAACTAGATAACATGATATATATACATATAAAATATTTTTGGACTTTTTCAAAATTTTCTGATTTTTATGGGTTTTGAAATTTTATATTTTTCTATTTTCTTTTTGTTGGTTTTATAATTTTGTATTTTGCTTTTCAATAAAATATTTACAAAGAATAGATGAAGAAACACCTTTACTCCGTGTCTTCCTCCTAAAGACGTTTGAGTGTCTCAGGTTGTAGGCTCTTCAAGCCAAGTCGTGGAAGGATAAACTCAAAGCGTTCTCTAGGAAGAGCTTTAGTGAAGATGTCTGCCAGCTGATATTCAGTTCTCGCAAAATATAGTTCAACCACATCTTTCTGCACTTGTTCCCTGATGAAGTGATGTTGAATGTCAATGTGCTTTGCTCTTGAATGTTGAACATTGTTGCAGCAGAGAGCAATGGCACTTCTGTTATCACAATACAGAGGAACTTTGTTTAACACAAAGCCATAGTCAGATAATTGGGATCTCATCCATAAGATTTGAGCACAACACGATGACATGGCTATGTATTCAGCCTCTGTAGAGGATATAGAAGTGCTCATTTGTTTCTTTGAAGACCATCTTACTAACTTATCTCCCAAAAACTGAGCACCTCCTGACGTACTTCGACGTGTATCTTGACACCCTGCATGGTCTGCATCTGCATATGCTCTTAGTGACATATCGGTGTCCTTAGGGTACCAAATTCCCATGTTAATGGTTCCTTGGAGATACCGAAAGAACTGTTTAACCGCTTCAAGGTGCTTTTTCGTAGGCTTAGCCTGGTATCTAGCACACACGCATACAACGAACAGAATATCAGGGTGGCTGTGAGGTACATCAGGGATCCAATAATACTTCGGTATTTTGTTTGATCAACCATGATCCCTGAGTGGTCCTCTTCTAGTTTTGTGCACTCCACCATGGGAGTGTCAACAGGGTCACAAGAATCAAATTCAAATTTCTTTAAAATTTCATTAGCATATTTAGATTGGTTAATGAAAATGCCTTCGGGACTTTGTGAAATTTGTAATCCCAAGAAAAATGACATTTGTCCCATAATAGACATTTGAAATTTGGATCCCATCTCTTTTGAAAAACGGTCACATTCTTTTGGATCGGTCGAGGCAAAAATAATATCATCAAAATAAATTTAAACATGAATTAAGTGTTTGCCTGACTTTCTGGTGAACAATGTGGGATCAACTGCTCCTTTACTGAATCCATTTGTCAATAGGAACTTTTACAGTGTATCATACCATGCCCTTGGAGCTTGCTTCAAGCCGTAAAGAGCCTTCTTTAAGTGATAGACATGGGTAGGATGCTCTGGATTCACAAAACCTTCTGATTGACTGACGTAAACTACTTCTTTGAGGTCTCCATTAAGAAAAGCAGTCTTTACATCCATCTGATATACCACTATGTTCTTGCTAGCAGCATTAGCCAGGAAGATTCTGATAGCCTTAATTCGTGCAACCGGAGCAAATGATTCCTCAAAGTCAATACCCTCCTCTTATTGGTATCCTTTAGCCACCAGTCTTGCCTTATTTTTCAGAATATGACAGTGCTCATCAAGCTTTACTTTAAAGATCCACTTGAGAACAATGATCATAGCACAATCTAGAGCTGGTACAAATTCCCATACATCAAGACTATTTAGATGAGATATATTGATGATCTTTTGGCTCTAGACTCAATTGCGCACTTTGGTTTCCTATGCCGGAGACTAGGGAGAGGGTCTCCTTCTTCAATATCAAAGATCTCTAAGAGAAAGTCGATATATTATGTAGGTTCCCCGTGAGAATGAAACAAGTCCTTTTAAGAGGAACTTGAGTAGCTTGGGAAGTTTAGTGCAGAGCGTCACTGGATCCATGACGTCTTGTTTTCAATACCAGTGTTACCTTAGTAACCATCAGTAGCGTATGAATTGAACCCGTTTCTGCCCTAAGGTTGAATTATTGGAGGGCTATTTCTTTTCACCCTTTTCTCATTCATTTCTTTTTCATTCTTCAACCCCTTCAGTGCTTACCGAGATTTCATTACTAGAACCTTATTGGCTTTATTCCAGTTCTAGCTCTATCTGAGTCCACACTCTTCCCATTTCTCACTTTTCTCCTTTTTCATCATATCTAAGGACTTCTACACTATCTAGTGGATTGTCCCTAGGTAGATTCCCCCGGCTCTGGCGGGACCGTGGGAACGAAAACCTAACCTAACCATCCTTATATCTTCGTTCATAAAATAAATTGGTCGGTCTTTTGGTATTGTTCATTCCGCCTCGAAACCAATTGAAAACCATTTTAAAATCAATCAAGGTACTTGTGATATAAAATCAAAGCATTTTGTACCTTATTTGTTTTTTATCCTTTTAGAAAAGCTCCCCCTCAACATTTTCTTCAAGTATTTGAAATCATTTTAGCACATGGAGGCAAGAGGACTTTTGAAATCTTAGATTAAGAAAGAAAGATCTAATCTTTGATTAACATTTTCTAAAATAATCACCATCACCTCCCGATCAAATCCAGTATTTTAAGTACTTTGGATAAAATATTTTGGGAAGGATGACGTTTTCATTAGATTGCTCCCCCTCAATATGTGCATCGAGATTCGAAAGAGTTTTGCACATATTAGAGGGAACCTATACTTTGAGACAAATCAATCACGTTTCAATTATTTTTGGTTTAACATAGATGCTCCCCCTTAACATGTGCATAGAAAATTTGAAATCATTTGGCACATGTAGGGAGGAGAACTTGTTATTATATATCTTAAAACCACCTATTGAATTATCAGTTTATATCCAATTTAAATCACAAATTCTCCCCCGATCACAATTTTCAAACCCTATGATATTTGTGATCTTAATTGATTTATATTTTTTTTCGAAAGCTTTTTGAGGAGAAGATGTGACTGCTTTTAAAACATTTAACTGATAAGGATCAGATTTTGAGACTTTAAACTCTAATAATCAAACATGCTTAGGTATCTTATGAAAACACAGTATTAGCCTTGGTCTGGTTCCAAACCTTGCTTGTTTACATGCCAATTGTTTGATAAATAACTTTTTTGTTTTGATTGAAATCATTCTCCCCCTCAATCAATGACCAAAGTTGTTGATTGAGAGAAGAAGATTTTGACAAATGATAAGTCCATATGATTTTCAAGAATTAAGTCCGAGTTACTTTCAAAAACAATTTAGTTTTCATTAGATGACAAATATTTTTCAGAAGAATATTTAGAAGTAAAAATATTTGTGAGGAAATATTTTAAAATCAGAGCATGATGTTTCAAAATCTAATTAATCATGGCTCTGTTCTTTCATTTTAAAACGGGTTACCGCCTGAAATGACAATAAACCTTCATTTTTCTCCATCTCATTTTTTTTTTTGAGGAAAATAAAATATATTACAACTGATCGAACTTCATCTAAAGACCCGTGTAATTCTTTGAATGAAAAATCTAAGTCCGTAGATGTTATCGAAACTAGATAACATGATATATATACATATAAAATATTTTTGGACTTTTTCAAAATTTTCTGATTTTTATGGGTTTTGAAATTTTATATTTTTCTATTTTCTTTTTGTTGGTTTTATAATTTTGTATTTTGCTTTTCAATAAAATATTTACAAAGAATAGATGAAGAAACACCTTTACTCCGTGTCTTCCTCCTAAAGACGTTTGAGTGTCTCAGGTTGTAGGCTCTTCAAGCCAAGTCGTGGAAGGATAAACTCAAAGCGTTCTCTAGGAAGAGCTTTAGTGAAGATGTCTGCCAGCTGATATTCAGTTCTCGCAAAATATAGTTCAACCACATCTTTCTGCACTTGTTCCCTGATGAAGTGATGTTGAATGTCAATGTGCTTTGCTCTTGAATGTTGAACATTGTTGCAGCAGAGAGCAATGGCACTTCTGTTATCACAATACAGAGGAACTTTGTTTAACACAAAGCCATAGTCAGATAATTGGGATCTCATCCATAAGATTTGAGCACAACACGATGACATGGCTATGTATTCAGCCTCTGTAGAGGATATAGAAGTGCTCATTTGTTTCTTTGAAGACCATCTTACTAACTTATCTCCCAAAAACTGAGCACCTCCTGACGTACTTCGACGTGTATCTTGACACCCTGCATGGTCTGCATCTGCATATGCTCTTAGTGACATATCGGTGTCCTTAGGGTACCAAATTCCCATGTTAATGGTTCCTTGGAGATACCGAAAGAACTGTTTAACCGCTTCAAGGTGCTTTTTCGTAGGCTTAGCCTGGTATCTAGCACACATGCATACAGCGAACAGAATATCAGGGTGGCTGTGAGGTACATCAGGGATCCAATAATACTTCGGTATTTTGTTTGATCAACCATGATCCCTGAGTGGTCCTCATCTAGTTTTGTGCGCTCCACCATGGGAGTGTCAACAGGGTCACAAGAATCAAATCCAAATTTCTTTAAAATTTCATTAGCATATTTAGATTGGTTAATGAAAATGCCTTCGGGACTTTGTGAAATTTGTAATCCCAAGAAAAATGACATTTGTCCCATAATAGACATTTGAAATTTGGAGCCCATCTCTTTTGAAAAACGGTCACATTCATTTGGATCGGTCGAGGCAAAAATAATATCATCAAAATAAATTTAAACATGAATTAAGTGTTTGCCTGAATTTCTGGTGAACAATGTGGGATCAACTGCTCCTTTACTGAATCCATTTGTCAATAGGAACTTTTACAGTGTATCATACCATGCCCTTGGAGCTTGCTTCAAGCCGTAAAGAGGGTAAGCGATAGACATGGGTAGGATGCTCTGGATTCACAAAACCTTCTGATTGACTGACGTAAACTACTTCTTTGAGGTCTCCATTAAGAAAAGCAGTCTTTACATCCATCTGATATACCACTATGTTCTTGCTAGCAGCATTAGCCAGGAAGATTCTGATAGCCTTAATTCGTGCAACCGGAGCAAATGATTCCTCAAAGTCAATACCCTCCTCTTATTGGTATCCTTTAGCCACCAGTCTTACCTTATTTTTCAGAATATGACAGTGCTCATCAAGCTTTACTTTAAAGATCCACTTGAGAACAATGATCATAGCACAATCTGGAGCTGGTACAAATTCCCATACATCAAGACGATCAAACTCATGAATTTCTTCTTGCATAGCACTAAACCAGCTATCCTTAGACATTGCTGTTTTGACATCTTTAGGTTCGATCTTTGATAATACAGAGTTAAAGAAGCACCATAAGGCATATGTGGCAAGTTGTTTACGCGTGGATACTGGACGAGACGGGTTCCCAATAATGTTGTCCAATGGATGATCATGTGTCCATTTTCTGAGATGTTCATGTAGTTGGTGATGAGGAACTGATGTAGCAGAGTTTAGATCCCTTGATGAAGATGGTTCAGGTGTTGGTTCAGGGGCAAATATATTTTCAAACGGTGCATCTTTGGGAGTGGCAAAAGGGTTATCTCCATTAGAGTAGGCGGTAACATTACCATGATGTACACTCGAAGATTGAGGATTTAAGGATGATGATGAGTGATCAGCAGCAGGTGCTTCTTGAGATAGAGACACAGAAACAGATGGATTATCTGTGTTGACTGGATTAGAAACTGACACTGTTGATGGTGTAGTATGATCATTATCAAGAGGTTCATAGTATTCATCAAACATCGGATCAAATAATTTATTGAAATCTTCTTCAGAAGGAGGTACATATGGAACCGTAGGTGAGGGATTCTGTACAAGAGAAGAACTAATGGGACTACTTAATGAATGTTGAAATGCGAGTCCAGAACGAGATTGTCCAGGAGCCATTTGCTCAGACAGCTCACCGAACGTGACGTGAATAGTTTCCATGATATCTCGGATTCTTTTATTGTAGATTCGGTAACCCTTCTGGTTTGGTGCATAACCAACAAAAAATCCAATGTCCGCCTTAGCTCTTAATTTTCCCAAATCTTGACCATCATTTGTTGGATAGCATAAGGCACCGAATACACGAAGGAAAGAGAGATATAGTTTTCGGTTGTGGACAAGTTTGTAAGGAGTTTTTCCATGAGTGGTGTGAATAAGAGAGCGATTTTGGGTGTAGCATGCAGTGGCAATGGCTTCCGCCCAGAGAAACATTGGAACCTTTGAGTAAATCAGCATAGTTCTTGCAGCTTCAACAATAGTTCGATTTTGTCTTTAAACTACACCGTTCTGTTGAGGAGTACGTGGGACACTTCTTTGATGGTTGATTTCAATGCTTTCGTATAACTGGCTTAATTCTTTGTTTACAAACTCAGTTCCATTGTCTGTTCGGATAATCCTGACCGTTTTATTAAGTCGAACATGCAGCTGTTTAATAAGTTTGATGATGACATATGGAGTTTCATCCTTTGACCTCAAAAACTTAACCCAAGTAAACCGAGAATAGTCATCAACCACGACTAGCACATATTTCTTCCCGTTTATGGTTTGCACTCTCATGGGTCCGCACAAGTCCATATGAAGAGTATGAAGAACTTCCATAATTGAGTTTGCAGGTTTGGGTTTATGGGCGTATTTCTTGCTTTTTCCCAATTGGCATGCTGAACAAAGATGATCTTTCTCATATTTTAATCTGGGCAAACCTCTTACGAGGTCCTTTCTAGAAAGATCATTTATGGTTCCGAAGTTCAAATGATTGAGACGACGATGCCATAACCATGACTTTGTTTTCGAAGCCTTTGACAACAAGCAGATTGGAGAAGACTTCATCATGTCTTCGATAGAGATGGTGTAAAGATTAGTTCCACGTGTTCCCTTTAAAATTTCAACACCATCTAGTTCTCTAACGAAGCAAGTGTGTTTTCTAAAGGCCACTTCGAGATCAGAGTCACAGAACTGACCAACAGAGAACAAATTATGACCAAGACCTTCAGCATAATAAACCCTGGGAATTACACTGTCACCAACAACATAATATCCGTAACCCATAATTGCTCTAAAGTGGTCGTTCCCGAATCTAACAGTCCTGATGAATTTACTCACGAAGTTCATGAGCCGCGAGCGATCTCCAGTCATATGCTTGGAACAGCCTGAGTCCAAATACCACAGAACGATTTGTACGACCTGAAGTTGAACACAGACAAGTATGGATGACTAGACAATTTGGATCCCCATGAAGAATGGGTTCCATTTGGTTAGTAAACGAGATTGGAACACCCACATCAGAAGTAGGATCAATGATATCATTAGAGGTAGATGCAAGACTAGTAGTGACAATAGATTTATTCAAAGTGCGTTTACTTCTTAAAGGTATGGTTCTACCAGTGGGCATCCATTTCCTAATGGGCATTGATCTAGATAATTTAGAGCATAATTCATTTCGATTGAATTTTTGACCAGTAGGTATCCATTGACAACCTACATTACTAAATTTTCTTCCTGTTGGTTTCTAATGTTTTTTAACCTTTTTCCACCTTGGTTTACTGACATCCTTAACCTGTTTAATAATTCTGATAGTTTTGACTGGAGACTTAGCAACATATTTTAATTCATTCACAGCACATTCATGATAAGTACCAGAAACCAAACATTCATTACATGTTTTGAAAATCGTAGTAGAATTCGAATTAATTGCAGTACGCTTATAGCTAATACTAGAATCAACATGATTCGTCTTATTAAACTCAAACTTATTGTTCCTAGGGTGATCTTCTACTTCCTTCCCTTGATCACTCTTAGCTTGCGAGGTCCTATCTTGCTTTGTATTGCTTGGAGGCTTTGACCTGCTTGCCTTAGTGTTACTAATTACTCCTGTAGAGGGAACGATGGGAACATGTCACACACCCAAATTACCTGTTTTGCAGCGGAATGGAATTCCTGGGGATTGACTGTCATAGCATCACAATCACAGTTATATTGAACGACCTAAAGTGTCGTTTGGAAAACACATCGTTTGATTTAATAAAACAATCAGAGTTTACAAAGTGTAGGTCCCAAATGAAAATCAACTTGTGCGGAAATAAATTTGTTACAATTCAAACGATGTTTTAAAGTGCGTAAAACCCAAGTGAGACGAGTCGTCACCGCGACTCCATGATGTGTCCACATGCATGCCATGAAGTGAATGCCTTAGATACCTGAGATAAAAACATGCTAAAAGTGTCAACACAAAGGTTGAGTGAGTTCATAGAGTTTGCGTTGAAATGTAAAGCCTTCCAAAATCGTTTATGCAGCAAAGGCATTGTAAATCCACCCAGTTCCAAGTTCCGCCCATACAAAACTTGCAACCTGTGTGTTCACAACCCACTGCCAAAATGTGGAATGTTTATGTTCAAATGCATGATGTCAAATGAATTCACATAATAGTGCATGACTTAATGTATCAATATTTACTTGACATAATTATACCAAGACATTCAGTTCAATGAAAATCCCAAGACTTTCAGTTCAATGATGTTCTCAAGACATTCAGCTCAATGATAATCCCAAGACATTCAGCTCAATGATAATCCCAAGACATTCAGCCCAATGATAATCCCAAGACATTCAGCCCAATGATAATCCCAAGACATTCAGCCCAATGATAATCCCAAGACATTCAGATCAATGATTTATGATATAGGATATGACTACTCATTAAGTTCAGTTAAGCATGTAGTTTCAAATAATCAAGATAGTCATAAAAATAGTTGAGCATGTATCTCCCCCAAAATAGTTATGAAAACAAGTAAAAGTAGGGGCTATGAAACTCACAGTAATCCTTAAATGTTTAGAGTAACTATGAAAGTAAATGAAAATAGTTGAGCATGTATCTCCCCCAAAACAGTTATGAAAGCAAGTAAAAGTAGGGGCTATGAAACTCACTTGATAAATTGGTATGATGACAAGAGTGAGTACACTGAGATGTAGTGTGATGCTTTAACCTTGACCTATTGTGAATGATATGATACGTAATGAGTTATGATGTAATGTTATGCATGCAATTCGTATGTTATTTATACCACTTGCGAGTTTTGAAAATAATACTCTTCGTCGAAAAATACTCTTTTGACGTCTTGACCATTCTTAAATTACTTTACAAGTATTTACGTCAAAATGTCATCCTACAATAGTTTCTTAATGATTTATTGTGAAATTATAACTTTTCGTCGTAAAATAAAGTCGTCGGAAATTTCTTGAAAGTGGCAAAAATGGCTTCGAGAAACTAGTCGTAAAATGGTGTACGTCGAACGTTAGGAAACGAACTCGACGGTTTTGGAAAGCTTGTATCAAAATCTAAAAGTTTCAGTTCAGGAGTTTTCGACATAAAGGTCTCGAACATAAAGATAATAAGGGTTAAAGATGGTGGTTTTGTCTAATTGTTGTGTAAAAAGTGAGTTTCGGCCAATTTTAAGCATCCGTAAATAGTTTATTAAAACTCCGCTATACAAACGGTTGGTCGTTTTGAAAAATATGCTTGGTGATCTTGATTTTACTAGAAGACATTTCGTTACAAAAAGTTCCACATCATAGTTAAAAACTGCCTTCAACATGGTCGTTGTAGTTACCGTAACACTTGTCTCGTAAAAATAATATAGTTTTTCTAAAAATAATAGTTACGGCAATTTTATGAAAACGTGCATATCTTAGTCGTTTCAAATCCGTTTTCTACGTATTATACGTCCTTAGCTTCGTATCAAAGTATACTAATATATTTTTGACAAGTCGAAATAATTTGTGAAGCTTAAGGCTCGTTTTTGGCTAGAATAAAACAATAATAGGTTGCTGAATTTTCTGAAAAATACATATTTCGTCGTCAAACTTTAAAAATTCATAACTTCTTCGTTATAACTCCGTTTTAATCCGTTCAAGCGGCCACGGATTCGTTTTAAAGTATATTTTCTAAATATCAAGGCCAAAATTTCGTGCCTACTGTCGGATTTTCCAGAAAAACAAAATAAGGACAGACCACTTTATATACTTATCGAAAATAGTTTTTCTCGTACTAAACCTATTCCAATCCCTTCAAATCAACTCCAAAGCTAATCTAATCCTACCATACACCTTCTTAGGGTGTCATGGGTTCCTAAACATCATCAAGACCAATATATACCAAGGGAATAATTATAGGATGACTATATATATTAAACTCTAAAAATCAATGGTAAAAATGGTATAAACAACACAAGTCTTGCATGTTTGCTAAGAAAATGATGAAATAACTATGAAATGATAAGGAAAATGAAAAATGTAAATGATATGCTTACAAGTTATTATGATGAGGTGATTAGAACAAGGATTAACCTAAACACCCTAGGTTTTTATTTCAAAACCTTAATAAGAGTGTAATCTAGATTGTGTTAAACTTGAGCTTGTAAAAACTTGATGATCTCTTGTAGCTCCTATATAGAACCGGTTTTGAAGATGATGAAACAAGAGAAGACAGAAAATTTGACTAGAACTTGAATTATGAATGTGAATGAATGATGGAAATGTGTAAGTTTATATATAAATCTATCTAGGTAAGAAAATCTACCCACTTGACTACTCCCCCCCCCCCCCCCTTGGGCCGGATTTTAGGGGATGTGCTACACAATATATGTTTTTTTTTTTTTTTTTTTTTTTTTACTTGTACATATTTGATAAAAAGGTGTAAGTAAAAATGTTATTATTAATAACTTGTAAGGATTGAATATACTTTAAGGTAGTTTTGGGTAAAAGTAATTTTTAATAGATCAAAGTAAAGTATAATGAGATCATAAAAATTGTAAAAATACATTCCTTGTAAAATTTGAGTGATATAATAATTATCGTGTAGTTTTTAAGAAAAACGTCGTACTAATATAACTTTGACGATTTATATACAAAATAAATTTAAAACACTAGGTAAACTCAAAATATAGTTTTTAGAAACTAAATGTAAGTATAAAAATATATCGGGATCATTTTTGGAAGTATCGGATTAAATGTTCAAAATAATAACTTACGCGATAGCGTTTATTTAATATGAAAACTACGCGTTTAATGTGAAATGCAAAGTCATGAATGAACTAACATGATGCAAATGATGTTAATGAAATGTAGACTAAACTTAGTCCAAATAAAATGTTCGTGATGATATGATCATGAATTCGCCGCTAAACCGTTAAGGTTACGCGAATTTGGAACACGCAAACTTAGTTTACGATAAATGATGAAATAGTGAAACATGAATTGTTTTGAGAAATGACTTGAAATTACGAGTTGTCACATTCGCCCAACCAAAAAGGAATTCAGTCCCTGAATTCAGTTCGTGTTGGTCTCTCAGGGTTAGGGTTTGATGAGGCAAGCCTTCCCATTCTCGAGCAAAACCCTCAAAAGACTTTTTGGTAACCGATTTTTACTTAATCTCACAACTCATCAAACAAGAACTGTCATGAGATTAGGCTAAATCGGTTCGAGTAACGGTTCTTTTGAAAATTTGGCTCGTTCATAGAATTGCTTACACATATAAGCCTACTACTCCCTTCATTGCATGATTCTTCCTGAATTAGACATAGGTGATCAGGCT
The DNA here is from genome assembly GCA_019973895.1 of Chrysanthemum seticuspe. Classification (NCBI taxonomy): domain Eukaryota; kingdom Viridiplantae; phylum Streptophyta; class Magnoliopsida; order Asterales; family Asteraceae; genus Chrysanthemum; species Chrysanthemum seticuspe. The sequence goes on from BPTQ01000008.1 coordinate 195,117,813, forward strand.
ATGTATAATTTAGGAGTAACTATGCAATGCTTGGACTAATCGACTCATATGATGTTAGGTGTTAAGTCAACTTGGTGAAAAAGAAGAAAAAAAAAATTTTGATAGGGAATGACAGGGCATTCACCACATTGGAGTCTGATGTGAGTATGATGGGATGTGCATTTAAGGGCATCCATGTGACAATCGATTTGAAATGAAAGTAAATAACTCGAAAAATGTACGTATAAATCGCATGCAAAGTGAACATGCACTTGTGATGAAATGATGAGATGCTATGATGATGTAGTTATAGTCTAGGGTCAATGATGCAACCTAGTTCTCTATAACCGAAGCTCTGATGCCAATCTGTCACACCCCCAAATTACCTGTTTTGCAGCGGAATGGAATTCCTGGGGATTGACTGTCATAGCATCACAATCACAGTTATATTGAACGACCTAAAGTGTCGTTTGGAAAACACATCGTTTGATTTAATAAAACAATCAGAGTTTACAAAGTGTAGGTCCCAAATGAAAATCAACTTGTGCGGAAATAAATTTGTTACAATTCAAACGATGTTTTAAAGTGCGTAAAACCCAAGTGAGACGAGTCGTCACCGCGACTCCATGATGTGTCCACATGCATGCCATGAAGTGAATGCCTTAGATACCTGAGATAAAAACATGCTAAAAGTGTCAACACAAAGGTTGAGTGAGTTCATAGAGTTTGCGTTGAAATGTAAAGCCTTCCAAAATCGTTTATGCAGCAAAGGCATTGTAAATCCACCCAGTTCCAAGTTCCGCCCATACAAA